>JAGFNQ010000998.1:48071-104022 GCA_024364735.1 Boesenbergia rotunda | reverse complement strand
AGGGTATCAAGCACAACAAAAGTTGGAGAGAAATAAATTTATGAAGTAGTTACGTTTTTTTCCATAAAGATAGTATAAATAGAAAATTAAAGGGAGAAGTTTTTATTTCTCTCAAACCTCTCGCCCAAACCCACGCGCGCCGGCTCTCTTCTTGCTCACGCACGCCACGCCACCTCCCAAGCCTTCCTCTCCTCTTCCAAGGGGGCCGGCCAAGAGGGAACCAAGGAGACGGAACGTTCGTCGTCTCGACGAGAAGAACACGTAGGCGCGGACGGTTCGAAGAGATTTCAAGCTTCTCCTGAGCCTCGACGTCAATTTTGGTTGTAAGTTCAAGGAAACCAATGTAAGTACTGCTCACCTACAGTAAGAGGCGGGTTTTTCCCGCAACCTTTTTCCGTTAGAAAGTTGAAAATGCAAAGTTTGTTTTAGTTTATGATCTTGCATGTATTTCTAGTTTAAATTCTTGCTTGTATAAGTTGATTAAGTACCCTATATGAAGTTAGGGTCTAAGAAAAGCTATGAGAAAAGAAAAGAGAAGATAAAGATAAGAAAAGAAAAGGCTAAGGCCTTAAGAAATCCCCAAAAGTCAAGACTTAGGGATTTGGGCACACAAGGTGCTCGTTAAAATGCCAAGGCAATTAAAGATAAGAAAGAAAAGCTATTTTATTTTCTAAGGCCAGTACCCGGCGTCCAAGGGCGTCGTTAAAGAAATCCAGGTGTCCAATTCCAAGGTCTTGGCCCTGGTAGACCAAGGTCTGCTCTATTAGGATTGGTGGCTCGCTACCCCAACCTTTTAGGGAACGCGCATAAGATGGTACTTACGTCTTAAGTGGATCCAAGTGATTATTATTTTCAAGTATATGCTTTAGCAAAGTTTTCTAAAGTTTAAGAAAGTTTTCAAAAAGTTAAGAAAAAATTTAAAGTTCAAGAATTCCTAAAGTTTCAAGTTAAGCCAAGGAAAAGTAAGTTATGACTTGTTAATGCTTGAGTATGCATGTTTATGAGTTATACATGTTTTAGTGTTTCTTTTAAGCATAAAAGTATCCCATGTGATTTTCCATTGTTTGAAAAAGCATGTTAGCACATTTCGAGATTTTGTGAGCTAGATAGTACTTACTAAGCTTTATGCTTATAGATGCATTTCCTCTTACTGTAGGTAAAGGTAAAGATAAGCAATTCTGAAGAAAGGCGACAAGGCGATGCTGAGCGACGTGTGTGTGGTGGCTGATTTTGGAGAGATCCTTGAGACGAGACAATTTAGTTATTTGAATTACAATGTTTAAGTTTATTCAAATTCCAAGTTATTGCTCTATGGAGTTTAGCGAACATTTAAGCTTTGGATAGTTTTACATGCTCAATTTCTTAGAGTAATGATTCCATGTCATTTCATTTAGCATACATATCCTTATGATTGCATTGGATGAGTAGAAGTGTGAGTAGTTTGGAATATTGATACTTTGTTGGAGATATTGATGCATGTGCCAAGATAGTACTAGTTCCCCTTTGAATCAAGTTTTTATTGCTTAAATATGTTTAGAAAAGTTGCATTCACATTTCATAATGCTTTAGCAAGGTTATAGAACATGTATTTGGTGTTATGAATGCATAGGAGTCAAGATTGGTACAAACTCTAAGGTTAAAGTTCATATAAACTTGAATAGCTTATTTACTTCCACAAAAGTTCAAATTTCGAGTTTATGAAGTTGTTTTGATTGGCTAAAATGTTTAGGAAACTAGTATAGAGTATAGAAATGGTGTTGTGTCTTTGTATGGCTTGAAACTATATGTTTGGTGGACTTTTGAAACTAAGTTTCGAATCTGAATTTTCAGTTTTCAGGCGTGCCAGTCGACTGGTTCAGAACCAGTCGACTGCCCTATCGAACAGTAGCTTCTGTCCGATACACCAGTCGACTGCCAAGAGGCCAGTCGACTGGTGCCGCGCCCAGAAACTTTCTGTGGCCAATCCCAGTCGACTGGTTAGGTAGCAGTCGACTGGTACCAGTGCAGAAAAGTTTTAGAGAAAGGAAGTTTCCATTGTATCATGCATGACTATTAAAGTTAGAATATCATCCTTAGATGGATTTGAAGAAAAAAAAGAAGTTCCGCATTTCTAGTCGTGCATTAGAGTCAAGAAGTAGATAAAGTAACGATCCGTCTAAGGTAGAGAAGGCGGGTCGCTACATCACCGGAGTCTGAGATATTTCTTCACCCAGAAAGATCTGAATATAAGACAGCGCAGATGGCTCGAATTGGTCAAGGATTATGATTGTGAGATCCTGTACCATCCGGGAAAAGCCAACAAGGTAGCCGATGCTCTCAGTAGAAAATCATGTGCTGCTTTGATGTTTTTATCAGCTTTGTCACAACCCTTAGGGGAAGAAATTATGAATTACGGGATTGAAATCATATCAGGACAGCTGTCCACCCTGATGATTACGCCGACATTATTCGACGATATTCTGGAAAAACAGAATCATGATCCGAGTCTTCAGAGAATCAAGCAAGAGGTTCTCGAAGGCAAGGATGATGGATTTCGGATATCGGACAGCGGAGTCTTATATCTTCGGGATCGATTATGTGTTCCCGAGGACTTCGACTTATGGACAAGAATCCTCGAGGAAGCTCACGGAACACCTTATGCGATGCATCCTGGGTCTACCAAGATGTATCAAGATCTGAAGAGTAAGTTTTGGTGGTCTGGTATGAAACGAGATGTAGCCCACTATATCAATATGTGTTTGACCTGCCAGAAGGTCAAAGCAGGACACCAGAGGCCTGGAGGAGTTCTGCAACCTCTGTCGATTCCCGAGTGGAAATGGGAAGACATCTCTATGGATTTCATCTCTAGGCTGCCTAGAACGACGAATGGATATGATGGTATATGGGTTATTGTGGATAGGCTAACCAAGTCTGCCCATTTTCTGGCTATCAGGATGACGTACTCAGTGGAGCAGCTGGCTCAACTGTACGTCAAGGAAATTATCCGACTGCACGGGGTTCCCAAGACCATTATCTCTGATAGGGATGGTCGATTTACCTCAGTTTTTTGGGGACACGCACAGAAGGCTCTCGGCACGAAGCTGAAATTCAGTACGGCTTTTCATCCCCAGACTGACGGGCAGACTGAAAGAGTGAATCAAATATTAGAGGACATGTTACGAGCTTGTGCCTTGGACTTCAAGGGAAGCTGGTGTCGATACCTGAGCCTGGCAGAGTTTGCTTATAACAACAGTTATCAGGCTACTATCGGGATGGCACCGTACGAAGCACTATACGGAAGGAAATACAGATCTCCTATATGCTGGCTTGAGAGTGGTGAAAAGAAGGAGATGGGACTCCAAACGGATATTATAGACGAAACCACTCTGACTATAAAGAATATCCGCCAGAGGATAGAGACTGCTCAGAGTCGGCAGAAAAGCTACGCTGATAAGCGACGCAGACCACTAGAGTTTGAGGTTGGGGATTCAGTATTCCTTAAAGTAGCCCCTATGAAAGGGGTGATGAGATTCGGGAAGAGAGGGAAGCTGAGTCCGAGATATGTGGGACCGTATCAGATCCTTAGACGGGTAGGCAAAGTGGCCTACGAACTAGAGCTACCGTCAGAAATGTCGGCTATCCACAATGTCTTCCATGTATCAATGCTCAGGAAATGTACCTCTGATGTGAATAAATGATAGAGCCCCAACCAGTACAAGACCAAGAGAACCTAAGTTCCGAACGCCGACCTATTCAGGTCCTAGATCGGGAAGTCAAGAGGCTAAGGAACAAGGAAGTGCCCTTAGTAAAGGTTCTGTGGCGGAATGAGCAATTCGAAGAAGCCACCTGGGAATGAGAGGAGGCAATGCGATTAAAGTATCCGGAACTGTTTTATAGTTCGGGACGAACATTTTATAAGCTGGTGGGATTGTAACACCCCAATTTTTTCGATTAAAGTATCCGGAACTGTTTTAAGTTCGGGACGAACTTTTTATAAGGTATGGAGGATTGTAACACCCCAAAATTTCTCCTATATGAAATATGATGAATTCATGAAACATTGTTATGAAATGTTATGATGGGCTTGGTTTAATGGGCTTTGATATGGATTAGTGCAAAATGTGATAAAAAGAAAGTGTAGAAAGGAGGAAGCAAGGATCGAACCTTGAACCTCCTAGTTGCACTAATCATGTCATAACCAATGCACCAAGCAATGTTTCCTGTTGAGAGAATAAGAAACATTCTTGTTAAAGCTAGGGAAGTGAAGAGACATGTCCCTTCATGAGAAAAGTATAAATAAGAGAGGGAGAGGTTGGAATAACTTCCTCTCTTCTTCTTCCTCACTCTCCCCATTCCAAAACCGAGACACCCTCTTCCCCTTCTCCCTTTTCATTTTTGAAAAACACACCCTAGGGTTCTAACCCTAGGGAATTGGAAGGAAGAAGATCCCATCCAAGGATCTTGCCCTCTACTAGGGCCAAGGGTTCTAGAGAAACTTTAGCAAAGGAAACTCTCACTCTTACTTCAACCAAGGGTACCCTAAAGATTTAGAGAAGGTGAAATTCAAGCGAAAGGATGTAAGTATCCCCTCGCCTGCAGTGTAATTGTTGTGTATGAATTCCTTCTTCTTGTAGTTTTCGAAAATGGAGGTTTTACCCTTGTGTAAGTTTCGGCCAACACCCAAAGAGGAGGCTTTGGTTACTTCTTGATGCATGAGGAGAACCCTTGGGACTTAGGGTATACCTATATGTTGATTTCCTTCAAGTTGTGATAACAAAAATTAGGGTTTGCACCCCCTACAAGTTTCGGCCATGGATGGGAAAAACTAGGGTTTAGGGTTGTATGATTTCCTATGATATATCCATGCTTAGTAGTGTAGACAAAGTGTTTGTGTTAAAGTTGCTTTCAAGAACCCTAGTTTCCCCTACCCTTGACTTTCGGCCAACCCTAGAAGAATTAGGGTTTTGGGTTGCATAATTATCCTATGATGTAATCTATGCTTAATAAGTGGCATGATGTGTACGTGAGGTGTTTGTGTAAATGCTTGTGTGAATGTTGATTTCAAAAACCTTAATTTCCCCTACCCTACACCATTCGGCCAACATTTGTGAAGGTTAAACTACCCTATGAGATATGCTTATGTTTGGGATGATGATATGTATATGCAAGTGATGTTTAAATGGAATGATTGAATTGAAAACTTAATTTTTCCCTAGCATGTGATATTCGGCCAAAGCATGGAACATTAGGTTTGTGAAGGTTGATTACCCTATGATGTCTGCTATGCTTAGTATGATACATGATGTATATATATATGATACTGGTATGGGATGTTTGATGTCAAAAACCTAAGCTACCTCTACCTTTGACTTTCGGCCAAAACCTTAGGTTTAGGGTTAAGAAGAACTCGGTTAACTCATGAAGCTGTTAGTGATATGAGAGAAGTGTCCTAAGGCAATCGCCTTATGATTGTAAACATTCATTTTAATAAATGATAATTCACTATTTGAGTATACATGTTTATGTATTTGATTGGGATCTTAAACTCATCTACTGAATGTCCGCAATACAATTCACAGCATAAGAGAATGTGTGATGGGATCACAACTAGTGATTATCTCTAAATGTGCAATTGTGAAGTATTGAAATTATCCCTAGTCGATGAATTGATAAAAACGGACATTATCAATTCTGTTGAGACTAGCATGGGTTATTTTCTAATCAGTTGATTCTCACTGGCTGGTGACATTGGGATGTCCGGAGATAAACATGGATGCTAGTTATGGGAACTAGTTCATTGGAGTGACTAGTTGTAAAACTTCATATTGTAATCTATATAGATATGTCAATGAAGTTCTTACTGCAGCTTAAGTGCGATGTTCCTTTGACATGCGGTGTTCAAGTCATCTTGGTCATGGAGACTTATACTTTAACATCTTAAGCAAGCATCTCCAAGGAGGTGTGGACCCAGGATGATTGGGTATAAGCCAAAGTGCCCGAAGACGTTTGAACAGCCTACAAAGGATTCACCACTCCTTGCGAGGAGATGTATACCCAGGCCTATCGTCGGATTGTTACTCAAAGCCTCTGGCCAGAGCATATCATGTTTAGAGAATGAGTCTCTCAAATACATGAGAGTAATTAGAAATCCAAAGGATGAGAAAGACACTACTTGGGCTAGGTGTGACGTAGTTAGCCTAGTGGGGACTGACACACATAGACCGTGTCCTGAACCAAGTGGGTATAAGATGGTGAAGGGAATGAGGCACGATTCATTAGAGCTGCTGAAGGGTTTCAGAATTACTTCTGAGGTCAACCGTTGATCTTTCGATTAATTGGGGGTCATGATGTACTACTAGGTGCCACTCATGATCGTTCTATAATTGGTTGATTATAGACGGCCAACATAAATCGAAAGCCTATTTAGTCACACGCACTACGAGTAATCCGAGGGATTTAAAACGAGTTGAAAATTAGATTTTCCGATCAAGAGAAATAAGTCGAATCTGAGTTAATCAGAGGCGCAACGGAAGCTTAAAATGGCTAAGTCTTTTGAAGGCTTATTGGGCGAATTAAATGAGTTTAATTCGCGATCGGTTCGGCTCGGTTTGGCCGGCCAAAGAGGGTGCCAACCCCCTTTGGTTTGGCCGGCCACATCAATGGGGAGAAACCAATTTATTTGGTTTAATTAATAAAATAAATCTAGCGCGATTTGTTTTATAAATTATGGATAAATAAATTTGTATAAAGAAATTTATAGAAATTTATTCTTTTTTTATGGAAATTAAAATAATCCATGGAATGGTTTATTTTAATTTTATAAAATCAATTATGAATTGATTTTTCAATAATAAGAAAATTTATAAATTTCTTGTAAAATTTATTCCATAATAAAAGGAGAGATCTATTTGTTTTATTATAAAGTTAGTTATGATAAAACTTGGCTTAAACGGAATAATTCATAAGAAAATTTATAGGATAAATTTCTTATGTAAAATTCCGTTAAAAGAGAGACTTGGCAAGGGAGAGGCTACTATATAAAGGAACCAAAGGCAAGCCTTGAATTCCTAATTGAGTTAATCAAGAGATTAATTCTCTCCCTCTCTCTCTTAATCTCTCCTTCTCCTTTCCTCCTAGGGCCGGCGCCCCTTTGCTCACCTTAGGGCCGGCGCCTCCTCCACCTAGGGCCGGCGCACCACCCTCCCTTTCCAAGGGATTGCCGTGAGTTGTCATCACCAAGAAGGTGCCAAAGAAGAAGAAGAAGAAGAAGCGGGTCGCATCTCCTTCCTTCCCGGAATTTAGATTCCGTTTCTTGGTGGTTAGTTTCCTTTCTTCTCTCTTGATCTTCTAGTTGTGCCTTTAGAGAATCTAGTAGTTCTCGTCGGCACAAAACTCGTGACTTTGCGAAGTCATCCCGAAGAGAACTCGGCGTGGACGCGAATAGAGGCGGAGCTTCCAAGGGACGCTACGGTTGGATCTCGTCCCTTACTTCGAGTTACGCGAGGTACTAAGTAAATTAGTTTACTTTTCCGCAAAAGTTTTAATTTATGATCATGTCCACACATCATAAGGTTGCATGCTAGATACGTGGTTAAAATAATTTAAGAAATTATTTTATGCTAATTCTTCCGCTGCACGTAAAAATTTAAAATTTTACGAACCCGTATCCTTGTCAACATGCACCCGGTCCCAACAGTGGTATCAGAGCCGGTTAGTGTTCGACATAATCATATAATTGTTTTACGGAAAACTTTGTCATGATCTCAATTTTGGAAAATTTTCTAATTATGGAAACTTTCCAATTATGATAAATTTTAGATTTAGGAATTTCAAAGTTTGGAAATCCTCATGAAATTTCGCAAACTTTTGAAATATCCTAGTTTCTGAAATTTTATGATAATTGTGAAAACTTCCCATTATTGGAAACTTTCCAATTTTGGAAATTTCCTATTTTGGAAATTTTCCAATTTTGGAAATATGTAAGTTTTCTTTGTACCAGATACTTACAATTATTCTGAAAACCTATTATGAAATCTCGCGATTTTGGGCACTTTCTTTCAAGAAAGTCTAGACAAATTTATGGATCATTAATTGACAATTAAATTCAAATTAGTTTTAAATTATTAACAAAATTCTTTTCTTTGGGGAGTACCTCTGGGAGCCACCCAAATTAAAGTTAGTTGTTATAATTTAATTTCCTATTTTGAATAAGAATTGTCAAGTTTGATTTGGCTACGCCTCGGGGAGCGGACCAAATTTGATTTACGACAAATTACTTTTCTTTGGGTATCTGAGCCTCGGGGAGCCACCCTTAGAAAACAATTTGTTGTAATTAATTAGTCCATAAATAAAATATGTGATCAAATCTTGGAAATTTGGGATAATTTCCTTATTTGATTTAAGAGGTGATGCTCTTACATATTGTTGTCTCTAAAATTAATTAGGAAAATAGTTTCCTATAAAGTTTTCTTAAATAAGATTTTCATGAAAATAATATGTGGTTGAATTAAGGGAATCTGTCTCTTAATTTAATAAGATTTGATTTAGAGAAATCAATGTCTTAAACATATTATTTCTGAAATTGATTATGACAATTTAGGAAATTGTTTCCCAAAGCAATTCCTTGAATAAAGTATGAAATTGGGATTAGGAAATCCGGTTCCTAATCCAATTAATGAGACTTGATAAATTAAGTCACATGCATACTTTATTAAGGAAATCGTTAGTCATGACATAATTATATGTCGTGAATGTGCTTAGAAAAGAAAGGATGAGACCCAAAACCCCTTACAAAATATTAAGGCTAACACCTTCCATTAATATGGTTAGAACCGGAGTTTTGTTTCTCATTTGGGTTGATGGACACATCCATGCCCGGCTTGAACCTCAACATGTTCAAACCATGAAATTAGTTTATGATTAATATAGTTGGAGTCAGAGGTCAATCCTTAGTTTTGGTTGTTGGACACATCCAAGCCTGACTAAACGGTTGAATGAACTCCAACCATATTAAAACTATTTCTTGATTGATGGGTCAGCCTTAAGCTTGGAGCATCGATTTGTTGTGCCACAGCCAAGGTCAATGTAAAGAGAGGTGCAATTGGGTGCTATGTATATGATGCATACTTGTTAATGAGTTAACAACCCAATGATTTATGCAAACATTCAATTAGTTGATAGCATAATGTGATAGTTACATATATGTGATATGTAATCGGTATAATTACCTACCTTCATAGCTAAGAATGACTTGATGGTCACAGCCATGGTTGTTCTTATCTATGGTTGGATGTCAACCTATTTGGAGATGTTCCTACGATCTCCCGAATTGATAAAAAGGGTTATTCAATTTGAAAAATAAATAGGATTTTATTTATGTATGTTGATACATTCTTTAATCATTCTTCTCACATAAGCTCAATTTGTATTTTTAGGATAATCACTCGATCATGTCTTCTCTAAACTTGCGTTCCATTTTGGACACCAATAAACTGACAGGGCCGAACTTCATGGACTGGCTTCGAAACCTAAGGATAATCCTCAAGGCAGAGAAGCTTGCTTATGTCCTTGAAAATCAACTTCCCAACCATCCTCCAGAGAATGCAACTCCAGACCAATTGTTGGCCTATCAGAAACATGTGACCGATTCTGAACTTGCGAGTTGCATCATGCTAGCCTCTATGGTACCTGAGCTGCAAAAGCAGCATGAGCATATGAATGCTTATACCATCATCTTCCATCTTCATGAGTTGTTTAAAGAGCAGGCGAGATCCGAAAGGTTCGAAGTCTCCAGACTCCTCTTCACCACTAAGATGCAGGAAGGCACTTCTGCCTCGCAGTTTGTGTTAAAGATGTTGGGGTACATTGAGCGACTGAGCGCACTCGGTTTTGCAATGGATCATGAACTAAGTATTGACTTAATTCTGAGTTGTTTGCCCAAAAGTTATTCACAATTTGTGATGAACTATCGGATGAACAAACTAGAGACTACCATTCCTGAGTTGCTCAACCTGCTGAAGACTGTGGAGCCTTCTGTAAAGCCGGATCAAAAGGCAGTACTGTTAGTTGGTTCCTCGAAGAAGGGTTCTAAGAGGAAGGCCAAAGAACAGAATAAAGGGAAGAAGAAAAGGGCCAAGAAGACTGAAAAGAAACCAAAAGGAACTTGCCATCATTGTGGCAAGGAGGGTCACTGGCGAAGAAACTGCAAGGTTTATCTTGAGTCCTTGAAGAAGAAGGCATCCGATGCCCCATCCTCTTCAGGTATCTTCGTTATTGAATGTCACTCTATTTCCTCAAATACCTGGGTAATTGATACTGGTGTAGCTCACATATATGTAATGATATACAGGGGCTAAGGAATAGAAGAAACTCGTCAAGGGAGAAGCGAATTTGCGAGTTGGAAATGGAGCAAAGATTGCTGCTGTTGCCATCGGAACATATTTGCTAAAGCTCCCTACTGGACGTATCTTAGAATTGGATAATTGTTATTTTGTTCCTTCGTTAATAAAGAACATTGTATCTATTTCATGTTTGAATGAAAAGGGTTATCATTTAACTTTTAGTAATAATTGTTGTTACATAACTTTAAATGACATTCTTTATGGGAATGGAACTTTGTGCAATGGTATCTACACGTTAGATTTATCCAGTGACGTTTTCAATATCGAAGTCAGCAACAAACGTGCTCGAATAGATAATCGAATAGACTCCTACACATGGCATTGTCGTCTTGGCCATGTAAGTAAGAAACGCATGACCGAATTACACCGTTGTGGAATTCTGGAATCATTTGAACCTGGTTCATTTGATACATGCGAATCATGCTTAAAAGGCAAGATGACCAAATTACCCTTTTCCGGAAAAGGTAATCCAGTGGGAGAATTGCTTGGTCTAATACATACTGATGTATGTGGACCAATGTCAACTCTTGCACAAGGAGGCTATAGCTACTTCATCACCTTTATCGATGATCACTCACGATTCGGGTATGTGTTCTTGATGAAACACAAATTTGAAGCTTTTGAGAAATTCAAAGAGTTCAGAAATGAAGTAGAGAAACAGCTTGGCAAAAGTATTAAGATACTTCGATCCGATCGGGGTGGTGAATACTTGAGTCAAGAGTTTCAAGATTATCTTAGGGACAATGGGATATTGTCTCAATGGACTCCGCCGTATACACCACAGCATAATGGTGTATCTGAGAGGCGTAACCGAACCTTGATGGACATGGTTAGATCCATGATGAACCATGCAACTCTTCCAAAGTTCTTTTGGGGCTATGCACTTAAGACAGCTGTTTACTTGCTAAACAGAGTCCCGACCAAGGTAGTCTCTACTACTCCATATGAGATATGGAATAGTAAGAAACCTCACTTAACTCACCTTAAGATATGGGGTTGTCCTGCTTATGTGAAGCGGATTGTATCAGACAAATTGGATGCTAAGTCTGATAAATGTCTATTTATTGGATACCCTAAGGAAACGAAGGGTTACCAATTCTATCATCCCTTGGAGCAAAAGGTGTTTGTTTTAAGGCATGCTGTATTTCTGGAAAAAGAATTTCTTTTACAAGAAAATAGTGGGAGTGGCATTGAACTTGATGAAGTTCAAGAAACTCCAATAGACATTACAGAGACACCTAGTCTAGACCCACAACCGATAACTCATAATGATAAGCTATCAGTTGAACCTAAAACAACACCACCTCTTCGTAGGTCTGATAGGACATGCAATACTCCAGAGAGATACGGATTTCTCGTAAGTGAATCGAACGACGTGTTACTCATAAGCGATGATGAACCTATCAGTTATGAAGATGTTCTGAAAAGTTCAGAAAGGGACAAATGGCTTGAGGCCATGAAGTCGGAAATGGATTCCATGTACGAAAATCAAGTATGGGACTTGGTTAACCCACCTGAAGGGATTAAGCCCATAGGGTGCAAGTGGGTTTTCAAGATGAAAACCGACATGGAAGGTAATGTAGTTACCTTTAAGTCAAGATTAGTGGCAAAAGGATATCGTCAAAAACAAGGAATTGATTATGACGAAACCTATTCGCCAGTAGCTATGCTTAAATCCATTCGGATGCTCCTAGCCATAGCAGCTCATTATGATTATGAGATACGGCAAATAGATGTGAAAACAGCTTTCCTTAATGGAAACCTGCTTGAGGATGTATACATGATACAACCTGAAGGTTTCACATCGGTTGATAAAACCAAAGTATGCAAGCTTCAACGATCCATATATGGACTGAAGCAAGCAACTAGGAGCTGGAACATCCGTTTTGATGAGACAATCAAAAAGTTTGATTTCTCACAAAATCCTAACGAACCTTGTGTGTACAAGAAGGTTAGTGGGAGTGCAGTCGTATTCCTAGTATTATATGTCGATGACATATTACTTATAGGAAACGATATATCAGTCTTACAGACAGTTAAAATTTGGTTGTCCAAAACTTTCTCCATGAAAAACCTGGGAGAAGCAACCTATATCCTTGGGATTAGAATCTATAGAGATAGATCAAAACGGTTGCTTGGTCTTTCACAGTCTACATATATAGACCGAGTGCTTAAAAGGTTTAGCATGTCGGAATCCAAGAAAGGTTACCTTGCCATCAGGCATGGGATTAACCTTTCAAAGTCTATGTGTCCGCGCACAGAAGACGAGAGGATTTGCATGAATAAGATACCTTATGCATCCGCGATAGGATCTATCATGTATGCTATGTTATGTACTAGGCCTGATGTATCGTGTGCTCTGAGCGTCACAAGCAGATACCAGTCAGATCCAGGAATGGATCATTAGGCGGCTGTCAAGACAATCCTTAAGTACTTAAGAAGAACTAAGGATGTGTTCCTAATATATGGAGAAGGAGATATGGTAATACGTGGGTATACAGATGCCAGTTTCCAGATAGATAAGGATGACTCCAAATCTCAGTCTGGATACGTATTTACTTTGAATGGAGGCGCAATAAGTTGGAAGAGTTACAAACAAGACACCGTAGCGGATTCTACCACGGAAGCGGAATATATCGCAGCTTCGGAAGCAGCAAAGGAAGCAGTCTGGATCAAGAAGTTTGTCTCCGAACTTGGTGTGGTTCCAACCATTGATGAAGCAGTGCCGGTTTATTGTGACAACAATGGAGCTATTGCACAAGCAAAGGAACCAAGGTCTCATCAGCGATCCAAACACGTGCTTCGCCGCTATCATCTGATCAGAGAGATTATAAGTAGGAATGATATACAAATTGAGAAAATTCCCACTGAAAGGAATTTAGCGGATCCTTTAACTAAGGCCTTGCCTCAAAACAAGTTTGAGGGTCATGTTAGAGCCTGTGGTATTGGATACCGTAGCGATTGACATTAGGCCAAGTGGGAGTCTGTTAGTGATATGAGAGAAGTGTCCTAAGGCAATCGCCTTATGATTGTAAACATTCATTTTAATAAATGATAATTCACTATTTGAGTATACATGTTTATGTATTTGATTGGGATCTTAAACTCATCTACTGAATGTCCGCAATACAATTCACAGCATAAGAGAATTTGTGATGGGATCACAACTAGTGATTATCTCTAAATGTGCAATTGTGAAGTATTGAAATTATCCCTAGTCGATGAATTGATAAAACGGACATTATCAATTCTGTTGAGACTAGCATGGGTTATTCTCTAATCAGCTGATTCTCACTGGCTGGTGACATTGGGATGTCCGGAGATAAACATGGATGCTAGTTAAGGGAACTAGTTCATTGGAGTGACTAGCTGTAAAACTTCATATGGTAATCTATATAGATATGTCAATGAAGTTCTTACTGCAGCTTAAGTGCGATGTTCCTTTGACTTGCGGTGTTCAAGTCATCTTGGTCATGGAGACTTATACTTTAACATCTTAAGCAAGCATCTCCAAGGAGGTGTGGACCCAGGATGATTGGGTATAAGCCAAAGTGCCCGAAGACGTTTGAACAGCCTACAAAGGATTCACCACTCCTTGCGAGGAGATGTATACCCAGGCCTATCATCGGATTGTTACTCAAAGCCTCTGGCCAGAGCATATCATGTTTAGAGAATGAGTCTCTCAAATACATGAGAGTAATTAGAAATCCAAAGGATGAGAAAGACACTACTTGGGCTAGGTGTGACGTAGTCAGCCTAGTGGGGACTGACACACATAGACCGTGTCCTGAACCAAGTGGGTATAAGATGGTGAAGGGAATGAGGCACGATTCATTAGAGCTGCTGAAGGGTTTCAGAATTTCTTCTGAGGTCAACCGTTGATCTTTCGATTAATTGGGGGTCATGATGTACTACTAAGTGCCACTCATGATCGTTCTATAATTGGTTGATTATAGACGGCCAACATAAATCGAAAGCCTATTTAGTCACACGCACTATGAGTAATCCGAGGGATTTAAAACGAGTTGAAAATTGGATTTTTCGATCAAGAGAAATAAGTCGAATCTGAGTTAATAAGAGGCGCAACGGAAGCTTAAAATGGCTAAGTCTTTTGAAGGCTTATTGGGCGAATTAAATGAGTTTAATTCGCGATCGGTTCGGCTCGGTTTGGCCGGCCAAAGAGGGTGCCAACCCCCTTTGGTTTGGCCGGCCACATCAATGGGGAGAAACCAATTTATTTGGTTTAATTAATAAAATAAATCTAGCGCGATTTGTTTTATAAATTATGGATAAATAAATTTGTATAAAGAAATTTATAGAAATTTATTCTTTTTTTATGGAAATTAAAATAATCCATGGAATGGTTTATTTTAATTTTATAAAATCAATTATGAATTGATTTTTTAATAATAAGAAAATTTATAAATTTCTTGTAAAATTTATTCCATAATAAAAGGAGAGATCTATTTGTTTTATTATAAAGTTAGTTATGATAAAACTTGGCTTAAACGGAATAATTCATAAGAAAATTTATAGGATAAATTTCTTATGTAAAATTCCGTTAAAAGAGAGACTTGGCAAGGGAGAGGATACTATATAAAGGAACCAAAGGCAAGCCTTGAATTCCTAATTGAGTTAATCAAGAGATTAATTCTCTCCCTCTCTCTCTTAATCTCTCCTTCTCCTTTCCTCCTAGGGCCGGCGCCCCTTTGCTCACCTTAGGGCCGGCGCCTCCTCCACCTAGGGCCGGCGCACCACCCTCCCTTTCCAAGGGATTGCCGTGAGTTGTCATCACCAAGAAGGTGCCAAAGAAGAAGAAGAAGAAGAAGAAGCGGGTCGCATCTCCTTCCTTCCCGGAATTTAGATTCTGTTTCTTGGTGGTTAGTTTCCTTTCTTCTCTCTTGATCTTCTAGTTGTGCCTTTAGAGAATCTAGTAGTTCTCGTCGGCACAAAACTCGTGACTTTGCGAAGTCATCCCGAAGAGAACTCGGCGTGGACGCGAATAGAGGCGGAGCTTCCAAGGGACGCTACGGTTGGATCTCGTCCCTTACTTCGAGTTACGCGAGGTACTAAGTAATTTAGTTTACTTTTCCGCAAAAGTTTTAATTTATGATCATGTCCACACATCATAAGGTTGCATGCTAGATACGTGGTTAAAATAATTTAAGAAATTATTTTATGCTAATTCTTCCGCTGCACGTAAAAATTTAAAATTTTACGAACCCGTATCCTTGTCAACATGCACTCGGTCCGAACAGAAGCATGCTACCACTTCCTATGACATGAATATGATTTATGTGACCAATCTTGTCATATATAAAGTAGGTTAAGTGGTTGAAATATAATATATGTATGAGCATGTTTATAGCCCATGGGGCACCCTTTATAAATTGCATTTGATGTGTATGATAAAATGCTTGAAAGGATACTCCACTAAGTATGGGATCAAGAGCACCCCTTATGTTGTGTGGTGTGTCCCTGTGGGATCATGAGCACCCTTGAAGAGTGGTGTGTCCCTTAAGAGTGGATTTGGAGTACTCCTTAGCATATATGTAAAGACATGATAAGTATTTTACTTTGTAAGTTGTGTACCCGACTCGGAAGGGGGTCGTTAAACAAATCCGGGGTGCATGTTAACGTAAGGTCATGGCTCCGGTAGGACGGAAGGGTCCTGCTCTAATTGGTTGGTGGCTCGCTACCCCAATTCATTAGGGAACGCGCATTATGTGGTACACAACTGGGCCCTATATGATATGGATGTATTTTTAAGTAATACCTTTATGGAATTGTTTTGAAAAACATTGATGATATGTGAAGGGCATGCTTAAGATACTTTATGCTGCATGCTTAGAAACTTTGATGTTTAGTATGCTATGATGAACTCATGCTTATGATTTATTATGTGTACATGTTGTATGCTTTCGTATGGATTTTGCGAGTAGGACAGGATCCTTACTAAGCATTTGCGCTTACTAAAGGAAGAGGCAGGAGGGCTGAAGATGTGTGGGGTGGTGGCTCGGGAAAGATTGATTCTATATCTACTTTACTATGCTTATGATAATATTTTCTTGATAATGAATGTTAGTGATTACTCTTAATTAAGATATTACACATGATGTTCTAGACTTCCTTTAGACTCAATTTGATGAACTAATATTATGCAATGGAATGTATAACCTCACTATCATGATTTATGTGCTACTAAACTTACTATACACCTACCATGTTCTAAGGATCCAAGCATGATATTTGATTAGCATGTACTGACTAGTATGCTTAGTACTTGTAAGTATCACTTGATGGTTTTAGACAAGCATGCTCAGTACTTAGTCCTCGCACTCTTGCATTATTTTTATGTTATGTTAAAATAATTATATGATTGATTGTACGTAACCCCGCCCCGAGAGTAGATATAAGGGCGGGCGTTACAGAAATAAAATGCAAAAAACTAATTGCAAGGAAATAAAAGCTAGATCAAAACAATTCTTCAAACTTTGACTTGAAGTGAAGGTAACAAGCTAAACAACTTAGAGAAAACAATGCTTGGAATAAGAAATTATCCTAATTGAACACCAAATCAATTCATATCCAAAACTTCCCTTTGCCGTCACACAAAGGTTGAGCTATGAACCCCCTAGCTCAAAAATCAGCGAAGAAAGACCTCCTAGCTCAGTTTGCTAGTTCTGCTCTTCCTGATTGATCAACCGACCAATCAAGCCCTCTCCTGATCGGTCACAGGACCGATCAGAGACACCTCTGTCCGGTCACAGCGTCCGATCAGTGACTGAAATCTGCTTCCGGCTTCTTCCTCCTCGATTGGCTGAGTCACGATCGAGCTTGGAAACTCGTGGTATCCTTCAGAGAACCCCTCCACAAGCTCCGATTGCATCCACTTGATGAAGACAACAGCTATCGATCAGAATCAACAGTGGCAGAGCACAGGCGACACCCTCACCTGCACTTCCTCAGCTACGACGATTAGGATTAGCAAACTTAACTAAAATCTTACCTCCGCGATCTAAATTCTTGAAGACGAAGTGAATTTGATGGGTCGCGCGCGATCTAACAAAGAAAACAACGTCAAAATTGATGAAGAAAATGAAGAAAAAGGGAAGAAAAAAACTGGATCTGGACGATGAAGGCTTGGTGACACGATGACGACACTGTGACCTGGGGAGAATAATTGCTTATATACATTGAAATGAACTGCTGAGATTGTGTAGGACTCATCCAACGGTCGGATCTTCTCCAATCTGAACCAAACTCCACAGATCCTGATCAATGGTCCTGATCTACCTGTCCTTAGCTCGGATCAACCAGATCAGTGGCGGATGGCCTAGATCTTACCTTCTCTTGCTTGGATGGTTTAGATTCTCTTGAGCTTGATTCAATGGTCAGATTGCTTCTGATTTGGATGAAATTTCTAGATCTTGATCTGTAGTCATGATTGACTTTATCTTGAACTCGGATTGATCAGAAGTTGACCGATGGCTCAGATCTAGCCGTTCTCTTGAATGGATGGCTCATATTAACCCGATGCTTGATCCCTTTGATCTGGATTCAATTCTGACTCAAGTTTGACCCAATTTGATCTAGGTCCATGATCATTTGAAACTTACAAAATGATATTCAAATTTAGTGCCAAAATATCTCAAATATACACAGATTTGAATTAAAAGCCAAAATAGAAGAAATACATGAAACCTAATATAAATGCAAACTTAAGCATATAAAATGTGGATCAAACATGGATTTTAGAGCCTAAAATAATCAAGAAAATGGTAGTTATCAAGGAATCACCTCCAAGATTGCGTCACCTCTTGAGAAGGACAAGGAGGAATCAAGAGAAGAGGAAGCTCTCTTCCTCTTCTTTGTGTTGCCGCTGAAACCCTAGGGAGAGGGGAGAGGGGCGCCGGCCATGAGAGAACCAAGGAAAAAAAAACAAGGAAGAGATTAAACTGAAGCTTAGGTTTTTGGGTCTAAGGCTTCATAAGGTATTTATAGGATACAATAGGGACCATGAGGACTAGTTAGTTCATGGCCACCTAAAGGATTTTTTTAGCGACAATAATTTTTAGCCACAAAAATTTTTTTAGCTACAAAAATTTTTAGCCACAAAACCGTATCCGTTAATAATGATCCAATCCACTAAAGGATCATTATTGAATTACCTCACCAACCCCATAATAAAATATGGGCTCCAATATATTATTTGTACAAAATTCTCCCCGTGTTTATGATATCGCATGTCCATTAATTAATTAATTAATCTGACAATTAAATAATTAACTTCTAACACCATGAGTAGTACCACTCAACCTTATTATTATGTCGGACCAAGTCCACCTGCAGGATTTATATGATAAACTTTATAAGCTCCTCAAGGGGACATCATCATCCTAAAATAGGGCACGGTTTCCTCCTATAATCAACGATACACCATGCAAATAATATTATTTCCCAATTTACCGAGCCTATCGATTTAATGAATAAATCTTGCCCACTAGTAAATCATAGAAATAAATACTAAGTACATGTGCCCGTTATTATATCGGGATTAAGAGCATGTACAAAATAATATCTTGAGGTCTGATTCAATTATATAGTCAGTATAAATTAAATCACCTCAAAGTTGGTCCGCTCAATACACTCAGAGTGTATTATTGTAACTCTATGGTCAAGACAGACCATATCAAATTACACTACAACCATGTCAATGGTTTGTCCAAGACCATATAGGTTGTGAGCCTCTTCTTATACTCTACAAGGGACTGATAACATGATTTTCTGTGTGACACCACACACCATGTTATCTACAGTGTAAAGTATTAGACAACATGCACACACATATATACAGATATAAAATGCAATCATGATGATGTGATTCTTATTCCAAAATGTAGATGTTCATACAAAAAGGCTAGGCTCTTAGTATACATCCTATCAATCTCCCACTTATACTAAAAGACTATGCTGCCATCAAAGTGCCATACATCTGATTCACATTCCCTCTACATGCCTATCAAAAGCTTTTGCTGGAAGGGCCTTAGTGAAAGCATCTGCTGTAACGCCCGCCCTTAATCCCCTAGGGATTCGGCGGCGCTACTTTAAACTTCGTACATTACAACTACACACATGCATTCATATTTTTCTATCTAATCTAGGCATGGGCATATGTATCATTTAAGCATGCAAGATTCATGTAGCGGAAGCATAATTATTTTTATTCATCTTCAAACATAGCATGTATATAAAAAGAAAACATAACATGGGTTTAACATGACAAGTTCCAAAACTTGAAGCAACTAAGAACAAGATCCTTTTTATCCACCAGCACTATCACACACACACTTGCCCTTCTCCCGCAGCCTCCATAGTTTAGCGTCCTTTATCTGTAGCATAAGGGGAAACACTAAACGATAAGCAATAGCTTAGTAAGACCCTGTCCTACTCACAAAACCGGATATCATGAAAAAGGTAAGAGAATATATCACATTCAAGCATGGTAAGCGTTTAAGCATGTTAAACATCTAAGCATGTTAACTTCATAGGAAGGTTCTTTTGAAAACATATAAACATAATACTTGAACATAGCATAATCATTAGGGCCCGGCTTGTACTTCATGTTTTGCGCGCGCCCCTGAATAGGAACGAGGTAGCTAATCCCGAACCACTAGGGTTTACTAGGCCTTCTCAAAAGTCCTTCAGCCTAGTATCATAATCATTTGACTCGCTTTAAGAGTCTATAGTACAAGCCATTACAAAATAAAATAGTTATCATGTTCTTCATTTTCAGAAAGCATTCTCTTAGTCCCAACCTTCTAGGGAAGCATTCTTTAGGCCCTAAGCCTTCTTCATTCATGCCCTATAGGGCTCATTCTTATACATATGTATGCATTCATAATCATAATAACTAGTAAAGTATAAAGCATGCATTTCATGGGAGCAACCAAGGCTAGGGTCCCAGAATTCTCTCTTGGCCGAAAGTTGTATTTGGGCTAGCATGCATTTCAATCAACATATCAAAATCACACAAGCATGTCATATCTTACACAAGATCATTATCATGCATGGTATTCATTTGGCCTAATCCATTCCCAAGTATAGGGCCCTTTGGCCGAACATGTAGGGTTGAGTACTTTGGGGTTTTTAGCCACATAGCATCATGAACATTCATACAACACATATGATATCATAGAGATTCATTAGGGTGCATTGCATGAAGTTAAACTTAAGAACTTAACCCTAGGGTAGGGTTGGCCGAATGTCCTAGGGTAGGGATAGACTAGGTTTTGACATTAAACATCCCATACAAGCTTCACATATATATACATCATGTATCATACTAAACATAGCATACATCATGGGGTAATCAACCTTCACAACCCTAATGTTCCATGTCTTGGCCGAAAATTCATGCTAGGGCAAGTTAAGTTTTCCAATCAAACATTCCATTTAAACATCACATGCATATACATATCATCATCCCCAAACATAAGCATATCTCCTAGGGTAGTTTAACCTTCACAACCCTAAAGTTTCATGCCTTGGCTGAATGGTGTAAGGTAAGGGAATTAGGGCTTTTGAAATCAAACCTTCACACAAACATTTACACAAACACCTCACATACATATCATGCAACCTTATTAAACATGGATTACATCGTAGGATAATCATGCACCCTAAACCCTAATTCTTCTAGGGTTGGCCGAAGGTCAAGGGTAGGGGAAATTAAGGTTTTTGAAATGAAACATTCATACAAACATTTATACAAACACCTTGTCTACACTACTAAACATGGATACATCATAGGAAAATCATCCAAACCCTAAACCCTAATTTCTTTTCCTTTGGCCGAAACTTGTAGGGTATCCAACCCTAATTTTTGTCATCACATCATGAAGGGAAACAACATATAAATATACCCTAAGTTCCAAGGGGTCTTCTCATGCATCAAGGAGTAACCAAAGCCTTCCCCTAAGGGGTGGCCGAAACTTACACAAGGGCAAATCCCCCATTTTCGAAAACAACAAGAGAAGAAATCATACAACAGCAATTATACTACAGGTGAGGGGCACTTACTTCTTTCGCTAAATATCCTTAAGGTATACCCTTAGTTCGGAGAGGATGTGCTTGTCCTTGCTCTTGAGGTCCTTGACTTATTCTTGCCTTGCAAGAGATTCAAACCTTCAATGGGGTTTTGGAAGTGTCCCTTGGGATGAGACCCTTCCCTTGGATTTTCGAAAATTGAAGAGGGAGAGGGGAGTTGGGATTTTCTAAAATTGGAGAGGGAGAGGGAAGTTTCAATTTTCGAAAATAGAAGAGGGAGAGTGAGTGAGGGGTTTGCAACAATGATGGTTAGCCCCTTAGCACTCCCTCTTATTTATACTAAGGGAAGAGGCAAGGTGCCTCTTCTCCAAGTGTCTCTTCACTAAGGAGTTTCTCATCAAGAGTCTCTTCCTCTAC
This sequence comes from Boesenbergia rotunda, assembly GCA_024364735.1. Lineage (NCBI taxonomy): Eukaryota > Viridiplantae > Streptophyta > Magnoliopsida > Zingiberales > Zingiberaceae > Boesenbergia > Boesenbergia rotunda. Next base: position 82,177 of record JAGFNQ010000998.1, on the reverse strand, counting down.
CCTTTCACATTCCCTAACCCTTAACAAGAATTTCCCTTCCTTTCTCTCAGCAATCCCCTGCTGGGTGAATTGGTTACTTCGTTGCTTTACAAGGCTTTGCTTACTAAGAGTTCCAAGGTTCGATCCTCGACAAGAGCATATTTTTGCTCCTCTTTGATTTTCACTTTTGCAAAGCCCATTAGCCCAATTCACTCTCATATTCTCAAATCACATTTATGCAATCACATATTCCAATTCATGCAATCACATATTCTAATTTATGCAATTACATATTCCTAATCCTTTCTAATGAAATCACATAACATTAAATCATGAAATCACAAAATGTAATTTTATTCATTTATGAAATAAATGTCATACAATCTGATAATATATATCGAGATTTTTGTGCCCTTTTTATAATCGAAAGCAAGCCCAAAATTTGGGGCGTTACAATCCCCTACACCTTATAGAAAGTTCGTCCTCGAACTAAAACAATTCTACAGCATAAAGAATACTCAACCAAATATCATGACTTGGTGAGGGAGCCTGCATAAGTGGCATACATCGTAATTATATACTTATCGTGATTATGGGTAACCTAACTCATATTATGCTTCCCCTAATATTCGTCCTTATTTGTTGCATGATTAATATAGGATAAATGAGATCTTATTTATTATATCACCAAATTTTTTTTTTCTGAACAATACGGGAGCTCCCCATGGAGAGTGACTAGGGCGAATTAGTCCTTTGTCGAGTAGCTCCTGTAGTTGTCCTTGGAGTTCTTTTAACTCCGTTGGCGCCATTCGGTAAGGTGCCTTGGAGATCGGATTTGTACCCGGTATCAATTCGATCTCAAATTCGATTTTCCTATCAGGGGCTAGCCCTGGTAGTTCATCAGAGAAGACTTCTGGGTAGTTGCATACAACTCTGACATCTTATAGCCTCTGGTCCTTTTCTTGGCTTGCATTGACCACATGTGCTAGAAACCCAGTGCATCCCTTGCTTAACATCTGCTGAGCTTTGAGAGCCAATAAGAATTTCCTGGCTTCTTTTCTTGGCTCTCCAATAAATTCAAACTTAGTGTCTGCCTTCGGTTGGAAGACTATCTTTCTTTTACGACACTCGATTGAAGCGCCGTATTTACTCAGGAAATCCATGCCCAATATAATGTCATAGTCTTGCATGTCCAGCACTATCAGATCGCTATAGAGTTCCCTCCCAGCGATCCTGATTGGTGTGGCACGCATCATATGGGTAGATGGTATCATATCTCCCGAGGGTAGGGTTGTAAGAAACTTGTAGTTCATAACTTGAGGGGGTATATCTAACTTTGCAGTAAATGGCATAGAAATGAACGAATGCGTAGCTCCAGTGTCAAATAAAGCAGTAGCATACCGACTGTAAATGAATATCTGACCTGTGACTACGTTTGATGCATTCGCCACGTCTTCCGTGGATAATGAGAAAACCCTTGCATTCGTCGCAACCGGTGGTACTTGCGGTTGGGGAGGTGCTTGCTTTTTGGCGCGGCAATCTTGGGCCTTGTGCCCTACCCGTCCGCAGTTGTAACACTTGCCTGTCCCTTGGAGGCAAGCTCCTGGGTGCGGCCTTCCGCATGTAGCACACGGGTCGAATTTGGGCTGCTTGTTGGCGGGACCACTTTTTGAGTCGTTCTCTCTCTTGCCATTGTGGTTCCCCTTCCAACTATTATTCTGAGGCTTCTGACCTCCGGCTTGGGTTTGGCTCTTGTTTTCAGTCAGCACCTTCTTTTGCTGGTTGATGTTGTTCAGGTAGTGCTCAGCAATCAGAGCACTGCTGAACAGCTCTTCTGCGGTCTGTGGCCGGTTGACTCCGCCGGCCGCATTCAGGGCAATTTCAGGCCGCAGCATCTTCAGCATAAGTCTGACTTTTTCTTTCTCAGTGCTGACTAGCTCCGGGCAGAGGCGGGCTAGTCTGTTGAATTTCTTCATTGCCTCGCTGACTGATAGCTCACCTTGTCGGAACTTGGTGAACTCGTCGAAATGCCGATTGGTGACCCGCATGTGGAAGAACTCTTCGAAGAATTCCGATTCGAAGTCCTTCCATGTCATCTGGTTCACCTGGCGTTTGGTCTTTATTCTTTCCCACCACATACGCGCATCTCCCGAAAGGCAGAACGATACGCATTTGATCTTCTCATGCTCAGGCTAGTCGAGCAATTCCATGGTGCTTTCCACTGTTTTGAACCAGGCCTGCGCGTCCCAGGGTTCACTAGCACCGGAGAAACTTTCCGGTTTCAACCTCTGCCATTGGATTAGGTAAGCCTCTGGTCGGGCTACCGTGACAGGGGTTTCCGGGGGTGCTGGCGTAACCGGGGTTGCGACTGGGATAACCATCTGGTTCACTGGTGGTGGCGTGGTAGGGTTCCCCTGCTGATTCATCAGGTTAGTGATGATCAGTTGTTGCTCCGCGATCTGGCGTTGTAGTTCGGTTACAACATGTGCCAGATTTGGTGGGGGTACTATCTCGTTAAGTGGTGGTGTTGTCTCGTTAAGTGGTGGAGGGGCAGTCCCATTAAGACGGTTACTACGTCTTCTAGCCATCTTCATAAGGAATGAGACTAGTATGAGGTAATAGTTATTCCTACATCCATGCATAATTAACTAGGAGTAGCACATACTATCATGCATAAAGGAAGTAGTAGGTTTAGAGTTCTTACTTGGAAGCGGCAGGATGAGGGCTTGATTAGTGTGATAGTGGTGAGGTAGACCTGCTCTGATACCAACTTGTAACGCCCGCCCTTAATCCCCTAGGGAATCGGCGGCGCTACTTTAAACTTCGTACATTACAACTACACACATGCATTCATATTTTTCTATCTAATCTAGGCATGGGCATATGTATCATTTAAGCATGCAAGATTCATATAGCGGAAGCATAATTATTTTTATTCATCTTCAAACATAGCATGTATATAAAAAGAAAACATAACATGGGTTTAACATGACAAGTTCCAAAACTTGAAGCAACTAAGAACAAGATCCTTTTTATCCACCAGCACTATCACACACACACTTGCCCTTCTCCCGCAGCCTCCATAGTTTAGCGTCCTTTATCTGTAGCATAAGGGGAAACACTAAACGATAAGCAATAGCTTAGTAAGACCCTGTCCTACTCACAAAACCGGATATCATGAAAAAGGTAAGAGAATATATCACATTAAAGCATGGTAAGCGTTTAAGCATGTTAAACATCTAAGCATGTTAACTTCATAGGAAGGTTCTTTTGAAAACATATAAACATATACTTGAACATAGCATAATCATTAGGGCCCGGCTTGTACTTCATGTTTTGCGCTCACCCCTGAATAGGAACGAGGTAGCTAATCCCGAACCACTAGGGTTTACTAGGCCTTCTCAAAAGTCCTTCAGCTTAGTATCATAATCATTTGACTCGCTTTAAGAGTCTATAGTACAAGCCATTACAAAATAAAATAGTTATCATGTTCTTCATTTTCAGAAAGTATGCTCTTAGTCCCAACCTTCTAGGGAAGCATTCTTTAGGCCCTAAGCCTTCTTCATTCATGCCCTATAGGGCTCATTCTTATACATATGTATGCATTCATAATCATAATAACTAGCATAGTATAAAACATGCATTTCATGGGAGCAACCAAGGCTAGGGTCCCAGAATTCTCTCTTGGCCGAAAGTTGTATTTGGGCTAGCATGCATTTCAGTCAACATATCAAGATCACACAAGCATGTCATATCTTACACAAGATCATTATCATGCATGGTATTCATTTGGCCTAATCCATTCCCAAGTATAGGGCCCTTTGGCCGAACATGTAGGGTTGAGTACTTTGGGGTTTTTAGCCACATAGCATCATGAACATTCATACAACACATGTGATATCATAGAGATTCATTAGGGTGCATAGCATGAAGTTAAACTTAAGAACTTAACCCTAGGGTAGGGTTGGTCGAATGTCCTAGGGTAGGGATAGACTAGGTTTTGACATTAAACATCCCATACAAGCTTCACATATATATACATCATGTATCATACTAAACATAGCATACATCATGGGGTAATCAACCTTCACAACCCTAATGTTCCATGTCTTGGCAGAAAATTCATGCTAGGGCAAGTTAAGTTTTCCAATCAAACATTCCATTTAAACATCACATGCATATATATATCATCATCCCCAAACATAAGCATATCTCCTAGGGTAGTTTAACCTTCACAACCCTAAAGTTTCATGCCTTGGCTGAATGGTGTAAGGTAAGGGAATTAGGGCTTTTGAAATCAAACCTTCACACAAATATTTACACAAACACCTCACATACATATCATGCAACCTTATTAAACATGGATTACATCGTAGGATAATCATGCACCCTAAACCCTAATTCTTCTAGGGTTGGCCGAAGGTCAAGGGTAGGGGAAATTAAGGTTTTTGAAATGAAACATTCACACAAACATTTATACAAACACCTTGTCTACACTACTAAACATGGATACATCATAGGAAAATCATCCAAACCCTAAACCCTAATATCTTTTCCTTTGGCCGAAACTTGTAGGGTATCCAACCCTAATTTTTGTCATCACATCATGAAGGGAAACAACATATAAATATACCCTAAGTTCCAAGGGGTCTTCTCATGCATCAAGGAGTAACCAAAGCCTTCCCCTAAGGGGTGGCCGAAACTTACACAAGGGCAAATCCCCCATTTTCGAAAACAACAAGAGAAGAAATCATACAACAGCAATTATGCTACAGGTGAGGGGCACTTACTTCTTTCGCTAAATATCCTTAAGGTATACCCTTAGTTCGGAGGGGATGTGCTTGTCCTTGCTCTTGAGGTCCTTGACTTCTTCTTGCCTTGCAAGAGATTCAAACCTTCAATGGGGTCTTGGAAGTGTCCCTTGGGATGAGACCCTTCCCTTGGATTTTCGAAAATTGAAGAGGGAGAGGGGAGTTGGGATTTTTGAAAATTGGAGAGGGAGAGGGAAGTTTCAATTTTCGAAAATAGAAGAGGGAGAGTGAGTGAGGGGTTTGCAACAATGATGGTTAGCCCCTTAGCACTCCCTCTTATTTATACTAAGGGAAGAGGCAAGGTGCCTCTTCTCCAAGTGTCTCTTCACTAAGGGGTTTCTCATCAAGAGTCTCTTCCTCTACCCTTTCACATTCCCTAACCCTTAACAAGAATTTCCCTTCCTTTCTCTCAGCAATCCCCTGCTGGGTGAATTGGTTACTTCGTTGCTTTTCAAGGCTTTGCTTACTAAGAGTTCCAAGGTTCGATCCTCGGCAAGAGCATATTTTTGCTCCTCTTTGGTTTTCACTTTTGCAAAGCCCATTAGCCCAATTCACTCTCATATTCTCAAATCACATTTATGCAATCACATATTCCAATTCATGCAATCACATATTCTAATTTATGCAATTACATATTCCTAATCCTTTCTAATGAAATCACATAACATTAAATCATGAAATCACAAAATGTAATTTTATTCATTTATGAAATAAATGTCATACAATCTGATAATATATATCGACATTTTTGTGCCCTTTTTATAATCGAAAGCAAGCCCAAATTTGGGGCATTACATCTGCCAGGTTATCCTCTGATGTAATCTTGGTGACATAGCTTCTCCTCGCTTTACGATCTCTCGTATCAAGTGGTACTTGCAATCAATGTATTTACTCGCCTTATGTGCTCATGGTTCCTTCAAGTTTGCAACTGCACCACTGTTATCACAATAAATTGTGATTGCTCTGGGTAAACCAGGGATCACATCCAAGTCTATCAAGAAGTTCCTGAGCCATACAGATCTTTGGTCGCCTCAAAGGCTACCACATACTCAGCTTCCATGGTGGAGTCCGCCACGCACTCCTGCATGACACTCCTCCAAACTATGGCTCCACCACCTAAAGTAAACACATAACCCGAGGTAGACTTACTGTTATCCCTATCTGATTGAAAGTCAGAATCTGTGTAACCTACAGGGAGTAGCTGATCTGCTTGGTAAACTAGCATATAATCTCTAGTCCTTCTCAGGTACTTTAATATATGCTTTACCATAGTCCAATGTCCCTGTCCTGGATTACTCTGATATCTGCTAACCATGCCCACTGGAAAGCAGAAATCCGGCCTCGTACACAACATAGCATACATGAGACTTCCTACAGCTGAAGCATAAGGAACCACCTTCATCTCCTCTATCTCCTTTGATATTTTAGGACACATCTCTTTAGATAGAGGTACTCCATGCCTAAAAGGTAGAAAACCTTTCATGGAGTTCTGCATGCTAAAATGAGCCAGGATAGTGTTAATGTATGAACCTTGAGACAAGCACAACATTCTTTTCTTGTGATCCCTTATAACCTTGATCCCAAGGATGTGTCCCGCTTCTCCCAAGTCCTTCATATCAAACTGTTTGGACAACCATACCCTTACGTCTGATAACACTTTGACATTGTTTCCAATGAGCAAAATGTCATCTACGTATAGTACAAGAAATACCACTACGTTTCTGTCACATCTCTTGTATACACAAGACTCATCCAGACTTTGAATGAATCCATATAACTGGATTACCTCATCAATGCAGATGTTCCAAGATCTAGAAGCCTTCTTTAATCCATAAATGGACTGATTAAGCTTACACACAAAATTCTCTTTGCCCTTTATAATGAATCCCTCTGTTGCTGCATTTAGATGTTTTCCTCAAGACTTTCATTAAGGAAAGCTGTTTTGACATCCTTTTTCCAAACCTCTTATTCCATATAAGCAGCAATAGACAAGAGAATCCAGATAGACTTAAGCATGACTACCGGCAAAAAGGTCTCCTCATAATCGATACCCTCTTTCTGAGTATACCCTTTCGCAAAAGCCTTGCTTTGAAGGTCTCAACCTTTCCGTCTATTCCTCTATTTCTTTTGTAGACCCACTTGCATCCAATGACTTTTATACCATTGGGTGGTTCTACCAGCTCCCAGACCTGATTAGAATGTATAGATTCTATCTCAACTTCTTTGCCTTTTGCCAAGATACCGCATTTTTATCTTGGAGTGCCTCGTCATATGTCCAAGGATCAGGTTCATGCTCGCCGGGGACCAAGTCCATAAACTCTCCAAGAACATGAGTCTTTGGCTTCCTAACAACCCTCCCACTTCGACGAGGTGCCACCTGTGTATCTTCTGTGACACGCGGTGCAGTGATTTATGGTACGTCCTCTTGTACCGTTGGTACTGAAGTAGGGACTTGTTAGATGTGTATACTAAAAGACATTGCTCTTTTTATATATGAGATCATCTAATTTTTGAAAAGAGAATCACAACTGCACTAGGTGCCTGTTTACATTAGTACATGCATGAAGTCTAATTACTTTGCATTGTAGATAGCATGGTGTGTGGTGTCACACGGAGGATCATGTTATCAGTCCTTGCTTAGTATAAATAGAGGACCACAACCGAGTTGGAATTGGACAACCCATCGGGATGGTTGTAGTGTAATTAGGTGTGGTTGGTCTTAACCATAGAATTACACTAGTGTGCTTTGAGTACATTAAGAAGGACCAAAATCAGAGATTATCTAATTTTACTAACTTGATAATTGAATTGGACCTCAGTTTATATTATGGAGTGCGATCCCTTAATCCCGATATAATAACATGCATATATTATTAATTGTTATTTCTTTGATTTACCAATAGACGAGATCTATTCTGTTAGATTGATAGGCCCGGTAAATTGGGAGATAATATTAATAATATGATGTGATGTTGATTATTGATAGAATCCGTGTCATGGTGAGTTCGGTTGATGATGCCCCCTTGATGAGCTCGATAGGTTCATCATGCTAAACCCTGTAGGTGGATTTGATCCGGCATGATGATAAGGTCGAGTGGTACTAGTCAAGGATCCAGAGGTTAATAAATTTAAATTGTCAGTAATTTAAATTAATTAACAGACATTCAATATCTTAAACATGGGGGGATGGACGACTCGTAATAAGTGGAGCCCATATATAAATATGGGGTTGGTGAGGTAATTCAATGAGGATCCTTTAGTGGAATGGATCTTCATTAATGGATCGGGTTTAGATCCATTAGCAGGCCAAGATCCAACTCCTCCACATGGTCCCTATCGTAGCCCTATATATACCCCATGGTGGCATGAAACCAAGAGGTTAATCGATCCAATTAATTAATCCAAGGAAAATACTAGAAAACCCTATCCCTCTCCTTCTCCTCCTTTCTCTCTCTCTCTCTCTCTAAGCAGTGCTGAACAGTAGTTCATCTGCATCTTCTCCACGCCGAACAGAAGGTGGAGATATTCCTCATGGCAGTGAGGAAGTGGCGCACGAAATCTTCACAGCCGAAGAGTTCAAGTTGCCCATACAACTTGTCTTCATCTCCTTGGTGGAGAATTCCTTCACGGCAGTGAGAAGATGGCTCATGCCATTTTCTCCAAGGCCTCCAAGGATTTATCAGCAGTGATTGGCTTAATGTGGTGAAGATGTCTTTCCCTAAGGAAGCAATTATGCGCTAATAGTGAAGAGATCAAGTGCTTCACGCAACTTGGAAGAGAGAAAATTGTTGGAGAAGGCAAGTCCTTCACGCAGCCTTCAATGGTACAACCTTCGATCTCTCTAAGGAGATCTGCTAGTTGCAGTTCATGGAGAGGCCTTGAGCTTCGGCTGGGAACTGTGGATAATTTGTTATCAAGGAGAAAAGTCGCTCGTGACTTTGTCTTGAAGCAACTCATAGTTCGGGCGCCGACGGTGGATGAGAGGAAATGTAGGGTTTGTGTTTGGATTATCTTCTTCCTCGGAGTGGTCGGCGACATCCCTTTGGTTAGGGATTGGTTGGTGCAAGGAGAAGGGATCGACTTGGTGACCACGGGTCTTGGTAGATTGTCTCCGACACGACGTCCAAGAGGGGAGGGTCATATGGTAGAAGATCGTAAGGTAATGGAAGGTATAATTCTTCCTTTGGCTCCTTTCGTTCTTATTTGTGCCTTATTCATTTGCCTCGTCATTTTATGTTGGTTACATAATTATTTTGATTTGAATCATAGTCAATAATTAATTAACAGGACCTCGACCATATACACAAAAGCTGGCGATCCACTCGTCGCCTTTTCCGTGGCGAACGGTCAAGCAAATTACAAGGCTGATTTTTGTAATTGGCTGAGTTGTAATTTGGATCATTTGATGTGGCACGAGATGGTCGTTGGGAGATGAGTCTCCATTAGGATTAATTTTTAATCCGCAGACATGGAGAGATCTCTTGGAATGACCAAGTATTCACTTAGGAAACCCGCTAAGTCATACCCAACACTTCTTGTGGCGCTGGCGGTGAGGAAGAAAAGGAGAGGGCCGACGGGATTGTTTAGGAACAAGAGGAGACCTCTTCTTTCTTCTTCTTCTATTTCTTCATATTCCTCTCCATCTTCTTCTCGGTTAGCTTGTGGCTGGCGCACCTTGGAGCTCTTGGAGTGGCCGACGGTGCAAGGGGGGAGGAGAAGAAGGCTCGCCGATGGTAACCCTAGCTTTAGGTCATGGTTGGCGCAAGAAGAAGGGAGTGGTTGGAAGGCCTTGGTGACTACGGTTCTTGGTAGATCATCACCCACACGACGTCCATGAAGGGAGGGACATACAATAGAAGATCGCGAGGTAAAAGGGAAGGTATAACTTCTCCTTTGGTTTCTTTGATTTCTATCATTTCATGTGGCTAATTAATTATCATTGCATGTTAATTATTTGTTAATTAATTATGATAATTAATTATTTTAGACCCCAATGATAAACACAAAAATCGGTGATCCGCTCGTCGTCTATTCCGCGACTAATTGGTTAGGCGAGTTACAAGGCATGAACAACAAGTTTGGCCAAGTAGTAACTCAAATCAATTAGTACGACGATGAGACGGCCGTTTTGGAAATAAGTCTCCATTCGGATTGAAAATTTTAATCTGTGGACATGGAGAGGTTTCCCATGCATGACCTGGCATCCCATCGGTAAAAACCAACAAACAAAGCAAAACCCAAGCTTCTGTATCCCTTCTTCTTCCTTGCGCCGGAACCCTAGGTTCCTTGTGCTTGCGCCGCCGGCCAAAAAGGAAGGAAAGCTTCCTTTGATGGCTTGCGCCAGCTCCAAGAGATGAAGAGGAAGAAGTGGAGGAAGATGAAGAAGAAGAGGAGGTAACTCAAGCCCTAACCACCTTCTTTACCTCTCCCGTGCTTGCGGCGCTAAGCACCACAAAGGAGAGGGCTCTCCTCCTTGCGCCGCTGACTCCTCTCTCTTTTCTTCTCACTACCGGGCGCCACAAGGAGAAGAAGATCTCCCCCCTTAGCTTGAGGTCGCCGACCACCAAGGAAGAAGTGGAGATGATGAGAAGAGAAGAAACAAGATTGCTTCTCCCTCCTACCTGCCGGCGCAACCCTAACCCTAGGAAAGAGAGAATGAGAGGAGAGAATTGAGAGAGGCTTTAGGGTTGTATTGGATTGTGTGCCTTGGTCTTATGACTCATGAGGTATATATAGGCTACAATAGGGACTATGAGGAGGAGTTGGGGCTTTGGCCACCAAATGGATCAAAGCCCGATCGATTAATGATAATCCAATTCACTAAAGGATTACTATTGAACTACCTCGCCAACCCTATAATTAAATATGGGCTCCACCTATTATTTATACAAATTCTTCCTGTGTTTAAGATCTCGAATATCCATTAATTAATTAAATTACTGATAATTTAATTAATTAATATCTAACTCAATGTGTAGTACCACTCAACCTTATCATCATGTAGGACCAAGTCCACGTGTAGGATTTCCATGATGAACTTTATGCGCTCCTCAAGGGGACATCATCAACCTGATGCATCAAGATACGGTTTCCTTCTATAATCAACGACACACCATGTAAATGATATTATTTTTCAATTTACCGGGCCTATCGATTTAACAAATAAATCTCGCTCATTGGTTAATCAATGAAATAGATATTAAGTACATGTGTCTGTTATTATATCGGGATTAAGAGCATGTACACCATAATATCTGAAGTCTGATTCAATTATATAGTCAGTATAAATTAAATCACCACTATATCGATCCTACTCAATACACACAAAGTGTACTAGTATAATTTTATGATTAAGATAAACCAGTACCAAATTACACTACAACCATGCCAATGGTTTGTACAAAACCATCTAGGTTGTGAGCCTCTACTTATACTCTATAAGGGACTGTGTGACACCACACATCATGTTATCTACAATGTAAAGTATTAGACATTAGCATGTATATATCAAATATAAATTGCAAACAATGATCGTGTGATTCTCATTCCAAAATATAGATGTTCATACAAAAGCTAGGCTTTTAGTATAAATCCTAACAATCTCCCACTTAAACTAAAAAACTATGCTGCCATGACAATGTCATAAATCTGACTCCCATACCCTCCACATACCTATCAAATGCTCTTGCTGGAACAGCCTTAGTGAAAGGCTCCGCCAGGTTGTCCTCCGATGCAATCTTGGCGACAACAATTTCTCCTCGCTTTACGATCTCTCGTATCAGGTGGTACTTACGCTTTATGTGTTTACATGCCTTATGGGCTCGTGGTTCCTTCGAGTTTGCAACTGCACCACTATTATCACAATAAATTGTGATAGCTCTGGGCAAATCAGGAATCACATCCAAGTCCATCAAGAATTTCCTGAACCGTACAGCTTCTTTGGTTGCCTAAGAGGCTGTCACATACTCAGCTTCCATGGTGGAGTCCGCCATGCATTTCTGCTTGACACTCCTCTATACTATGGCTCTACCTCCTAAAGTAAAAACATATTGCGAGGTAGACCTACTTTTATCCCTATTTGATTGGAAGTCAGAATCCGTGTAACCCACAGGGAGTAATTGATCTGCCTGGTAAACTAGCATATAATCCCTAGACCTTCTCAGGTATTTCAATATATGCTTTACCGTAGTCCAATGTGTTGGATCGAGTAAACATGATAGAGGGGGGGGTGAATATCATGAAAACATTTCGGATTAAGAAAAGAGAAAGTACGCAGCGGAATTTAAACAAATCACACACATAGAACTCAAGTAGTTTTACTTGGTTCGGAGTCGCAGTCGGCTCCTACTCCAAGGCCCACGGTCCTTAACCGTTTACTGCGAGCAATTCTATAGTAGCGCAAAAGGTTTACAGAAATTGTAACAATAGTAGTGCAGTAAAAACAAGTATACTTGTAACGCCCGCTTTTTTTTTTCCTAAGCGGCGTTACGTTAACATGCTTAGGGCATGTAGACATCATAAGGCAGCGGAATAACTTAACTTATACATGCCCTGTTACCATTCTTAACTTATTGACATGGGAACCTTAGCATATTAACTTTGAACTTAAGCATCCTATCATGTCTCACATAACATCATATCATAAGGTTCCATAAGTCATTATTCAAACACATAAGTAAACATATAGTTCCTGGGCCAAGTCACTACGTCACACATGCGTTCTTGCCCTCCTGCTGCTTCCTTCATTATCCCCTTGAATGATCTGCAGTATAAGTAAATAAGACTATAAACACACAGGCTTAGTAAGACTCTTTCCTACTCACAAAACCATCCATCATTCATCATCTCATAATGAGCACATAAAACATTAACATACTTGGTGCTCTACTTAGAACATAACATCTTGCATCACTTATCGTATACATAGCATGACATGAACATAAACATAGTAACATTCTAAGTATGGCATGATACATGACATAAACATAAACATCATAGACATTCTAAGTATGGCATAATTCATTCATTCTCATGGCACAATTCATAAACATAGTGAACATTCTAAGCATGACATAATTCATGGCATATCGTAAACATAGTGACCATTCTAAGCATGGCATAATTCATGGCATGAATCATAAACATAGTGAACATTCTAAGCATGGCCTAATTCATGGCATAAATCATAAACATAGTGAACATTCTAAGCATGGCATAATTCATGGCATAAATCATAAACATAGTGAACATTCTAAGCATGGCATAATTCATGGCATATCGTAAACAGAGTGAACATTCTAAGCATGGCATAATTCATGGCATAAATCATAAACATAGTGAACATTCTAAGCATGACATAATTCATTCATTCTCATGCATACTTCTTAACATGAAACGTAAGCATAAAATCTTATCAACATAGCATAATGCATAACATGAATGGATGCATGAGTGGAATGCATATACATAAGGATGCTTAACTTTTAAAACATACTTTTCATTGCTTAAACATAATCATCATAACATCATTTGGGGTCCCCGGCTTGTACCACATACATACATCATTGCGCGCATCCCTAGCAAGTCCGAGGTCGCGAGCCCCAACCTACTAGGGTAAGGACAACATAGTCGGTAGTCCCCGAACCGAGGCGTTCTTAAGGTGCCCATCCCTGTTGCACAGCTCCGGTAGTGCCAGAACCGTGGACAGCTACGGTAGTCCAAAACCAGGGCGTTCTTAAGGTGCCCATCCCTTGGACCCATACTTCGGTCCGGTACAAGCCCATACATAAAGTAAAATACTTTTCATGCTTCATCATTCATATGGCATTCATGGCATCTTTAACATAGCATAACTTGTTATGGCTCGGCCCGTCTACCGGCCCATTTACCGGTCCTCACGACCGTCGTACCGTCGACCATCGACCGTGCCGTCTTAGCATATTTATGCCTTAAAGACATAAGCATCATCTTTCATTCATCATCATTCATAGCATATTCATTCATTCATCATACTTAACTTGTTACGGCTTGGCCCGTCTACCGGCCCATTTACCAGTCCTCACGACCGTCGTACCGTCGACCATCGACCGTGCCGTCTTAGCATATTTATGCCTTAAAGACATAAGCATCATCTTTCATTCATCATCATTCATAGCATATTCATTCATTCATCAGACTTAACATCATCATTATGCCTTAAAAGCATGAACCTTAACTTCATTCTTCACTTTCATTTTTTTAGACATGGCATCATTTTCATTCTTAACATGGCATCATTTTCATTCTTAAACATGGCATCATTTTCATTCTTAAACATAAACATAACATACTTAACATGGCATCATTTTCATTCTTAAACATGGCATCATCCTCATTCTTAAACATAAACATAACATACTTAACATGACATCATTCATATCATGAACCTAACATATCATAGCATCATTTTTATCGTGATCATAACCCTATCATTCTTATCATGGCATCATTCATATCCTGAACATATACTTATCATACTTATCATGGAAACACATAAACATATACTTGAAGTTAAAGGCTCAACCCTAACCCTTGGGCCCTTGAGGTTGGCCGAAACATATGGGGTCTCTAGAGTAATCCAAAAATTCCCAGAATTTATACTTAACCTCCAAACATCATAAGGGAACATAAATTAACATTATCAAGATTTTTGGCTTAATTATAGACCTTTAAATCATGGTGACCGAAACCCTTAAACTTAGGGTTCTTAGTTTTGTTTCTTTCATGTTGGCCGAAACCCTAGGGTGTCCTAGGGTACTCAAAAAATTCCTAAAAATTATACTTAACCTCTACACATCATAAGGGAACATTAAATAACATTATCATGATTTTTAGCATAATTATAGACCTGTAAATCATGGTGGCCGAAACCCTTAAACTTAGGGTTCTTAGTTTTGTTTCTTTCATGTCGGCCGAAACCCTAGGGTGTCCTAGGGTACTCCAAAAATTCCAAAAAATTATACTTAACCTCTACACATCATAAGGGAACATTAAATAACATTATCATGATTTTTATCATAATTATAGACCTGTAAATCATGGTGGCCGAAACCCTTAATCATGAGGGTTCTTAGTTTTGTTTCTTTCATGTTGGCCGAAACCCTAGGGTGTCCTAGGGTACTCCAAAAATTCCCAAAAATTATACTTAACCTCTACACATCATAAGGGAACATTAAATAACATTATCATGATTTTTAGCATAATTATAGACCTGTAAATCATGGTGGCCGAAACCCTTAAACATGAGGGTCTCGGTTTTCTTTCCTTTCAACATCTAATTCGAAAACCAACCACTATATATCATACTAAAAATCATAAAAATCATAGGGAACTATTATACCACAGGTGAGGGAGTCTTACCTTGGGTTTCTTGATTTTTTGAACCTTGGAAGAGAAGAAAATGGTAAGATCTTTGGACCCTTGAACACCCTTGTCCTTGTATCCTTGGAAGAGACTTTAGATCTAGGAGATGGAACCTTGGAGGAAGCTTTTCCAAGGGGAAAACCCTCTAGGAGTGGTCGGCTAGAATGAGGGAGGAAGAGAGGAGAAAATGCAATTGAAAGAAGAGAGAATGAAACTCCCAAACCCCCCTATTTATCATCCATTAAAGAGGTAAATGAAGAGTCTCTCCATGACTCTTCATCTTCTTCTTAATCTTAACTTATATCCATTTCATTTCCTCATAGAAATCCCTTGCTAGGTGAGTTGGTTAAGGCTTACATGGTTGTACAAGAGGTCCAAGGTTCAATCCTTGGCTCATGCACCTTTATTTTTATTTTATTTTTATTTCATTTATTTTATTATTTTTATTTCCTAAATTCCGAAAATCCCCCTAAAATCACCCATAATTATGCCAATATTCCTAAATAAAATTCTTTTACATTTATATTAATTTTACCTAATTTATATTAATTTTACCTAATTAATACCCATTTTCGGAGCCCATTTAAAGCTCATTGGTACTTAATTTTCTCAATTTAAATGAGAAAACATGGATTTTCTAGGCCTAAGTTCTCCTTAATATTTCTAGGTGCCTTGGAAAATTATTTAAACATGCTTAATATTTTAAGAAAATATTAAGAGAATTTTCCGGGTCGTTACAATACTCTTCGTTACCGACGCCCGATCTGGATTGTACTTCGGAGCAGAGGGTCGTCGTCGGCGCTGGAATGTCGAGAACAGAGTTTGCCAGAGCAGAGCACTTGACCGAAGAGCTTAGAGGCGTTGGAAGATTATTGTTCTGAAGCCTTGGGGTTGAGCCCCTTTTATAGTGCTCTTGGGGACGCCTGGGACGTCGGGGGTGCCTGACACGTGCCTTCGGATCTGAGAACCTCTATCCGAAGCTCAGTCAGCGTTTATCCCTTCAGAATCGGCCTCAGAGCTGACAGGGGCGCCCGAGACGTTGGGGGCACCCTGGTTGACATGGTTCGCTGGCTTCATTCTGATTTTGCTTCGATTACAAGTTTTACTTTGACCTTGGGTGCCCGGGGCCTTCGGGGCGCCCTGCTCACTGCAGTTTCGAAGCAACTCTTGCTTCCTTGTTTTTCCATCGACCTTGGGGCGCCCTGGACCTCCCGGGCGCCTAGCCCAGCTGCCTGCCCCTCTCCTTTGGGGCGTTCTGAGCTGCAGAAACACATTCCCTCGGTCCCTGCATTCAAGGTTAGTTCCAAAAACAACAAAGCATGAACATTAGTGATTTTTTTACAGCCGTAGCTATCTTGGTTCTGACTTCGGGTCTCCCAAATGGAACCCTAGGTCGAACCGATGCCTACTGTTCCCTCGACGGGGAACGCGTCCTCACCTACTCTTCTCAGGAGAGTTTACCTTTTGCTAACCGGCTCCTCCGGTTGGTCTTTTGCCCAGCAACCCTTCGCCAGGTGCCTAGCAGCCCTTCTCCAGGTCTTCAATACTAAGCAGTCCTTCACCAGGTGCCTAGCAGCCCTTCGCCAGGTCTTCAGTACTAAGCAGTCCTTCACCAGGTGTCTAGCAACCCTTCGCCAGGTCTTAGATTCCCATCAGCCCTTCGCCAGGTGCCGAGCAGCCCTTCGCAAGGTCTTAGACTCCTAGCAGCCCTTCACCAGGTGTCCAACAACCCTTCGCCATGTCTTAGGGTTTCGATGCCTAGCAGCCCTTCGCTAGGTGCCCAGCATCCCTTCGCCAGGACTTCTTTCTGCACACTCAGTGAACACATTAGACCAAAATAACATCTTAACTTTTGAACCCTTTGCCATTATCAAAACCTAGGTTCGACATAGGTGCTGCCTGCATCAACAATCTCCCCCTTTTTGATTTATGGCAACCCGGTTCAAATAGTTAAGTTTAAACAAAAAGCAGGTAAAGTGCCAATTTAATTTCCTCCCCTGGAAAGAATCTCCCCCTAGGTTTTTCAAAGGTTCGCGGTTTGAAAACATTTCTATGTCTAAAAGGGAAATGGTTTTTCAATACTTATAACATTTTTTTTAAAAAGGTTTAAGTTAGAAAACTTTTTCCAAAAAAAATATTTTGGGTTGGACACTTGGAAAATTTACACTTAGAGAATTTACACTTAGAAAATTTTCAAGTAAATACTTAGTTTTCGCACTTTAGAAACTTTTCTAAACTTATTCTGAAGTTTTAATACTTAAAAAATCTGAAAAAAATAATTCTACCATATTTTTGAGTTGTGAAAAATTTTCCAACTTCTTTAGCACTCTAGAAAGTTTTCAAGGAAGTTTTGAAATTGATACTTAGAAACTTTTCAATTAGAGAAGTTTAAATTAAGTACATAGAGGAATTTCAAAAATAGTTTAAGTCAAGTACTTAGAAGATTTTTGAAAATAATTTAAGTCAAGTGCTTAGATGATTTTGAAAATAATTTAAGCCAAGTGCTTAGAATTAATTTTTTGAAAAAAAAATAATTTAAGCTAAGTGAAAGGCAATTAACTTAAGGAATTTTACCTGTTTTTTTTACTTTTTGAAAAAGGAGATAATGTTTTGAAATTTGAAAAAAAAAAATTTAAAACCTTCTCTTCTCTCCTTTCCGATTTCTCCCCCTTTGCCATATATAAAAAAACAATATAGCAAAAAAAAAACATGCTTAGCAATAGAAGTAAGGTGTTGTACTGAACCAATTCAAGGTATAAACTGGACCAAATCAATTTGAATTTTCTCTTTCGGGTCCTGTCTAACCCAATTAGCTACTTACCAACTGTTATAAACAGTAGCTTTCACTAGGGTTAGTCAAGTTAAGTGTTCTGTTCAAGTTAGATTTTATAAGCTTGACACTTAACCTGATTAGTGTTTAGTTTGTATTTAGTGCCCTAATTACTGCAGATACACAGACATAAGCATCTTGAATCAAGGCTAAGACCTAAGCATCTCAACCCATTCTAGGTGATCAATCAAAAGTACCCTAAGATGTTTGTGAGATGTTGGCTTCTAGATCTATAGGTGCATGCAGTTCTAGGGTTAGGGCCTAAGCTAAGTCCATTTGCGAAAAAGCCCTAGTTTTGAAAGGGAAATTTTTCTTAAGAAAAACTAAGTCGAAAAAATTATTTTAAAAATGCACAAAGAATATGATAAATCAAAATAAGTAGGAACTGATAAGTAATAAAATAATTTTAAAAAAACAGAAGTAGAGCAAGCCTATTCTACCTAGCATAACCCTAACTTAGTAACTGGATAAAGGTCAGATAATCAAGAGAGCAGCTAGCAACTGGATAAGTCAAATGGTCAAAGCAAGGACTAGCACAGTCAAACCACAGTCAAATACATGTCAAACCTACTGAGTAGGGGTAGTCGACTACAATACAACAGAAACTATCAATCTGAATTAAGAAGAAGGACCGGGATGATCAGACGAGCTGGGCTGCCAGGATCGGAATAACGACATCATTTCATTATACCATGCATCGTTAGTCTCTCGATCGGCTCTGAGGGCATTCATGTACTCAGTGTAACGGGCCTCATTTGCTTCCATATACTCTGCGTGATTGGCTTTCACTTCCTCCCTGAGACTGTGGACCTCTGTCTGAAGTAGAGCTAGCCTCTCGTCAGTCGTCGAAGGTGGGGGCTCGTCCATCTGCTCTCGAATCTCGGCAGTTAGATCTACGACATCGACCTCTATCTCTTCATCAGAATCGATCTGGGGTCCGGCTCGCTAACGTCACCATGATAAAACCCCGGTACCCGAGACCTCTATGCCCGCTAGGGAAAAGTTTCTAAAACCTATTTCATCAAATTCGGTCATTGTCGTCATCTCTCCATCGGTGATGTCGCGACCGTGATGATGAAGAAGAGAGGTAATGATGTGGCAATAAGGGGTGCGTACCCGACCCTGAGTGGTAACACTGGATGCATGTAGAATGGTGTGAAACATATGAAGTCTAATGTCGATATCTAGGTGATGGATCAATGCGTACAGTAAGAAGGTGTGGAATAGTCGCATGGTCGCGACGTCCCTAGTGGATAAGGGTAGAATGCAATGGACTAGGACTCTATAAAGAGCGTAGTCCTGGACCTGAAGATCTACAGACTGAAATCGTCTAGCCAAAGGGTTTCGGGCATCTCTTGTACTGTGGTGAGAAAGATAAGGTCATTTTGTCTGACTATATTGTTGTAGAATTCTGCACATAAGGTTGTGTTCATGGGATGAGTGCAGAAGACAAGTTTATCAAGCTGATAGAAGTTTAAGACATTCATAGCTAACGGACAGTATTGAGTAAAAAATTATCTATTTAGGAAACTCATTTTGATAGGTTTATACGTCGTCCTAGCGAATTTATTGCATAGTTCCAAGGTCGGAAATGTTAGTGATATGAGAGAAGTGTCCTAAGGCAATCGCCTTATGATTATAATCATTTATTCTAATAAATGAATATTCACTATTTGAGTATACATGTTTGTGTATTTGATTGAGATCTTAAACTCATTTACTGAATGCCCGCAATACAATTAACGGCATAAGAGAATTTGTGATGAATTCACAACTAGTGATTATCTCTACATGTGCAATTGTGAAGTATTGAAATTGTCCCTAGTCGATGAATTGATAAATACGGACACTATCAATTCTGTTGAGACTAGCATGGGTTATTCTCTAATCAGCTGATTCTCACTGGCTGGTGACATTGAGATGTCCGGAGATAAACATGAATGCTAGTTAAGGGAACTAGTTCATTGGAGTGACTGGCTGTAAAACTTCATATGGTAGTCTACATATAGATATGTCAGTGAAGTTCTTACTACAGCATAAGTGCGATGTTCCTTTGACTTGCGGTGTTCAAGTCATCTTGGTCATGGAGACTTATACTTTGACATCTTAAGCAAGCATCTCCAAGGAGGTGTGGACCCAGGATGATTGGGTATAAGCCGAAGTGCCCGAAGATGTTTGAACAGCCTACAAAGGATTCACCACTCCTTGCGAGGAGATGTATACCCGAGGCATATCGTCGGATTGTTACTCGAAGCCTCTGGCCAGAGCATGACATGTTAAGAGTATGAATCTCTTAAATACATTAGAGTAATTAGAATCCGTAGGACGAGAAAACGTTACTTGGGCTAGGTGTGACGTAGTCAGCCTTGTGGGGACTAACACACATAGACGATGTCCTGAACCAAGTGGGTATAAGATGGTGAAGGGAATGGGGCACGATTTATTATAGCTGCTGAAGGGTTTCAGAATTGTTTCTGAGGTCAACCGTTGATCTTTCGATTAATTGGGGATCATGATGTACTACTAGGTGCCACTCATGATCGTTCTATAATTGATTAATTATAGACGGCCAACATAAATCGAAAGTCTATTTACTCACACGCACTATGAGTAATCCGAGGGATTTAAAACGAGTTGAAAATTGGATTTTCCATAAATGGAAAGTTTCCAAAAATAAAAGGTTTTCAAAATAATTGTAAGTTTCTGGTACAAAGAAAACTTATGTTTTTCCAAAATTGGAAAATTTCCAAAATAGGAAATTTCCAAAATTGGAAAGTTCCCAAAAATGGAAAGTTTTTCGCAATTATCATAAAAATTCAGAAACAGAGATATTTCAAAAGTTTGCGAAATTTCATGAGAATTTTCAAACTTTGAAATTCCTAAATCGAAAATTTACCATAATTGAAAAGTTTCCATAATTGAAAATTTCCCAAAATTGAGATCATGATAAAACTTTCCGCAAAATAATTATATGATTATGTCGAACACAAACCTCGACTCTAATACCACAACATGTTCAAACCATAGAATTAGTTTATGATTAATATAGTTGGAGTCAGAGGTCAATCCTTAGTTTTGGTTGTTGGACACATCCAACCCTAACTAAACGGTTGAATGAGCTCCAACCATATTAAAACTACTTCTTGATTAATCGGTCAGCCTTAAGCTTGGAGCATCGATTTGTTGTGCCACAGCCAAGGTCGATGTAAAGGGAGGTGTAGTTGGGTGCTATGTATATTGTTGCATACTTGTTAATGAGTTAACAACCCAATGATTTATGCAAACATTCAATTAGTTGATAGCATAATGTGATAGTTACATATGTATAATATGTAATCGGTATAATTAGCTACCTTCATAGCTAAGAATAACTTGATGGACTCTAGCCATGGTTGTTCTTATCTATGGTTGGATATCAACCTATTTGGAGATATTCCTACGATCTCCCGAATTGATAAAAAGGGTTATTTAATTCGAAAAATAAATTAGATTTAATTAATGTATATTGATGCATTCTTTATCATTCTCATCACATAACCTCAATTTGTATTTCTAGGATAATCACCTGATCATGTCTTCTCTGAATTTGCATTCCATTTTGGACACCAATAAGCTGACTGGGCCAAACTTCATGGACTGGCTTCGAAACCTAAGGATAGTCCTCAAGGCAGAAAAGCTTGCTTATATCCTTGAAGAACAACTTCCCAACCATCCTCCTGAAGATGCAACTCCAGACCAGTTAGTGGCCTATCAGAAACATGTGGCCGATTCTGAACTTGCGAGTTGCATCATGCTGGCCGCTATAGTACCTGAGCTACAAAAGCAGCATGAGCATATGGATGCTCATACCATCGTCTTCCATCTTCATGAGCTGTTTGACGAGCATGTGAGATCCGAAAGGTTTGAGGTCTCCAGACTCCTCTTCACCTCTAAGATGTAGGAAGGCACTTCTGTTTCACAGTTTGTGTTGGAGATGTTGGGGTACATTGAGCGACTAGGCACACTCGGATTTGTAATGGATCACAAACTAAGTATTGACTTAATTCTGCATTGTTTGCACAAGAGTTACTCACAGTTTGTGATGAACTATCGGATGAACAAACTGGAGACTACCATTCCTGAGTTGCTTAACCTGCTGAAGACTGTAGAGCCTTTTGTAAAGTAGGATCAGAAGACGGTACTGTTAGTTGGTTCCTCAAAGAAAGACTCTAAGAGGAAGCCCAAAGAACAAAATAAGGGAAGGAAGAAAAGGGCCAAAAAGATTGAAAAGGCACCAAAAGGCACTTGCCATCACTGCGGCAAGGAGGGCCACTGGCGAAGAAACTGCAAGGTTTATCTTGAGTACCTGAAGAAGAAGGCATCCGATGACCCATCCTCTTCAGGTATCTTCGTTATTGAATGTCACACTATTTCCTCGGACACCTGGGTACTTGATACTGGGTGTAGCTCACATATATGTAATGACATACAGGGGCTAAGGAATAGAAGAAGACTCGTCAAGGGAGAAGCGAATTTGCGAGTTGGAAATGGAGCAAAGATTGCTGCTGTTGCCATCGGAACATATTTGCTAAAGCTCCCTACTGGACTTGTCTTAGAATTGGATAATTGTTATTTTGTTTCTTCGTTAATAAAGAACATTGTATCTATTTCATGCTTGAATAAAAAGGGTTATCATTTAACTTTTAGTAACAATTGCTGTTACATAACATTAAATGATGTTCTTTATGGGACCGGAACTTTATGCAATGGTATCTACACGTTAGATTTATCCGGTGACGTTTTCAATATCGAAGTTAGCAACAAACGTGCTCGAATAGATAATCAAATAGACTCATATATGTGGCATTGTCGTTTTGGCCATGTAAGTAAGAAACGCATGACCAAATTACACCGATGTGGAATTCTGGAATCATTTGAACCCGGTTCATTTGATACATGAGAATCATGCTTAAAAGGCAAGATGACCAAATTACCCTTTTCTGGAAAAGGTAAACTAGTGAGAGAATTGCTTGGTCTAATACATACTGATGTATGTGGACCAATGTCAACTCTTGCACAAGGAGGCTATAACTACTTCATTACCTTTATCGATGATCACTCACGATTCGGGTATGTGTTCTTAATGAAACACAAATCTGAAGCTTTTGAGAAATTCAAAGAGTTCAAAAGTGAAGTAGAGAAAAATCTTGGCAAAAGTATTAAGATACTTTGATCCGATCAGGGTGGTGAATACTTAAGTCAAGAGTTTCAAGATTATCTTAGGGACAATGGGATATTGTCTCAATGGACTCCGTCATATACACCACAGCATAATGGTGTATCTGAGAGGCGTAACCGAACCTTGATGGACATGGTTAGATCTATGATGAATCATGCAACTCTTCTAAAATCCTTTTGGGGCTATGCGCTTAAGACAGCTGTTTACTTACTAAACAGAGTCCCGACCAAGGTAGTCTCTACTACTCCATATGAGACGTGGAATATTAAGAAACCTCATTTATCTCACCTAAAGATATGGGGTTGTCCTGCTTATGTAAAGCGGACTGTATCAGACAAATTGGATGCTAAGTCTGATAAATGTCTATTTATTGGATACCCTAAGGAAACGAAAGGTTATCAATTCTATCATCCCTTGGAACAAAAGGTGTTTGTTTCAAGGCATGCTGTATTTCTAGAAAAGGAATTTCTTTTACAAGAAAACAGTGGGAGTAGCATTGAACTTGAAGAAGTTCAAGAAACTCCAATAGACATTACAGAGACACCTAGTCTAGACCCACAACCAATAACTCATAATGATGAGCTATCAGTTGAACCTAAAACAACACCACTTCTTCGTAGGTCTAATAGGACACGCAATATTCCAGAGATATACGGATTTCTCATAAGTGAATCGAACGACGTGTTACTCATTAACGATGACGAACCTATCAGTTATGAAGATGTTCTATAAAATTCAGAAAGGGATAAATGGCTTGAAGCCATGAAGTCGGAAATGGATTCCGTGTACAAAAATCAAGTATGGGACTTGGTTAACCCACCTGAAGGGATTAAGCCCATAGGGTGCAAGTGGGTTTTCAAGAAGAAAACCGACATGAAAGGTAATGTTGTTACCTTTAAGGCTAGATTAGTGGCAAAAGGATATCGTCAGAAACAAGGAATTGATTATGAAAAAATCTATTCGCCAGTAGCTATGCTTAAATCCATTCGGATGCTTCTGGCCATAGCAGCTCATTATGATTATGAGATATGGCAAATGGATGTGAAAACAGCTTTCCTTAATGGAAACCTGCTTGAGGATGTATACATGATACAACTTGAAGGTTTCACATCGGTTAATAAAACCAAAGTATGCAAGCTTCGACGATCCATATATGGACTAAAGCAAGCATCCAGGAGCTGGAACATCCGTTTTGATGAGACAATCAAAGAGTTTGATTTCTCACAAAATCCTAACGAACCTTGTGTGTACAAGAATGTTAGTGGGAGTGCAGTCGTATTCCTAGTGTTATATGTCGATGACATATTACTTATAGGAAACGATATATCAGTCTTATAGTTAGTTAAAATTTGGTTGTCCAAAACTTTCTCCATGAAAGACCTGGGAGAAGCAACCTATATCCTTGGGATTAGAATCTATAGAGATAGATCAAAACGATTGCTTGGTCTTTCGTAGTCTACATATATAGACCGAGTGCTAAAAGGGTTTAGCATGTTGGAATCCAAGAAAGGTTACCTTCCCATCAGGCATGGGATCAACCTTTTAAAGTCTATGTGTCCGCGCACCGAAGACGAGAGGATTTGCATGAATAAGATTCCTTATGCATCCGCGATAGGATCTATTATGTATGCTATGTTATGTACTAGGCCCGATGTATCGTATGCTCTGAGCATCACAAGCAGATACCAGTCTGATCCAGGAATGGATCATTGGGCGGCTGTCAAGACAATCCTTAAGTACTTAAGAAGAACTAAGGATGTTTTCCTAATATATGGAGAAGGTGATATGGTAATACGTGGGTATACAGATGTCAGTTTCCAGACAGATAAGGATGACTCCAAATCTCAGTCCAGATACGTATTTATGGAGGCGCAATAAGTTGGAAGAGTTCCAAGCAAGACACCGTAGCGGATTCTACCATGGAAGCGGAATATATTGCAGCTTCGGAAGCAGGAAAGGAAGCAGTCTGGATCAAGAAGTTTGTCTCAGAATTTAGTGTGGTTCCAACCATTGATGAAGCAATACCGGTTTACTGCGACAACAATGGAGCTATTGCACAAGCGAAGAAACCAAGGTCTCATCAGCGATCCAAACATGTGCTTCGCCGCTATCATCTGATCAGAGAGATTATAAGTAGGAATGATATACAAATTGAGAAAATTCCCACTGAAAGAAATTTAGCGGATCCTTTAACTAAGGCCTTGCCTCAAAGAAAGTTTGAGGATCATGTTAGAGCCTGTGGTATTGGGTACCGTAGCGATTGACATTAGGCCAAGTGGGAGTTTGTTAGTGATATGAGAGAAGTGTCCTAAGGCAATCGCCTTATGATTATAATCATTTATTCTAATAAATGAATATTCACTATTTGAGTATACATGTTTGTGTATTTGATTGAGATCTTAAACTCATTTACTGAATATCCGCAATATAATTCACAGCATGAGAGAATTTGTGATGAATTCACAACTAGTGATTATCTCTACATGTGCAATTGTGAAGTATTGAAATTGTCCCTAGTCGATGAATTGATAAATACGGACACTATCAATTCTGTTGAGACTAGCATGGATTATTCTCTAATCAGCTGATTCTCACTGGCTGGTGACATTGAGATGTCCAGAGATAAACATGAATGCTAGTTAAGGGAACTAGTTCATTGGAGTGACTGGCTGTAAAACTTCATATGGTAGTCTACATATAGATATGTCAGTGAAGTTCTTACTGCAGCTTAAGTGCGATGTTGCTTTGACTTGCGGTGTTCAAGTCATCTTGGTCATGGAGACTTATACTTTGACATCTTAAGCAAGCATCTGCAAGGAGGTGTGGACCCAGGACGATTGGGTATAAGCCGAAGTACCCGAAGATGTTCGAACAGCCTACAAAGGATTCACCACTCCTTGTGAGGAGATGTATACCCGAGGCCTATCGTCAGATTGTTACTCGAAGCCTTTGGACAGAGCATGACATGTTCAGAGTATGAATCTCTTAAATACATTAGAGTAATTAGAATCCGTAGGACGAGAAAACGTTACTTGGGCTAGGTGTGACGTTGTCAGCCTAGTGGGGACTGACACACATAGATGATGTCCTGAACCAAGTGGGTATAAGATGGTGAAGGGAATGGGGCACGATTCATTATAGCTGCTGAAGGGTTTCAGAATTGTTTCTGAGGTCAACCGTTGATCTTTCGATTAATTGGGGATCATGATGTACTACTAGGTGCCACTCATAATTGTTCTATAATTGATTAATTATAGACGACCAACATAAATCGAAAGCCTATTAGTCACACGTACTACGAGTAATCCGAGGGATTTAAAACGAGTTGAAAAATTGGATTTTCCAATCAAGAGAGATTAAGTTTGGTTGAGCCAAACGATAAGTCGAATATGAATTTTTCAGAGATGCATCGGAAGCGTAAAATGGCTAAGTCTTTTGAAGACTTAATAGATGAATTAAATAAGTTCAATTCATTGGGGCTTGGCTTGGATGGGCCGGCCAATGAGGGCCTCCATCCTCTTTGCTTGGCCGACCACAACAAAGGGAGAGAACCAAGTTTTTGGTTCAATTTATAAAATAAACCAAGTGTGGTTTGTTTTATAAAATTATGGATGATATAAATTTTTATATAATAAACCAAGGTTTGATTTATTTTTTATGAAAATTAAAATGAACCATGGATTAATTTATTTTATAAAATCAATCATGGATTGATTTACCATGATAAGAAAATTTATACCATAGGAGAGAAGAGACTTGATTGATTTTTTATCATGAATTAAAATATAATTTTAACCATGATATAAAATCAAACTTGGCATGATGGAATAAGTTATTCCATATTTGAGAGGCTTGATGGTTGAGAGGCCACTATATAAAGGACCCAAGGCAAGGCTTGGGTGTGAATCATAGAGATGAAGGCATAGACTCTCTCCCTCTCTTTCTCTCCTTCTTTTCTCCCCTTCTTGCTGTGCGCCAACCAGCCCCAAGAAGGAGCACCAGCTGGTCGCCCCTGCCCTTTCTCTGCCGACCACCACCTGCTGCCGAAGAAGGAAGCTCCGGCCATCTCTTGGCCGGAAGAAGGTGCTACCGGAATTAGAGTTTGCCGCAAGGATCCTTTTTGCCGCAAGCCTCTTCTTTTGCTTCGCCGGAATTTTGATTCCGGCCATCCTTTTGTGGTTAGTCTTCCGACTTCTCTCTTGGTTTTTCTTGTCGCATTCTTGGAGAATCTAGTAGTTCTCGAGAACACAAAACTCGTGGCATTACGAAGTCATCCCGAAGATACTCGGCGTGGACGCGAATAGAGGCGGAGCTTCCAAGGGACGCTTACGGTTGGATCTCGTCCCTTCCATCGAGTTACGTGAGGTAATACGTAAATTAGTTTACGTTTCTGCAAAATTTCAAATATATGATCATGTCTACACAAGATAAACTTGCATACTTAGATATGTGGTTAAATGATTTAGAGAAATTATTTATGCTAAACCTTCCGCTGCACGTAATTAATTTTGAAATTATGAACCGTATCCATGTCAACATGCACCCGGTCCCAACAGGAAACCTAGGGTCGGGGCTAGGTTCGGTCCCGGGGTTTGGTTGATTTGCACGACGTTTTCTAAAATAATAAGAAACATGCGTTTAAGGGTAGAAATAACAAAGAAATTAATTTTAAGTGCAAACGAAATGATACCGAGTAGCCATCTGGGGAGGCATGGTCGAGAGGGAGTGGTCGAGGGCACGAGAAGGTCGTTCGGTCGCCTTGAAAGGAGAAGAGTTAGAGAGGAGAAGTGTTTTGGGTGTGGCAAAAGAAGGAGTTTCGGGTGCTTTATAGAGAAGGTGGTCGGTCGGGCGCCCGGGAGGCCTCGGGCGCCCGGGTCAGAAGGCAGCTGCCTTTGGCAGCTTTTCTGCCCTGACCTGGTCCTAGATGGGGGCGCCCGTGATGGCCTGGGCGCCTGGGGTTAGGTCAAAACTGCCATATGCAGCTTTTTAGGTTTTGACCCTGTCCCTGGGGGCGCCCGTGAGGACCCAGGCGCCTAGCGTAGATAGGTATTTACAGCTTTTCTGTCTTGATCGAAGAGAAAGGGAGGGGGGCGCCCGAGGGGTCACGGGTGCCCGATTTGACTATTGTTTGACCATTGACAGGTTTGACTATTTGTCCCGGTTTGACTGTTTGACCCGGTTTGACTGTAATGACCAACAATCAAGACAATTTAACTCTAAATTCAACAATATTATTGAAATCAGATTTTGTATTAACTTAATTCCTAACTATCTCACCCTATATCTAGTTATCAATCACGTTAACCTTATGGGTTTTTGTGAGACAGGTTTTAGTAGAGAGATTTATTTTGAAAAGACCATCATTAATTTTGAAAAGTTAAATTAATTTTAAACATAATTTAAATTTATTTTGAAAAGGAATATTTGAATCTAAGATTAACTGAAAATTTGTGTTAGATTTGAATTTGATAAAGAGTAAATTCAATTTGAATTTCAAAAATTGGCTTCCAAGTCTTGGCGAGGCACAAGGCCTTCTTTGGCCGTAGCCTTATTGGATCATCAACCCTTTCCTTGACAAAGCCTTTTAGTGAAATTTCATCTTCAAAATTACTTTTTGATAAATTCTGGTCTAACTAGCTTGGGTCTTGGATCGGTAGCTTCGGCTAGTTTCACCAGTCTAAAGATACCAAGTAGTGTATACTTGACCTTATTAGAAAAGGCTTCCCTAACGTACTATCATCTCACCGCCACCCAATACTATGTTGTTCAGATTTTAGTTAATTGGTTTAGTCCTTAGTCTAACCAGTCCTAGGTCTAAGCATGGTAAATTACAGAAAATAAATAGAGAAGCAATCATGCAATTTAAAACAAGAAAAGAAATTCATTTAACTATAAAAATTATTTTTAAGTTGGCTCTCCCTAGACTAAAGCCACGGTAATGATTAAGCAAGATATGAATCTTGTCCTTGGGGATCCAATACTGACTTGGTCCAGCTTGGTTGTTCAGGCATAGTTTGGGTACCCATGCCTGAACTTTGGGTCTAGATTGATTCAGTACAGCATAGTAAGTCCTTTGTCTAGCCTTGGTTCGATAACCTAATCCGGATCGATTTAGAACGATCTTCTATATTCCAAGGATCATGTCAAGACCCTTGGAACCAGAAGTGAATCGTTCTAAGGCTGCTCTAAGGACCTTGACTTGAGTTTTCAAGGAGGAGTTCTCTTTCTCAAGTTTTTCAACTTGAGTAGAGGTTCCTTCTTGAACCTTTTCAGTTAAGGATCTAGAGTCAGCTTCCTCATTTAGGAGTTTTACTTCCTGTCGGAGGGACTCGACTCAGATTTTGGCTTTCGCCAAGTCGTGAGATAGATAGGCAATTAATTCTGATAATTGAACTCTAGAAAACCCACTTACAGTGATTTTGCTGTCCTTTGAAAATGTGAGCTTTCCGTCGTCCGGCTCCGATTCTGATTCGGTCTCGATTTCTTCAGAAGCAGTCAGGGCGAGTTGGTTTGACTATGGGGCCTCTTCTTCTTCTTCAGAGGAAGACTCATCCCACGTTGCTTGAAGGGCCTTCTTCCTTCTTGTCTTCTTCGTCTCCTTCAGATTGGGGCATTCCGTCTTGTAGTGACCCTTCTTTTTGCATTCGTAGCAGGTCACATTTGGTTTGGTCTTTTCATTTGAAGGTTCAACTGTCTCTTCCTTTCTTCGGCTGGCTTTCCTTCTATTGGTCTGGTTTTTCAGCTCCTTAAAGTAGTCCCGGGCTAGCCGAACCAGCTTGGGTCGATTTCCTTCACTGTCTTCTGAGTCTGAGTCTGAGTCAGACTCGGGTGCAGGTTGAGGCTTCTTCTTGGTCATCTTTCCAGTTTTACCTGCAACAAAAGCAATGCCTTTCTCGGCCAGGGTGCAGTTAATATGTGTTGGATCGAGAGAACCGATAGAGGGGGGGTGAATATCGAAAAACGTTCGGATTTAAGATAGAGAATTTGCACAGCGGAAGATTAAAACATACAATGCAAACACAGTTATTTTTTACTTGGTTCGGAGCCTAGGTCGACTCCTACTCCAAGGCCCACGATCGTTGATCGTTTACATTGGGTAATTCTATATGAGGCGCAAAAGCAGTATACAATATTGAATTACAAATGTAGCAAGTTAAGCTTTTAAAACAAGAAGCTCTTCTTTTACCGACGTCCGATGTAGGTTGTCTTTTTCCAGAGCAGCGGGACGTCGTCAGCTCGAGTTGGGAGGTTTCTGGAGCGAGGCGCGAGAGCAGAAGAGCGTAGAAGCGTTGAATGATTTGATGCTCTGAAGCCTGGGGTCGAGGGCCCTTTATATAGCCCTGGGGGTGCCCAGAACGTCGGGGGCGCCCCCCCCCCCCACGTGTCAATAGATCCGGTAGTTGCTCGGTCAACTTTTGATCCCTTTACCTTCGAGATCAGCTTTGACCGGGGCGCCCGGAGCGCTAGGGACGCCCGGGTTGACCGGGTCAAACCTTATCCCTTGGCTTCGTTGGCTTGTGCTTCGATGGCTTGCTATTGGGGGCGCCCGGAGCGCTGGGGGCGCCCGGAGTAGCAGGGGCGCCCGGGAGCACGGGGGCGCCCGGGAGATGAGCTGTCGAAGCATGTTCTTGTTTTATGTGTTTTTGTTCACCTTGGGGGCGCCCGGGACACTCCGGGAGCCCTGGTCAACTGTTGCCTCATTCCTTTGAGGCTCTCTAAGCTGCAGACACTCGTTCCTTTGGTCCTGCATCCAGGGTTAGTCCAAAACACCATAAAATAATAAAATATTAGTTTATACAGCCTTAGCTATCTTGGTTCTGACTTTGGGCCTCCTGAATGGAGCCCTAGGTCGAACCGACGCCTACTATTCCCTCTCGACAGGGAACGCGTCCTCACCTACTCCTCTCGGGAGAATGTACCTGATGCCAACCGCTCCTTTGGTTGGACTTTTGCCTAGCGGTCCTTTGCCAGGTCTTGGATACCGAGCTGTCCTTCGCCCGATGCCTAGAAGTCCTTCGCTAGGGCTTCAGTCCCAAGCTGTCCTTCGCCTGGTGCCTAGCAGTCCTTCGCTAGAGCTTTGTACCCTGGCATTCCTTCGCCAGTGCCTAGCAGTCCTTCGCTAGGGCTTTGTACCCTGGCATTCCTTTGCCAGTGCCTAGTGTTGGATCGAGAAATGCGAGAGAGGGGGGGGGGTGAATGTCGCAATTCGTTCGGATTTAAAAAGAGTAAGTGCACAGCGGAATAAAACAGAGCAAAAACAACGCTAACACGGTCGTTTTACTTGGTTCGGAGCCTGGGTCGACTCCTACTCCAAGGCCCACGGTCGTTGACCGTTTTCTGCGGGAAATTCTATAAGTTCGTAAAAGTTTACAGGAATGATAATAACAAGAACAGTTTAGTAAACTTTAAATACAGCTCTTCGTTACCGACGTCCGGTGTAGATCGAAGTTTCGGATCAGCGGGACGTCGTCAGCTCGAGTTGGAAGATTTCTAGAGCGTGTCGCGGAAGCAGAAGAGCGCAGAAGTGTCGCAGTGATTGATGCTATGAAGAAGGAGGTCGAGGGCCCTTTATATAGGGCCTGGGGGCGCCCTGGTCGACGGGGGCGCCCCCCCACGTGGCAGCAGATCCGGTTGTTGCTCGGTCGCCGTCTGATCCCCTTATCCTCGGGATCCGGTTTGACCGGGGCGCCCGGATGACTCGGGGCACCCGCATTGACCGGTCAAAGCCTTATCTGCAGCGCTGAGCTCTCCTCGGTAAGTCTGGCTAGGGGTGCTCGGGACAGCGGGGGCGCCCTGGGCGTGTAGCGCAGACGCGGCTGAGTTGGTTCGCTATGGGGGCGCCCGGGACAGCGGGGGCGCCCTGGGTATGTACTGTCGAAGTCTTTCTTGTCTTGTTGTGTTTTGTGTTCACCATGGGGGCGCCCGGGACACTCCGGGCGCCCTGGTCAGCGGTTGCCTCATTCCTTTGAGGCATTCTGAGCTGCAGACACTCGTTCCTTAGGTCCTGCATCCAGGGTTAGTCCAAAACACAATAAAACAATAAAATAATAGGTTATACAGCCTTAGCTGTCTTGGTTCTGACTTTGGTCTCCAAAATGGAGCCCTAGGTCGAACCGACGCCTAATGTTCCCTCAAGGGGAACGCGTCCTCACCTACTCCTCTCGGGAGAATTTACCTGGTGCCAACCAGATCCTCCAGTTGGACTTTTGCCCGGCAGCCCTTCGCCAGGTCTTGGTTTTCGCCTAGCAGCCCTTCGCCAGGACTTGGTTTTCGCCTAGCAGCCCTTCGCCAGGTCTTGGTTTTCGCCTAGCAGCCCTTCGCCAGGTCTTGGTTTTCGCCTAGCAGCCCTTCGCCAGGACTTGGTTTTCGCCTAGCAGCCCTTTGCCAGGACTTGGTTTTCGCCCAGCAACCCTTCGCCAGGACATGATTTTCGCCTAGCAGCCCTTCGCCAGGACTTGGTTTCCTGACAGCCCATCGTCAGGTGCCTAGCAGCCCTTCGCCAGGACTTTGTTTCCTGCACTCTCAAGCAGCATTGTTAGATACCAAACAACCCTTAACTTTGAATCCTTTGCCAATATCAAAACAAGGTTCGATCTGGTGCTTCTTGCACCAACAATCTCCCCCTTTTTGATTATGGCAACACAATTCAAAGTTAAGGAAAAAATTACAACAGTTAAGTGCATAAGGTAAACAGTGAAGCATAACTGAAACATAACTGTAGAGTTGAGAAAAAAAATTCTTTATTTTTCATAAAACCCTGAAGACTTGTGTTATAAACTACTTAAAATACTTAACTTTGACCTTTCCTCCCCCTTTGACATATATCAAAAGCATACATGGGTTAGCAAGGTTTCTAATGGGGAGTTTTGAGTTCTACCAAAAATAGGTTTTTGTCAAAGTATTTTTCAAAAAAGAGCAAAAGTATTTGTATCCATAGACACTTTTGAAAAGCAAGCTTAAACTTTGTTAAAAACCCTTTTTCTCAGACAAATTTTGATTACTAAGGAAAATTTTATTTAAAAAAACATGCACTAAAAATAACTTCGAACCACTTAGAAATGCTTAAAATTTTGAAATAGCTTAAAAATAAAATTCCCTTTCTCTCCCCCTTAATGTAAAACTCTTCTCCTTATGTTTTAGACCATTTTTAAGTCTAATATAAAAATATTTTGAGAGAAGTTTTAAGGAGAGCGTTTGTGTATCAGAGCCTATGAGTTTTGAACGCATGAAAAATACTTAGTATAATTCTTGAAAGTATAGCAAAAAGTTTTAAATTGCACCAACAAAACTTTATTTGGAAAAGTATTGAAAAGATACTTTATATTTGTAGGCCAATCTTTTAGAAAATTCACGCACTTAGAACAATATTGCCTTGAAAAATATTTATACTTTTGAAAACATTATTGCAGTACTTTTTGACAGATATTATGTATTTTTGAGGATATAAGTGCTTTTTGAATCTTCAAAAGTACTTTGAAATAAATATTATGCATTTTTGAAAAATCTAAGTACTTTTGAAATAAGTTAAGATTTGAAACACATAAGTACTTTTTAAAAAAGTATTTAGACTTTGAAAGATATAAGTAATTTGAAAAGACTTAGACTTTGAAAAGTAAAAAGTAAATTTTGAAAAGAATTAGACTTTGAAAGTATAAGTAATTTTTGAAAAGAATTATGCATTTTGAACACAAAATATTTTACTTGACTAGGTTTCTTTTCCAGTCTGACACAATCCTAGGAAACCTTGTTGACTACAAGGACATTTTCCTAAGTGTCCTGGAAAATTTTCTCCAACCCAAGTAAATATTATAAATTAATTTCATAAGCCACAAGAATTTTGTAAAATAATAGTATTTTGACAGAAAAA
>JAGFNQ010000998.1:0-47807 GCA_024364735.1 Boesenbergia rotunda | reverse complement strand
AAAAAAAACATAAAAGAAATTTTAATTTGAACTTAATTTTCCTGTCTCACCCAATCTAGGGTTTTCAAACAGTTAGCCTTAAAAGTTCTTGTGAGACAGGTTTGAAGGTAAAAATAATTTTAAAAAAATGTTTAACTTTGAAAAAGAAAAAAAAATTTTTTTTTGAAAAAGTATAATTGACTTCGAAGACATTTGAAAAAGAGTGATTTTGAAAAAGAATTTTTGAAAACAGGTTTGAATCTATAATTATTTGAAATTTGTGTTAGATTCGAATTTGACATAAGATAATTTGAATTTGAATTTCAGAAATTGGCTTCCAGGTCTTGGCGAGGCACTAGGCCTTCTTTGGCCGTAGCCTTATGGGATCATCCACCCTTTCCTTGACAAAGCCTTTTAATGAAATTTCATTTTCAAATTAAATTAGGTCATTTTCTGGTCTAACTAGCTTGGGTCTTGGATCGGTAGCTTCGGCTGGTTTCACCAGTCTAAAGAGACCAAGTAGACTTGATCTTATTAGAGTTGGTTTCCCCAACGTACTATCATCTCACCTCCTCCCAATACTATGTTGTCAAATTTTCAACTAGTTGGTTAAGTCCTTAAGGTATCTAGTCCTATGAATAGCCAAGACAAAACTTCAGATAATGTCATAGTGAGGAGAAATTTCTGGATTTCTAAGTTTGCAAAATTATTAATCAGTTTTTCTTGTATATCAATTTTAATTTTCAAAGTCTCATTTTCTTGTCTTAACATTTTGAATTTTGACTTTGCTAATATACATGATTTCATCAAGTTATCTAAGCATGCATCCATATCTAAATTTGACCAAGGGAGATTAATTAAACTATCAGTATTCAAGGTAAAGAGTTGATTTGGATGTAAATTACAGTTACCCATGTTGGTTGGTTTCCCTGGATCTTTGTAATGTTTATCTGTGCATTCCTCTTTGGTAATGCCCAACCTCCTGACACTTGAAGCATTGGATGCGACTCTTGTTCTTTCGTGGCTTTTGGAGCTCGTTCCTTTGTCGCCGTCGGTGGTATCGTTTGAATCTTACGGGTAGGACACTTAGTTTGGTAGTGGCCCTCTCTCCCTGCATATGTAACAAATTATATGATTCTTAAAATTCAAATTTGTAATTTTACCTTTGATTCCTTATTAGGAATCTCCCCCTTAATTGTTGCTGTCTCGGATCTAAATTCATCTTCTGATTCCGTGTCTGAGTCGGACTTGGGTACCGGGTTGAAGCTCCTTCTTTGATGGTTCTCTTGGAGTTTTCCCTGCAAAAGTTATACCTTCCTCGACCATTGCAGTTCAGCTTGATTATTTAATTCTAATTTAGAAAAGAATTTGAAATTGGTTACCATCTCAGTCAGTTCGTTGTCTGATTCTGCTGGTTCGATTTCGGACTCTGGGTTCAGGTTCAGACTCTGACTCGGCTATCTGTGCTTGGACCGAGAGTGCGAGATAACTTACCTGATCTTCTTCTTCATCTGAGATTTCTTGATGAAGATTGATCAATTTCTCCCCACATTTCTCTAGCACATCCAAATGAAGCCGACTAGCTTGAGTTGTTCGTTGGTTAGACCGCATTGAAGAATTGCAGTTGCTCTTGCATCAGTCTCAATTTGGTTGAGGGTTGGTTCATCCAGTTTGTCCCATGCAATTGATAGTCCATCTTCTGTAGGGGGGTGGAACCCTGTTTGAATGATCATTCATATGTTATGGGTCTTTAGATGGAACTCCATTTGACTTCTCCAAGAATTGAAGTTTTCACCGGAGAAGAGAGGTGGACGAACGCTGTTCCATTCTCGATTGGCCATTTAAAAACCCTTGCATACAACAGAATTAACCGAAATGTACCAAGACTTGGTCTTGGATTAGTAGTGCGGGAGAAGGAAAAAAATTGTCCAAAACAAATGTTGCACGAATTTCGAGGCGAACTAATAATAAAATTAAAAAAAAACAATTTATGACAAAATTTTTGAAAATGATGATTTTGTCAATTCTGATTAATGAAAAGAATAAGAATTTAATGTTTGGAAAAAAATTTTCTTGATTTAAGGTAGCACGAATTTCGAGGAAAAATATTAAAATAATAATAAAAAATTTTACGACAAGTTTTCACAAATTGATTCTTTTATCAATTCTGACTTATGGTGAGAAAATGAGAATTCAGAATTGAAAAAGGCGTAAGGATATTTTAAATACACTCACAGATATTATTTATTTGAAAAATAAAGCGAAAAAAAATCCGAAAAAAAATTTCAAAGTGGTGGTTGCACCAACTTTGAATAATCCCGCTTTGATACCACTTGTTGGATCGAGAAATGCGAGAGGGGGGGGGTGAATGTCGCATTTCGTTCGGATTTAAAAAGAGTAAGTGCGCAGCGGAATAAAACAGAGCAAAAACAACGCTAACACGGTCGTTTTACTTGGTTCGGAGCCTGGGTCGACTCCTACTCCA
The DNA here is from genome assembly GCA_024364735.1 of Boesenbergia rotunda. NCBI lineage: Eukaryota > Viridiplantae > Streptophyta > Magnoliopsida > Zingiberales > Zingiberaceae > Boesenbergia > Boesenbergia rotunda. The sequence continues at coordinate 45,343 of JAGFNQ010000998.1, read as the reverse complement.
AGGCCCACGGTCGTTGACCGTTTTCTGCGGGCAATTCTATAAGTTCGTAAAAGTTTACAGGAAAGATAATAACAAGAACAGTTTAGTAAACTTTAAATACAGCTCTTCGTTACCGACGTCCGGTGTAGATCGAAGTTTCGGAGCAGCGGGACGTCGTCAGCTTGAGTTGGAAGATTTCTGGAGCGTGTCGCGGAAGCAGAAGAGCGCAGAAGTGTCGCAGTTATTGATGCTGTGAAGAAGGAGGTCGAGGGCCCTTTATATAGGGCCTGGGGGCGCCCTGGTCGACGGGGGCGCCCCCCCACGTGGCAGCAGATCCGGTTGTTGCTCGGTCGCCGTCTGATCCCCTTATCCTCGGGATCCGGTTTGACCGGGGCGCTCGGATGACTCGGGGCGCCTGCATTGACCGGTCAAAGCCTTATCTGCAGCGCTGAGCTCTCCTCAGTAAGTCTAGCTGGGGGCTCCCGGGACAGCGGGGGCGCCCTGGGCGTGTAGCGCAGACGCGGCTGAGTTGGTTCGCTATGGGGGCGCCCTGGGTATGTACTGTTGAAGTCTTTCTTGTCTTGTTGTGTTTTGTGTTCACCATGGGGGCGCCCGGGACACTCCGGGCGCCCTGGTCAGCGGTTGCCTCATTCCTTTGAGGCATTCTGAGCTGCAGACACTCGTTCCTTAGGTCCTGCATCCAGGGTTAGTCCAAAACACAATAAAACAATAAAATAATAGGTTATACAGCCTTAGCTGTCTTGGTTCTGACTTTGGTCTCCAAAATGGAGCCCTAGGTCGAACCGACGCCTAATGTTCCCTCAAGGGGAATGCGTCCTCACCTACTCCTCTCGGGAGAATTTACCTGGTGCCAACCGGATCCTCCAGTTGGACTTTTGCCCGGCAGCCCTTCGCCAGGTCTTGGTTTTCGCCTAGCAGCCCTTCGCCAGGACTTGGTTTTCGCCTAGCAGCCCTTCGCCAGGACTTGGTTTTCGCCCAGCAACCCTTCGCTAGGACTTGGTTTCCTGACAGCCCATCGTCAGGTGCCTAGCATCCCTTCGCTAGGACTTGGTTTTCGCCCAGCAACCCTTCGCCAAGACTTGGTTTCCTGACAGCCCATCGTCAGGTGCCTAGCAGCCCTTCGCTAGGACTTTGTTTCCTGCACTCTCAAGCAGCATTGTTAGACAACAAATAACCATTAACTTTGAATCCTTTGTCAATATCAAAACAAGGTTCGATCTGGTGCTTCCTGCACCAACAATTGACACTAAGTGGGTTTTTAGGAATAAGTTAAATGATCATGGAGAGATAGTCAGAAATAAATCCCGCTTAGTAGCGAAAGGATTCAGTCAGGTAGAAGGGTTAGATTATGACGAAACCTATGCCCCGGTAGCTAGACTTGACTCCATTAGGATGTTATTAGCCTTTGCATCCCATAAAGGATTTAAACTATACCAAATGGATGTAAAGTCAGCCTTTCTAAATGGATTCATTTAGGAAGAAGTCTATGTAGGACAACCCCCTGGTTTTGAGGACTTAGAAAGACCTGACCATGTTTACAAACTGACTAAAGCACTTTATGGACTAAAACAAGCACCTAGGGCCTGGTATGAACGCTTATCAACCTACCTAATTTCTAAAGAATTTAAACAAGGACAAATTGACTCAACCCTATTTATTAAAACCCTAGGAAAAGAAATCTTTATTGCCCAAATCTACGTCGATGACATAATCTTTGGGTCTACTAACTCAGATTTCTTAAAAGAATTCGTTAAAATAATGGAAAATGAGTTTGAAATGAGCTTAGTTGGTGAGCTTAACTTCTTTCTAGGGTTACAAATTAAACAAACTAGGGATGGAAACTATGTCCATCAATCCAAATATGCTAACGAGTTAATAAAGAAATTTAAAATGGATAACTCTAAAAGCATAAGTACCCCAATGGCCACAAATGTAAAAATAGATAGTGACCCTGATGGTAAACCAGTAGATCCTAAACATTATAGGAGTATGATTGGAAGTCTACTGTATCTTACAGCCAGCAGACCTGATATCCTTTTTGTTGTAGGAATGTGTGCTAGATACCAAACATGTGCTAAGGAAACGCACTTAGCAGCCCTAAAAAGAATACTAAGATATATTAAGGGCACCCTAAATGTAGGGATTTGGTATCCTAGGACCTCAACCTTCGATTTGTCAGGATACTCACATTCTGACTACGCTGGTTGTAAATTAGATAGAAAGAGCACAAGTGGAAGCTGCCAACTGTTAGGAAATAGTCTAGTAAGTTGGTGTAGCAGAAGACAATACTGTGTAGCTCTATCCAAGACTGAAGCTGAGTATGTTGCCTTAGGAGAGTGTGTAGCACAACTATTATGGATGATGCACACTCTTAAGGACTTCCAGCTTAACTACACCCAAACTCAGGTCTTCATTGACAATATAAGCTCAATTAATCTAACTAAAAACCCAATCCAACATTCCGGAACTAAAAACATAGAAGTTAAACACCACTTTGTGAGAGATCATGTAGCCAGGGGTGAGATAATCCTTAAGCATGTAGACTCTAAATCTAACTTAGCTGACATATTCACCAAACCCTTACCTGAGTCTGAGTTCAGCTCACTAAGAAGGCAGTTAGGATTATGCTTGGTAGAATAGGTTTACTCTATTTTTCGGTTCTTAAATTGCTTTACTGGCTTTTTCAGTTTTTAAAATAATTTTAAAAACCGCTTTACTTAATCAGCTTTTAATAAGTTTGAAAGCTCTTTTTAGCTTTTTCTTCTTAATAATTTTTCGACTTAGTTTTATTTTAAAAAACTACCCCCTTCAAAACTAGGGCTTTTTCGCAAATGGACTTAGCCTAGGCCCTAACCCTAGAACTGCATGCACCTATACATTTAGAAGCCAACATCTCACAAGCACCTTAGGGTACTTTTGACTGATAACCTAGAATGGGTTGAGATGCTTAGGTCTTTGCCTTAATTCAAGATGTAGATCAGTGCATCTGCAGTAATTGGGGCACTAAATACAACTTAAACAGTAATTAGGTTAAGTGTCAAGTTTAGAAAATCTAACTTGAACAGAACATTAAACTTGACTAACCCTAGCGAAAACTACTGTTTATAACAGTTAGTTAGTAGCTAATTGGGTTAGACAGGACCCTACAGAGATAATTTCAATTGATTTGATTCAGTTTACTTCTTCAATTGGTTCAGTACAGCACATTATTCTTTGCAATTTATTTATTTTAGCTATGCTGCTTTGCTTTTGATATATGGCAAAGGGGGAGAGATAGGAAAAGAGAGAAGCTTTAAATTTTTTCAAAATTCAAAACTTTATCCTTTCTTATCAAAAAGTTTAAGCTAAGTGTTTTTTTTTCAAAACTGCTTTCAAAATACTTGACTTAAATTGTTTTCAAAAATACTTGACTTAAATTGTTTTCAAAAATTTCTAAGTAGTACTTGACTTAAATTGTTTTCAAAAATTTCTAAGTAGTACTTGACTTAAATTATTTTCAAAAAATTCTAAGTACTTGACTTAACTCAGTTTCAAAATTATTTTTAAGTACTTGACCAAAGCTGCTTACAAAAGTATTTCGAAGTACTTAAACTCAAGCTATGTTCAAAACTTTTTCTAAGTATTTATCTTGAATAGAAAAGTTTCTAAAGCACTAAAGAGATTGAATTTTTTTGTTAAACTTCAGAAAATGATTCTACTAAGTTTTTGACTTAAATTTTTCTAAGTGTAAAGTTTCTAAGTGTCCAAATCAAAATTTTTTTGGACCAAAATTTCTTTTGGAAAATAGCTTCTAAAACTTCTGTTGAAAAATGTTCTAAGTGTTGAAAAATCAATTCCATCTTTAGACTTAGAAATTTTTTCAAACCCCACGAACTTTTGAAAAACCTAGGGGGAGATTCCTTCCAGGGGGAGGAAACTAAACTGTTATATCACCTATTTTAATTAACTTAACTTTTTGAACTGGGTTGCCATAAATCAAAAAGGGGGAGATTGTTGGTGCAGACAGCACCCAAGTCGAACCTGTGTTTTGATAATGGCAAAGGGTTCAAAAGTTAAGATATAATGTTGATCTAACATATTTACTAAGTGTACAGGAAAAGAAGCCCTAGGTACACTAGGCACGAAGTCCTGGTCGAGGACTGGGCACGAAGCCCTGGCAAGGAGCTGGGCACCGAAGACCTGCTCGGAAGGTGGGCACGAAGTCCTGGTCAAGGACTGGGCACGAAGCCCTGGCAAGGAGCTGGGCACCGAAGACCTGCTCGGAAGGTGGGCATGAAGACCTGGTCAGGTGCATCGGGCAAAAGTCTAACCGGAGGAGCCGGTTGGCAAAAGATAAACTCTCCTGAGAGGAGTAGGTGAGGACGTGTTCCCCGTCGAGGGAACAGTAGGCGTCGGCTCGACCTAGGGCTCCATTTTGGAGACCCAAAGTCAGAACCAAGACAGCTACGGCTGTAAAATGCACTAACATGCTTGCTTTGTTTTGTTTGGTACTAACCCTGGATGCAGGACCGAAGGAACGAGTCTCTGCAGCTCAGAACGCTCCAAAGGAGAGGAGCAGCAGCTGGGTTGGGCGCCCGGGAGGTCCCGGGCGCCCTAAGTCAAAGCCAATCAAAGAGTTAGCAAGAAAACGCTTCGGAAGCCTATGTGTTGATGCAGTCTGACCCTGATTGTTATTTTGGTGTTGACATCGATTTTAGTTTAGGTTGATGATTATGATTATGGTTAAGTCCTAGTCGGGGACTGGGCACAAAGTCCTAATCTGGAGGGTTAGGTGTGAAAAATCCTAGCTTGGAGGGCTAGGTGTGGAAAAGTCCTAGCTTGGAGAGTCAGGTCCTAGCCTGGAGGGCTAGGTTTATGAAATCCCGGCTTGGAGGGCCAGGTCCTAGCCTAGAGGGCTAGGTTGGAGGAAATCCCGATGAGTGAAGCCGGATCCTGGTGAGTGAAGCCAGGTGATGAAAATCCCGGTGAGTGAAGCCGGGTCCTGGTGAGTGAAGCCGGGTCCTGGTGAGTGAAGCCAGGTGATGGAAATCCCGATGAGTGAAGCCGGGTGACCGAAATCCTGGTGAGTGAAGCCAGGTCCTAGCTTGGAGGGCTAGGTTGAAGTCCCAGTGAGTGAAGCTGGGCATGACACGAGTCAGAGAAGGGCTGGAGTCTTGTTCTCGTGACTTAGAGTGCATTTGGGCTTGCCTAGATCGGTCTGGTGACCGATCAGGGAGATTGGCATGGTACTCCTTCGTGGATCGGTCTGGTGACCGATCCAGCGATGACTGATCGGTCTGGAGACCGATCAAGGAGTATGCGTTTCACTCACTGCACAGCTCCTAATCGGTCTGGTGACCGATCAGGGAGCCCACAATGAGTTGAGTTCCCCTGCTAATCTGCTCCTGATCGGTCTGGTGACCGATCTGGGATACTGTTCAAATCGGTCTAGTGAACGATCTGGGATACTGTTCAAATCGGTCCAGTGAACGATCATTTGTCGCAAGGTTCTCACTATAACCGATCAGGATGACTCCTGATCGGTCAGGAAGCAGCCTGATCGGTCTGGTGACCGATCAGGATGGAGCCTGATTGGTCTGGGGACCGATCTGGAGTGTGCAGCAGACTGTTGGATAGGTCTGGGAACCAATCAGGAGTGTGTAGAAGACTGCTGGATCGGTCTGGTGACCGATCAGGGACCTTCCTGATCGGTCGGTCTGGTGACCGATCAGGAGCAGAACTTTAATTCAAATACGCTGTCAGAAGCTCTGATCGCGTCTGTTTTCACTGCCGATTCTCTGCTACTTGCTGATTTCATTTGATATGCATTGCTAAGCTTCTATTGGAGTGTGCAGGCTTTACAGGGATGATTCAAACATTGGAGGAGAGTCAATGGGAGGCTTTTCTTGGAGCAGGTTTGGCTGTTTCCTTGTTTCAGGTCTCAACGGCGTCTGGAGAGCAGCTGGCAACTGACGGAGGCTCAGCTGGAGAGGGTCTTCAGTGGACTGAGTGCTCAGGGGGTCAGGCTGTGGCTTCAGTGGATGCTGATGGAGAGCCTGGTGATGGGAGCAGAGGCTTAAGACAAGGCTGGAAGCAGAGGAGCGACAACAAGGAAGACAGGAAAACGAGTGAAGTTTTTACTGTGGGGTTGTGCTCTCTGTTGCTTTGTGCTTGAGCGATCTTGTTGCATTCCTGTGAGATCTTTGTGAGTGCTCCTTCTTGTGTGATCTCTTGTACTCAAGTTCAATCATTCATGAGATCTGTGGAGAGGTTTCTCCGCCGAGAAGGAGGCTCTATCTTATCCGGTGTTCACTGAGGCTTGATCTACCGACGATCAAGGGATCACCCACCTCATGGACACGCCAAGGAGTAGGGGCAAGTTATCCCTGAACCTTGTACATCACGGTGTTAGCGGTTGTTTGGTTTGCGTTTCTTTCTCTACGTTTTTCTTTGTTCTACATTTTCTTCCGCTGCTAATCTGATCACGCAGAAAACTTCAAAGTGCAACTTGTGGGTGTCTGGCTACATTCACCCCCCCTTCTCTAGCCATCCAAGGTCCAACACTATGCTCCCGGGCGCCCCCGTGCTCCCGGGCGCCCCGGATGCCTCGGGCGCCCCGGGCTCAAGCCAACGAAGCGGATAGAGTCAAGCCCGCGAGAAGCCAGCTGACCGAGTCAACTGGGGCGCCCCCAGCGTCTCGGGCGCCCCCACAGTCAACTCTCAGCCCTATTCAAGTGGGATAAGGGCTGACCGAGACTTGTCCGGATCGACTGACACGTGGGGGGCGCCCCCAATGTTCAGGGCGCCCCAGGAGGCTATAAATAGCCCCTCAACCTCAAGGCTTCGAACAACAATCTTTCCAACGCTTCTACGCTCTTCGACTCAAACGCGCTGCTCCAGAAACCTTCCATTTCGAGATTCCAAGTGCCAACGATGACCCTCCGCACCGAAGTATGATCCATACCGAGCGTTGATCATGAAGAGTAAAACTGTTATATTTACTACAATTTATTTATACAATTCTTGTAAACCTTTTGCGCTCATATAGAATTGCCCGCAGTAAACGGTCAACGACCGTGGGCCTTGGAGTAGGAGCCGACCGCGACTCCGAACCAAGTAAAACCGCTTGAGTCTTTTGTGTTGTGTTTTGTTTATTCTGTTACGTATTTGCTCTTTTCTCAATCCGAAACGATTTACGATATTCACCCCCCCTATCGTATTCTCTCGATCCAACAAGTTTTCCTTCAATATGTTCAAAAAAAGGGTACTTAGTTTTTCTATAAAAAAGGTATTTTTGAAAATCATGCTTTTTATCAAAAACCTTAAGTATTTTCGAAAAACATATTGTTGGTACAAATCTTAAACTTAAAATCATTGTTATTGTCTCATTTTTTTTATGTGTGTCAATGGGGGAGAGAGTACCTAAAGTTAGAAATTTAAATTTTTTTCTCCCAAATATTGACCCAAACCCTTAGACCTAACCCTAACTTAAGATTATTGTCAAACATCAAAAAGGAAAAAATTGTTAGTGCAAAAAGCATCAAACAAGAACAGTCAACCTCTAGTGTTTCGTTATTTGACAATATACCAAGGTATGGTCAGTCTGATCAAGGATTAAGCCAAATAGGACTTGATGTTTGGTAGGGTAAAACCCATGTTTGATCAGTATGACCAAAGGGTTAGCCAAATAGGTTTTGATGTTTGACAGAGTGATTAGCACCCAGGGTTGGTCAGTCTGACCAAGGGTTAAGCAAACAAAACTTGATATTTGGCAGAATGATTGAACCTAGATCTGATCGATTAGACCAAGGACTAAGCCAAACAGAACCTAATGTTTGGTAGAAAGAAGTATAGTCAAGATCAGATGACTAGCAAAGAAGCCCTTGTCAAGGCACGAAGTCCTGGTTCAGGGAATTGGGCACGAACACCTGGCCGAGGGTTGGGCATCGAAGTCCTGGTTTAGGAAATTGGGCACGAAGACCTACCCGAGGGTTGGGCACCGAAGTCCTAGTTTAAGGAATTGGGCATGAAGTCCAGGTCGAGGATCGAGCATGAAATCCTGGTGAGTGAAGCTAGGTGGACGAAGTCCTGGTGAGTGAAACTGGGCACAAAGATCTGACCATGTGTTGGCACGAAATCCTGATGAGTGAAGCTGGGTAAACGCCTTAGCGAGTAAAGCTAAGCAAGGTAAAGTCCTAGTGAAGCTAGGTAGTGGGAAGCCCTAAGGAATTGACCTTAGGTAGTAAAGTCTTGGAGAGTTGACTCCAAGCAAAACCTAGTAGGTTAGGTAGACTTACATAAGTTGGGCTAGGATGTTTGCTTGCTTTGTGTGTTTGCTTGTCTTGCAGGAACATGAAGCTGGAGGCAAGGAAGGAAAGCAAAAGTAAAACGGAAAGTAAACTATAACCTAGGACAACTCTTAGGCACCCGGAAGGACCCGGGCACTCGACAGGCTCCCGGGCACCCAAGAGTCACTCGGGCGCCCTAAAGGGTCCCGGGCACCCTCAACCTCCTGCACCCCTATGGGATTGGGAGCGCCCAAGAACCCTTCCATAGGGTTTATCCCCTGCTCCACATTCATCGAGTTTACCGGATAAGGATCAACATTGAGGGTGCCCGAGAAGGCTTTAAGGGCGCTTGTATGACAAGTATATAAAGAGGTTCTACCTGTGCATTCAGATTATCACTTCCATCATTCTACAACTCATTCTCTACGAAGTAAAAACTCTAGGATGAAGCTCTATGACCAAGGAGGCTCCAGGAGGAAGTGCGCTACACTTCAGACTTTCGGATTGATCGGATCTTCATTTCTGTTAGTTTGCTTTTATTTACATGTTGTACTTAATTTCATTTATTTGTGCTTGTAAAATCGAACTGTAAGACGGGTTTTCTTCGCCTCCAAAAATTCCAAAAAGGAAAACATTAGTGGACTCATGCCGAGTTCATAGGCCTTGGACGTACTAACCCTGGGGGTTGGGAACCAAGTAAATAAATCTCGCAAGTCACTTGTATTTTGTTGCTTTTACTTTATTTATTTCTGTTGCGCACTAACAACTCTGATAGTAAGTTGAACGAAAGGACGACGAGATTACAAGAAAGTAAAAGTCGATATTCACCCCCCCTATCAACGCCACCGATCCCACATCATTTTTTTTCTCAAAAAGATATCCATTTCCATTCATTTGAACTTGAAATCTCTCCATTAATGCAAACCATTATTCTATTTTCATCATGAAATAATTTTACTTCTAAAGATTGAAGCTTGCCATTATGAATGGTGGAGGTGCCAGATGTCATACCCAAAGTCCAATTTTGAAATTGAGCTCCCTTGATGATTAGCCTTTGACTTATTGAAATTATGGCTTCTTCTTCAACTTTTTCTTCTTCCTCTAGCTCGTTGGTTTCTCCATCGATTAGTCTAAATTAGAGCGGTCTCGCTCTGATACCACTTGTTAGGACACGTAGAGAGCTATGAGAGGGGGGGGGGAGTAAATAGCTTCAATTGTTTTCTTCGATGATTTGTAGTGCAAAACTCTAAGCAATGCTAACATCTTCTTTACTTGATATTTACATCTTTAAGATGACTAATCCAAAAATTCATACAGTGCACATAGCTCTACTATGAACACACTTCTTCTCAGAAATAATTCGGAGGTAGAGAAACCTCGTACAAGCTTGAATACAAAAAATTCTAATTAACAAGAAATGAAAACTAGGTTTTACAAGAAATCGAAAATGATTACAACAAAAAATCTTGTTTTTCTTGCTTGGATTAGCCTGATATTTGAAAAGTACAACAACACTTCTTCTACAAACCCTCAAGAATTGGTATAAAATATTGTGTTGAACTTTACCTTTGAATCTTTGCCAAAACCCTTTTCTAGGATTTCTCGACACTCCTAATCAATTAGACTTGTTCCTAATCGATTACCACATCATCAGTCGAACGTTTAATCTGCAGAATGACTCTTTATTCGAATCTTAATTGATTGATGAGACATCTCAATCGATTAGGCTACTTCTAATTGATGATCCAATCGATTTTGAAGCTTTCTATTCTCATAAAAATCTCTTCCTAATCGATCAAGCAACCTTATAAATCAATTATCCCATGTATAATCGATTAACCTAATCGATTGCGCACTTCATTGTACTCTCGCGAATCATGGCTCCTAATCAATTAGGTTTTCTTCCTAATCGAATAGGGCTTCTCTTTTTCACGAAAATGGAGCCTTGATCGATTTGACCAATCAATTAGGTATGCCTAATTGATTAGTTTAATCAATTAAGCTCATCCCAATCGATTTGAAACTTTTTTTGTGTTCTCGCAAAAACCTCCTAATTGATTAACAAACCCTAACTTGCCTAACCGAGTATAGGATTCCCTTACACATCATCAAGTCAATCCTGACTTATTAAGACTTCCCGTTGACTAACATCCAGCCAGCCTTGACCTACAAGAGCTTCCTCACCAAGTGTCTGGTTAACCGTTGACCAACTTGAATTTTCCTATGCCAACGAGTGATCCTCCTTGACCCACTTAGACTTTCCTTTGCCTAACCGCAGTTAAGACTAGTAACTCGGTAGACTTCCACCCTACCTAATCTCAATTATGACTTTCCTTTGCCAATGTGTTTCATCTTGGATCTGCTTGGACTTTCCTTTGCTTAACTGCAGTTAAGACTAGTCACTCGGTAGATTTCCATCCTGCCTAACCCTGACTTAACCTATGTTAGGATTTTTCTTTACCAACGTGTGATCCTACTTGATACACTTGGACTTCCCTTTGTCTAACTGCAAGTTAGGACTAATTGTTAAATAAGTATCCGATCATCCATAACCTACTTGACTTCTCTCGCACATATTATAAAATCCAGTCAACCTTAACCTATTTGACCTCTGCTCACATATTGTCTAAACATCAAAATTAAAGCTCGAGCCAACCCGAGCTTAGTTAAACTGGTTAATCATAACCCAAAGAAGATTACACCAACACAAGCTTGGCTTGGTTTATTTTTCATAAGTTTGAGTTTGGTTCAAGCTTGACTTCAGCTTGGTTCATTTAGTTATTATCGAGCTTGCAATTCAATTTTGGCTTGAGCTTGAGCTTGGTTCGTTTAGATGTTATCGAGCTCGCAATTTAAACTTTTTGATTGTTTGAAATTTTTGTTTGTTTGATGAGTCATTGAGTTTGATAATTTAAATTTATTTATTCCATTTAAGAGTTTTTTATTTTTATTTAAAAAATGATTAACGAGATTTTTTCCAACCTCGAGCAAACGGTCTGACCCCACGAAAGTTTTTTTATTTATTTAGAACGTTGATAGGAGTTTTATTAATGAGCATAATTCACGAATATTATTCATGAATATTGTTTATGAATATTATTTGCAAATATTAATGAATTGAACATACACACATATATAAGTTTATTTATTTAGTTTAACGAAATGTTCAAGTTTATTTATTTAATTAATCTTGTGTGTATTGAATGAAAGATTTTTTTTTTACCAAATTAAATATCAAACTTACACAACATAGACATATAACGGATCAAATTCGTGTGTGTACCTGTCAGTCACGTTGGCTGTCATGCACATAGGCATATAACGGATCAAATTCGTGTGTGTGCCTGTCAGTCACGTTGGCTGTCATGCACATAGGCATATAACGGATCAAATTCGTGTGTGTATATATATATATATATATATATATATATATATATATATATATATATATATATAATAATAATAATAATAATAATAATAATAATAATTTAACAATCGGAGAGCAAGTACATCAAAGGGAATCACACATCCTTAATTCCATCAGCTATCTGAGTCTACTATCACCTACATGGAAGAACAGATTAAACACATCAAACAGATTTAACTCATCCGTATCAACAAACGAACTCTCCAAAAGCAACAAATCAAAGCAATAATAATAAACAACGAGCTTAATGAGAGACGAAAAATTCACATTTCTCGTCCAGGATTAACACAGCACAATCGAATGGAGCAGTCGCCACGGAATCATGCCGGCACGTCGAAGTTTGCGCTGCCGTTTTGTTCGCCTCTCATTCCAGACCTCATACAGATCTCTTCAATACGGGCTACGACCTCCGACATCGACGGGCGGTGGTCGGGCACCTGCGCAGCGCAGTCGACGGCCAGCTGCATCAGCTGCATCATTGCCTCCTCAGCTTTCTCATCTGTCAACAGCTCGACGTCGAACACTTCCGTTCTCCAGTTCACTGCGGCCACAGATTGAACCCATGTTGGGAGGTCGACGCTGTCGTCGCTGTGAGGCGTCTGCGTCGGAGATTTGGCAGTGAGTAGCTCCATCAGAAGAACACCGAAGCTGTAGACGTCGGCCTTCTGCGAGACCTTGCGCACGTCGGTGACCTCCGGCGCGCGGTAGCCGACGGAGCGTTGGTCGGGCATCGGGACGGAGCCTAGGCTGCTTAGGCCGAAGTCGGAGACGCAAGCGTCGTAAGTTTTAGTGAGGATGATGTTGGACGACTTGATGTTGCCGTGGGAGAAGCCGGAGCCTTTCAGGTGGATGAACTCGATGCCGCGGGCTGAGCGGAGCGCAACCTCTAACCTTGTCTCCCAATCAAGAGGCGAGCGACCAGACACTTTGTTTCCTACGACAAAAGAAGAAGAAGAAGAAGAAGAAGAGCAATCAGCACCGTCTCTGACATTTCGCCAAACAGCTTATGGACAGAAAAGAGAGCTTACCGTGGAGAAGGGAGGAGAGGCTTCCGTTGGGTACGACTTCGTAGACCAAAAGCTTCTCGTCTTTGCTGTAGTAGTAGGCCTGGAGGGCGACCAGGTTGGGGTGATCCATGGCGCCGATGGCATCCATTCTCTCGCGGAACTCCTTTTCCGAGAGACTGACGTCCCTGAGACGCTTAACCGCCACCACCATCCCCATCTCCAGCATCGCCTTGTACGTCGTGCCACTCGTCCCTTTCCCAAGCACCTCCGCCGATGCTCGTAGCAAGTCCTGCAAGTCGTAGATCCTCTGAACCTTCCCGGTGAACACCAGTTTCCGACCGACCCCGGTTGCTCCTCCCGAGACTGGCAAAGGCGAGGACGCCACTGACGGCAGTTCCGTCTTCTTGTCGTCTGGAGTGTCTCGCCTGCCCCTCAACGCCATCTCCGCTTCGGGCTGCAACTTCCGCACTTCCTTTGGCTTTACCTCGCCCTCTTCGCGGGCCCGGAAGCAGAGGACCATGAGGAGCAGGAGGATCAAGAAGCCGACGGCCGCGCCAATCGCAAGCCCGGAAATTGCGCCGGCGGAGAGCTTCTTTTTGCCTCCTCGTTTATTGGAAATGTGGGTAGAGCCCAACGGCGACAGCGCCGGCGCCACCATGTTCGAGTCGTCGCCAGGGCAGGCGGCAAGCGGACCTCCGCAAAGGGAATTACCGATGAAGGAACTAGCTGGAATTCCTCGGAGGCTCGACGGGATAGATCCGTTGAGATGGTTAAAGGACACATTGAAAAGGAAGAGATCAGGGAACCGGAGATCAGGAATCTCGCCGGACAGACGGTTGCGGTCCAGAAGCAGGGCATAGAGGTTGGTAAGTTTGTTGAAATCCAGAGGTATTACGCCATGAAACAAGTTTCCCCCCAGGTTAAGGCGGACGAGCTGACGAAGAGCGAAGATGGCAGGAGGGATCTCGCCGGAGAAGCGGTTGTTCTGGAGATGAAGCAAGCGGAGATTGACGAGCGCGGTGAAGTCTTGCGGGAGAGTTCCATAGAGAAGGTTGTAACGTAAGCTGATGGCTGTGAGAGCTGTGAGATTACCCAGCGTTCCGTGTGGGATTCGGCCGAAGAGGTAGGCGCCGGGAAGGCGGAGCTCGGTGACTCGGTTATCGGAGCAGGTGACTCCGTCCCAGGCACACGGCGACGTATCAGAAGTGTTCCACCGGTTGTTTGCCCTGAAAACGGCAGCTCGGAAGGCTAGGAGCGCAGCACGATCGGATGCGAGATCGTCCGGCGCTGCGCCGCCGAACAACGATAACGAAAAGAAAAGGAAGAGAAGGAGAGACCTCATTGGCAGGCAAAGGGGCGCCATTGATAACAATTCTATATGAAGAATGCTATAATTCCATGGAGAAGATGTAGTCTTCGCCGCCGTCTCTTCTTCTTCTTCTTCTCCTTCTCCGACTCAAACAAGTAGTCGCGAGCACAAACAGGTCGCCATGTTCTTTTAATTTATTTCGTAATGGATTTTTTTAATTAAAATTTTTTTCAATTTTTAAACAACCCTTTAGGAGACTTTGGTTGTGGGCGACTCGGCGGGAAACGTTGATACCTTATTTGATGACGTGTCAGTTACACTTGGCTCGGCAGGGGACGTGGGACCCTGTAAATCACCCAGAGGAGACAGACGTGGGATCCTGTTCATGTGGAGCCCTTTTTTTTTTTTTAAATCACCAGTCCTCACCCTGGTTGTGGTTGGGGATAGTTTAGAGTTGGTAAGTGAAATGGGCTGGCAGGATAGCTGTCGTTTTGCGGGCTGATCCTTTAAAAGCATGAAATAATAAATAGTTTTTATTGGAGTTGCTCAACGGAGAGGTGGGGCCAAACTCCGAATTGGCCGGCGAGAAGCTTCTTACGAGAATATTTACTTGGTGAGAAATATCTGTGACTTTAATTATAAAAATAAAAAACATTATTTATTTTGATATTGTTAAAAAAAAGTTATCAATGAATAAAAAATATTAAATTTTTTTGTCAAATTATTTCTCTTTACTCGATCCATCCAACGACCTTATTCTAATTCAGGCTCTCGGGGGTTAGATACAGTGATAGAATGATTAATTACTATCTTAAATATTCACAGTTCGATCCTTAATTATGATGTATTTTATAAGAATTTTTTTTTTAAATAGAACACAAACCTTGAGATGCTAGATTTTTAGACCGTCTACCATGAGCGCTTCCCGATTTATTCTGTGATCGATGAAAAATTTTCATGAGACCGAATCAATCACCTCAAATTCATCTTATTAGCTGGTCCAATATTTTTATTTCAACTCGACCACCTAAATAAATCAATCGAGAGATCAACCAATTAATGATTTTATAAAGTCATTTTTACAGTAGTTCTTTGATGCTTTTCTCGTTGGATATTTGATTTTTAAAAAGATAAAATATAGTTTTGTAAAAGAAAATTAAGGTGTCATCAATCAATGAAAATCAGAAATAACTTCAAAAATGAAATTTATGTTTTATGTAGATGAATCTAGACTATTAATTTACACAAAATCGGATTACGGGTGAATGAAAATTAATTATTTAAAGTTAGTAAAAAAAACATAAAAGGAAATAGATCTCACTAAAGCCAACCAAGAGTCAAAAGAATGTTGCAAATCATGTCGCAACTTTTGATGACAAACTTCCTGATTTATCGAAACTAGATCTCAATGCGGTCGTGTTTGAAGCCAACACGGTGGTGAATAACCTGAAACAATGGCGGATCGATACTGGAGCAACACATCACATCTGTTCCGATAAGATGATATTCTCCAAGTATACGCCAATAAATGGAAGAAAGTTCTATATGGGCAATTCCACTACATCGTCGATTGTCAGGCTCGGAAAAGTTGTCTTAAAGATGACATCTAGAAAGGAGCTAAAATTCATTGATATGCTACATGTTCCCGACATCAGAAAGACCTAGTTTCTAGATTGGCACATGTCAAGGTCGGCTTTAGACTAGTATTCTAATCAAATAACTTTATACTTACAAAGAATGATATCTTTATAGGTAAGGGATATTTAGAACAGAGTCTTTTCAAAATGGTTGTAATTACTGTACACCGTGAATTTAATGGTAATAAAATAAAATCATCTAGCTACGTTGTTAATTGTTTTAATTTATGGAATGATCGACTTGGACATGTTAATAATAATATTCTGAAACGTCTAGTCAAATTAACTTTATTACCAAATGTCATTGTTGACGAAACGCATAAATGTGAAGTGTGTGTGAAAGCAAAGACGACAAGACTACCTTTTCATTCGGTCGACAGATCAACGACTCCGCCAGAATTGATATATAGTGATCTATGTGATTTAAAATTCGAGCAAACTATAGGAGGTAAAAAGTATTTTATTATTTTTATCGATGATTACACGAGGTTCTATAATGTCTTTCTTTTAAGAAGTAAAGATAAAGCCTTAAAGGCTTTCAGAACTTATAAAACAGAAATTGAGAATCAACTTGATAAACAAATTAAAATAATTCGTAACGATAGAGGTGGAGAATATGGTGCATCGTTTAATGAGTTTTGTTCAGAATCTGGCATTATCTATCAGACAACGACGTTATACTTGTCTCAATCAAATAGTATTGCTGAATGTAAAAATCGGACACTAAAGGAAATGATGAATGTCTTGTTGATAAATTCAGAATTACCCTAGAACTTGTGGGGGGAAGCTATATTATTGGCAAATCACATTCTCAATAAAATCTTTCAAAAGAAAAAATGATAATACGTCATATGAACTATAGAAAGGTCACGAGCCATCGTACAAATACTTGAAAGTATGGGGGTGCTTGGCAAAGGTTGAAGTACCCAAACTAAAGCAAGTAAAGATCGAGCCTAAAATATTCGATGTGATATTTGTCGGATATGCCCATAACAATGGTGCATATCATTTCATAGTTCACAAGTCAGACATTCCTGATATTCATGTGGGAACAACTATAGAATCTCGGAATGTAATATTCTTTGAAAACGTATTCCCAAATAAGAAGAGAAACGTTCAAAGTGATTGCAACGAAAATTCTAACGAACAAGACGTTCCTAAAATAAAAAAAAAGACGTTCCTAAACTTAGTTGTCGAAAAAGACTATTGACAATCAAAGCTTAGAGCCACATCGGAGCAAACAGGCTAGACTTGAGAAATTGTTCGGGTTGGACTTCATGACTTTTATGTCGAAAATGGACCCAAGAACATTAAGTGAAGCTCTCTCTAGTCCCGACGCCCTATTATGGCGAGAGGCTGTCAATAATGAAATCGAGTCCATCATAAATAATTATACTTGGGAATTAGTGGACCTTCCTACTAGTACTAAACCATTATGTTGTAAGTGGATACTAAAACACAAGTATAAAACTGATGGATAGATTGACAAGTATAAGGCCAGACTTATAGCCAAAGGGTTCAAGCAAAAGAAAGACCTTGACTACTTCGATACCTACTCACCTATGACAAGGATTATGTCCCCATGAGTGTTGATACCTATCGCAGCACTGTATGACCTTGAGATACATCAAATGGATGTTAAGACTGCATTCTTAAATGGTGAGTTGGAAGAAGAAATTTATATAGAGCAACTCGAGGGTTCGTTGCTCCAGGAAAAGAGGAAAAGGTGTGTCGACTTGTTAAGTTGTTATACGAACTTAAACAAGCGCCTAAACAATGACACGAAAAATTTGACAAAGTAATGTTGTTAAACGAATTTAAAATGAATAAATATGACAAATGCATTTATGTCAAAACTACACCTGAATGTCATGTAATTGTCTGTCTATAAGTAGACGGCATGCTTATAATGGGCATTAATCATGAGATAATTATGAGTATAAAGAAAATGTTGATCAACAATTTCGATAAGAAAGATATAGGTTAAGTAGATGTTATATTGGGAATTAAAATTCTCAGGACATCTGATGGGATAGTTCTGACACAATCCCACTATGTAGAGTCGGTATTGAAAAGGATCAATGTGTACGATCTATCTATAGTGAAAACACCTATGGATCTAAGTCAACACTTAGCGAAAAACCATGTTGAGCCCATATTGCAATTGGAATATTCTCGGATAATAGGCAACTTGATGTATCTCACAAACTGCACACGTCCAGATATTGCCTGTACGGTCAACAAGCTGAGTCGTTTTACGAGTAATCCAAACGACTGTTAGTAGGAGCCCTAGAGCCAATTATGTAATGATTGACTATAGACATTTTGTATCATATTCTATCATTAATAAAGGCATGTTTGGTTATTATACTTATTTTATACTTGTGCCAAATAATTAAGTATAATAATGTCCTTGGGTAGTAAGTTCTTATCTACATCATATCGATTGGTTGAATCAATAGTGAGATAATGTAGAGAACACTACACTAAACCATTCCTAGTCAATCATTAATATTCAAGGACAATATTAATGCATGGAGACTAGCATGTAGGTCAATTGATGACTTAAGCTCACAAGTAATGAATTTATGATATCAAGTTGACACATGGGTATACATTAGAGAATGTGTACTGAATTGACCCGCCATGAGAAACTTTCATAGATTGTCATATGAGTGTCATAAACTTTTTCATGTGACTATTATTATGAATAGTCCTTAGACCTGAAGTCACTACGGTTCCCTACATGAGGAGTTATGTACTTTGGTATCGTCAAACGTCACCCATAACAGGGTGGACTATAAAGGCGATCACTGGGTATATAATGAATTATGCGGAGGGATGTGAGTGATGTAGATGGGATCTATCTCTCCCATATGACGGGAGTAATATCTATAGGCCCCTTGATCCAGTAGGACTACTAAAACGCATGGTCATGCTCAAATGAGTCAACATGAGATATTGAGCTCATATGTTTGAGTGAGTCTACTTGGGGATCAAGAAACACAAACATTGATCGAGGATGACACAGTCTATGCCTCATTAGTCAATCTAGATATCGAGGATAGAAGGACAAGGTCATACATTGTCATTGTCACGAAGGTTAAGTCGGATCTTGACATTTCTTGTTACTTGGGTAGCAATGATGCATTGCTAGATGTCGCTCATTGCATATGTGTCTAAAGCGGTTTAAGCACATTGCCAACGTTACAAGAACCTATTGGGTCACACACTATGGACACGATGCTTCGGAGATTGATTGATCTTAGTTTGACTAAGATTTGATCCAAATTGGATTGATTGAGTTAGAATCAAGTGATTCCAATTGGATTATGGGATTGAGATCTAATTTGAGTTAGACTCAACCACATTTGGATGAGATATTAATTAATTAAAGTGTTTAATGAATTAATAATAAAGGAAGAGGAAAAGTCTCTCTTCATTGAATAGAGAGAAGTTGAAGAGTCTCATGAGAAGATGTGCTCTTTATTGGCTTTAATGAAGGAAAGCTAAAGGGACAAAAATCTCTTCATATTCATGGGATGAGTATAAAAGAGTTTCTTGTCATTTGGATGGTGGCTTAGTCTTTTTCCCTTCCTCTCTTCCTCCTATTCTCCCTCTTTGGCTGAAACCCTATTTTGGGGTTCTTGGTGTCTCTGCGAACTACCTCAAGTTGCTAGTGTTGGAACTTGGATGGCTAGAGAGGGGGAGTGAATATAGTCGATTGCTTATGATCTATGTTTTCTTCCTAGATTTGATTGTTCTGTCTCTTCTTCTTCCCTTGGTTGTGCGTGCGTCGCCAAACCTGATCTACACCCGCCTGCTTCCGAGGGACTTCCCGCAGGTATTGAGTTTTGATTGGTGATACCACCTTTGAATTTGTATAAGGATTGATTTTTCTCCTCCCTTGTTGTGATGTTGATTTTAATCTACGGGAATGGGTCTAGGTATTCAGGAGGGGCTGCCTGGAAGAAGAGACTGATTCATTAGCTGATTTTTCCGAATCGAAGCAGGGATTTTTGGGTATCAATTAAGGTGAGTTTGAATTCTTCTTCCAGTTCTTGGTGATGGTTGACCTTGGATTTCTATGATGGGTTGCTTCCAGGTTGCTGCCGTGAGCTTCTTGGTGGGTGTAGTTCTGCCCCCTGCCGTGAGGTATGGTGATAGACCTAAGTTGGAATTCTAGATCAAGTGATAGCTTGATATGTGAACTGTGATTGGGTGAAAGGTTAGCTTGGTAATTGTTAGGTATCTTGCCATGTACACCTTGAACCTTGGAGCTAACTAGGTTATGGGTTAATTTTTAAGGTGATCATCGGGTTAAATCTAAACTTGAAACCTGACCCCAATTTAGAAAGGGATGATCATTTAATTAGATTAATTAAATGAAATACGAGGGTTAAGTTAATCCTGATACGGTGTAGGAATTGGTTTAGCTATTTAATAATTATTGTGATAGCTAAAACTATGTCATTGATACAAGATCTTGATTGATTATTGATTATTGGACGAGGGGTTTTTCTGATACGAGCATTTACTTTGAGGCGGGTACCCCTTGACTTATCTTGTTGATATTGTCATATTGTTATGCATAGACTGTTATAGATAGCAGTAAGTTTATACGCTATCCTTGTTTAGTATGCTTGTTCTGGAGACTTGTTATTTATCCCTGAGTTATTCTGCTATTAGTTCCATACAGTCTCAGGTATTGTCATATCTATATGTATGCTTAGATATCTTGATGTATCTCTTGCATTTGACATTGAGGGATCAGTAGTTTCCTGCCAGTATACCTTGTAGGTTACCAGTATTTCCTGTTATAGGATTCAGACTGAGACTTAGTATACTGAGGACTTGGTGAGGGAGGTATGTGTATCTATCATACACCATCTCTGCATTGTTGCATGCCGGCGATCAGCGACTCCCTTGTGGTTGAGCCTATCGTCTTTCGGTACATGATATGCGCACACGGCCACTCATGGGTTAGTGGATACCGTAGGATGTGTGCATTTGCCCTGTATTGCTCCGTTCGGCCACTATTTGGAGGGTGGGTCCGGGCGTGGTAGCAGCCAGGGATCCCTTCTCGTACTGAGCCACGAGGAGATGAGAGCTAGACTCCCCCATTGCTTGGGGTAGGAGCGTGGTCTCCGCCAGCATCCTGTCCACCCGGTCACTCAGGAGCAGTGATGGCAGGGTGCGTACAGGTTGTCACAGCTCTACCCACGCGGACGTTGTGGACGATGTCCTGACTGGGACTAGGGGGTGACACATGTCATTGCACCATGTGCATATTTTGCATCGTGCATTGTTTGCTGCACTTGATTTATGCACTTGTTTGACATGCATATTTTGGAGACTTGTTATCTGAGATTATATGTCTATTGGTATTCCATAGGTATTTATTACCCTCTTTTCAGGTTAGATGGATTGTAGTATGTATCTTTATTCAGTATCTTCAGTATATCCAAAATCATCACTGGTGCCGGTGTGGATACAACTCCCGGATCTGCCAATTCAATTTTTCAATAAGAGAAGTCTCTTCTCTATTGCTCGGATTGTAGGAAAACCGATCAAGCTGGATGAGGCTACAGCTGATGGATCTAGGCTTTCGATGGCAAGAGTATGTGTAGAAATTGATTTACTTAAGCCAAAAGTTGATGAATTTTGGATTGGAATAGGAACGGAAAAGAGAATTCAATATGTTGTTTTTGAAAAACTCCCTAAATATTGCCAACACTGTATGCATTTGGGGCACTCGATAAATGAATGTTTTTTGCTAGGTAATCAACCAAAGTCTGTGTGGAAGGGTGATAACCAAAAAACAGCCACGGTTGAAGAGACCCTGGAAAATCTCCCAAATCAAAAGGATCTAGATGTACACAAAGAAGGTGCAGATGCTGGTCCGGAGAGTTTCAATTGGAACAATGATAAAAGTCAAAGAAATACAACAGTTCCATGGGTCAAAGATGGAGCAAAAGGAATAAGAAATAAAGGATTACATATAGCTGATAAACAAATTTGGAGTAAAAAGGTAGAGATTGGTAAGACTACAAATTCTGATGAGAAGGAGAGGGAGTGGAATGGCAATAAGTTTCATATTCTTTCTGATTTGGAAGAAAATAATCAGGAAGACTTGATTCTTTTAAATGAGGTGTTGTTACAAGAAGAAAAGGAAAAAGTAGATGAGCATAATGTGGAGAACAGAGGGAAAGTTGAAAAGAGAAGCAATAATGTTGAGCAAGGGTCAGCTGGAAATTTGCATGTAAAGGAAGGTGCGGATACTGTACTTAAAAAACAGAATGAAAAGCAGGAACTATTTCAGCCAGTACAGAATGTTTCATTAGTGGAGGAATCAAGTGGAATAGCTAATTCTAAATCCTTTGTAGAGGAAGCTGTAACTGAAGAGGTGGAATTAAGGCAACTGCACAGATCTTCTTCCTTACCTCTGGATGCAAATAGTGTTCTTATGCAGTACGGGAATCCATCCAATACATATGTTCAATTGGGAGAAAATCAGAGAGTCACTAGAAGTAAAACAAAAGCTTTACAAGCTGCCTCTTATACAACCTTTTAGATGGCAGGTATGATATGGAATATCAGGGGAATAGGAAATTCTGCTTCCCTGAGAAGAATTGTATTCTTTAAAAATCGTTTCCATCTGAAATTTCTGGGAATTTTAGAACCCCTAATAGCGCTAGATGCCAACATTATGACACGAAGGTTAGGCTTTTCCTCTATTATTTCAAATTGTTCCGGAAAAATTTGGTTTGCTTATGATGCTAACATAGTTTGTGAGCTATTAGAGGATCATGAGCAATTTCTTCATCTATTATTAAAATCTGCTCTTTTTCCTAATGATATTGTGGTTACGGTTGTATATGCAAAGTGTTCTAGGGTAAACAGATATGTACTTTGGGAGAAGCTAGAGAATATAAAACCAAAAAATGAGGAGCTTTGGTTGATTGGAGGGGATTTTAATGTGATCACCAATGCACAGGAGACTTCTGCAGGATGCATAAATGATTTTGGAGCAACAGAAGATTTTTGTAACTTCATAATGATCTCAGGGCTCTTAGATGCTGGTTTTGTAGGAGACCTCTTTACTTGGACAAACAACAAAGTGTGGAAGAGGCTGGACAGAATTATGCTTTCATCTTCATGGCAGGATCATGGTTATTTGGTGAGGGTGGAGCACTTAAGCAGGGCTACTTCAGACCACTGCCCATTGCTAATTTCCTTTCCAAGTTTTGAAAAACCTATTCCCTCTTTTAGATTCCAAAGAATGTGGCTGAGGCATCACGGGTTTTTGCAAACTGTGAGGCTAAACTGGGATCTTCCTTGCTATAGCCTTGGTTTACAAAAACTTCAAGTCAAATTGAAAAGGCTTAAAAATCATTTAAAGTGGTGGAACAAGGAAATTTTCGGGAATATTCAGAACAACATACTGATTGCAGAAGATCAATTCTCAGAAGCAGAGAAAAAGTATGACGCAGATCCATCAGAAGAAAATAAAATTTATAGAAACAAATGCCAAGCTCATCTATGCAAGATTATGCAAATGGAAGAAGATTTTTGGAGGCAACGGGCAGCAGTGAAATGGATGAAAGAAGGGGAGAGGAACACAAAATTTTTTCATTCTTTGGTGCAAACAAGGAAGATGGTTAACAGAATTTCTAGAATATGGGATGAGGGCATCTGTTTAGAGGACCCGGAACAAATTAGAGCTTCAGGAGTTTCATATTTTGAGAAAGTGTTAACAGGGGAGAGTTTTAATGGAGACATAGCAGATTTAAGTCAAATTCCGCTGCTGATAAATAGCTCAGAAAATACAGATTTAACAAAGTTGCCATCTATGGAGGAAGTAAAACAAGTTATTGGAGAAATGGATCAAGATAGTGCAGCTGGACCTGATGGTTTTTCAGCTTTCTTTTATGTCTCGTGTTGGGATATTATTAAAGAAGATGTCTATCAAGCGGTGACAGATTACTTTAAAGGTGGATCATTGCCAAAAGGTATGAATGCTACAACCATTGTTTTAATACCAAAAGTTGAAAATGCGCAAAGTTGGCAAAATTTTAGGCCAATTAGTCTATGCAATGTCTCTTACAAAGTTATCTCCAAGTTGCTGGCGAATAGATTGAGAATGGTTCTAACCAAGATAATATCTCCGGCGCAAAGCGGCTTTGTAGAGGGAAGATTGATCTCTGACAATATTCTGCTAGCCCAAGAGTTAAACCACAAGATTAATTATCATGTTCGTGGGGGGAATTTGATATTGAAATTAGATATGGCTAAAGCCTTTGATCGTATTCAATGGAGTTTGCTATTCAGAATAATGGAAGCTTTCGGCTTCTCAAATTTCTACATAAATCTTATAAGAAGATGTGTTACCAATTGCTGGTTTTCAGTCCGTATCAACGGTCATCTCTCAGGATTTTTCCAAGCACAAAGAGGACTTAGACAAGGTGATCCTATTTCTCCTTTTTTGTTTATTATAGCTGCAGAATTTTTTTCTAGAGGATTGGAGGAATTGTTTCTTAAAAATCCAAAAATGAGTTATGCTACGAACTGTGATATGAAAATCTCTCATTTAGCATATGCGGATGATGTTATGGTTTTTATGAATGGTTCTATAGATTGTGTCAAGAAGATGAAGGATTTTCTTATTTCTTATGAAATGCAATCCGGGCAAGCTATAAATGCAGGAAAAAGTTTGATATATCCATCAAAAAGTATAACAGACGCACGGAAAAATTTGATCATTAGCATCACCGGATTTGCAGAAGGAACTTGGCCAATAAGCTACTTGGGAACTCCCATTTTTAGTGGACGAAAAAAGTCTGTATATTACTCTCCTTTACTGGACAAGATTAGAAAGAAGCTACTTGGTTGGAATTTATCCAAACTTACTTATGGTGGTCGGCTTCTTTTGATACAAAGTGTTTTGAGTTCTATGCCATTGTATCTATTGCAAGTCCTCCTCCCACCTTTGTCTCTACTTCATAAATTGGAAATGATCTTTGCAAATTTTTTTTGGTGTTCATCAGATTCAAATAAAAATATGCATTGGATAGCTTGGAAAGAAGCTTGTCAACCGAAATTGGAAGGGGGACTGGGAGTGAGAAGCTTGGCAGATCTTAGTACAGCAATGGCTGTTAAGTTGTGGGTCAGATTTAGGGAGCAAGAAACTCCATGGGCAATCTATTTGGAAAAAATGTATTGTAGAAAGATACACCCAGTTTCTGCCCCAGTTAAGAGCAATGCCTCTCCAACTTGGCGCAGGCTGTTTAAAATCCGAAATTTTGCAGAGTCAAATATTGGCTGGATAGTGGGTGATGGGAAAATTAATTTTTGGTTTGATAACTGGCTAGATAGTGGACCTCTGTATCAGATTTGCACTTTGCCAGGAAAGCAAGATACTCTGGTAACAGAATTTATGGATAAAGGAGTCTGGAATCTAAATCTTCTTAAGCCTTTATTACCAGAGGATTTAGTTGCAAAAGTTATAAACACCCCTGCTCAGTGGCCGGAAAGGGATCGTTTGGTTTGGAAGCCTTCAATGGATGGTAATTTCTCTTTAAAGTCAGCCTGGAATAGTTCCCGGACTGCTCAATCTACAGACTCGATCAGGTATGCAATTTGGAGTGGCATTCTTTCTCCCAGCATTGCAATCTTCATATGGCGTTTTCAGAAGCAAAGACTCCCTGTGGATATTATCCTGCAACAAAGAGGAATATCTTTAGTCTCCAAATGTCATTATTGCAGTTCTATAGAGTCCTGGGAGCATCTATTCTTTAATGGACCGATAGCAAGGAAAGTTTGGTCTTATTTTGCTAATATATTTTCACTAAACAGATATTTTCCATTGGAGGTCTGGAAAATTGGCCAGGCTTGGGTGAAAGGTGGGCATATCAGAGAAATTATTCCTTTTCTAATATTATGGCACTTGTGGAAGGCTAGAAATGATGCCAAGCATAGGGAAAATAAAATGGAGGTCCAAAAGATTTGTAAAAGCATAATACATTATCTGCATATGGGAAGAGCTGCAGGTTTCATTAAGAGTAAGCACTGGAAGGGTTACTTTTCGGTAGCTATGGCTTTGGGGTTGAACTGTGATCTAAAAACCAGAAGCACGATCTCGGTAGTCCACTGGAGGAAGCCAAGGCTGGGAACTTTCAAATTGAATACGGATGGATGCTCAAAGGGTAATCCAGGGGTAGCATCATATGGAGCAATTATCAGGGATCATGTAGGGCAGCTCGTTATGGCTAAACAAGGTACTATAGGAATAAATTCTAATACAATGGCAGAACTGGTGGCAATCCTTTCTGGTTTAAAGATGTGCTTAGCGCATAATTTCTGGCCGGTTTGGCTAGAATCGGATTCTCAAGTCGCCTTAAGGATTATTTTGTCACCGATGGTAGGTTGGAAGTTCCGAAAAATTGTTTTAGAAATCAGACATTTAATCAGGAGATACAAAATTCACTGCTCACATGTGTTTAGAGAAGCTAATGCCGCGGCGGATTACCTTGCTAATCAAGCATTTTGCTTCAATGGGGAAAGAGTTTTAACGGAAGGGATGATGGACAAAGCATTATATGGTATATGCAAGATAGATAAGTTGGGACTGCCATATATTAGGTTGGCTACTAAAACAATCTCATAGCATGTCAGAGTTGCCCCCTTATGGTTTTTTATAAAGATGGTCTGGTTTTCTTTCAAAAACTTATATGGAATTGGGGATCACTTGATTCATAAAAAGTGTTATCTGTTTTATCAACTCTTTCTAATAGTTCTATATGTACTGGAGAAATTTTGTATGAAGACCTTTATTTCTGGTTATCTTATACATTATGGCCTTTTGTTATCTGGTTTCTGTTTGTATAACCTTCTGTTATGAATTGATCTAGATGTTGCAGTGTCCGGAACTTGCTGCTTCTGAAATCTGATACTGTAATCCGATACTGAAAAAGATGATATTGTAATCTGATACTGAAAATTTGTTTGGCTGACTGTTGATGTGATGCTTTCTGTATTGATGTGTTGAAATTGGGGATAACACCAGTGGTTTTATGGAAGTTTATTTCTGGAAATTATACTGTAAAGGTGGTGCAGAATATATTAATCTTTGCTTTGCTGGTGGTCTTATAGATGCGGTTTTAAAAGATGGAGAATTTCTCTTTGGTTCAGCATGTGTTCTGATTGTCTATATGGCAGGTTTTAAAGATTTTACTGTTCGTTTTCTGGTATTCTCCTAAATGGCATGGTGGTGTAGTTCTCTAAAAGTTCTAATGCTAAGAGTTATCTGGCTAGCAAATTTACCTGGACCTCTGGTTTTCTTATCATAATACTCTCTGTGGATGGGTCCTGGATTTCTGAACTGGATATATGACACGGAATTTCTTACCTGTATAATTTTTCAGATCCTGGATATACGGCATATTGTTAAAGACTTTACTGTTGGTTTTCTATTCTCCTATATGGCATGGTGAAATTTCTAAAAAAGCACTATAATGGAACAGCTTTTATCAGGCTGTATATTAAAAGGATGGTTTGAAGATGGATTAAATAATAGAGATTGGATCCCTTATGGTTTTTTATATTTGGATGGGAATTGGACTGAATGGAGGTCAATATAAAATCCTGGAAGATTTGAGAGCAAAGGACATAGATGAAGCTTTGTATAATTTCATATGTATAGTCTTTTCTTAACAAATACATGTTCTGTGTAAAATCAAACCTCTTGTAATTCCAGATTAGAAGGTCAGGCTTGGTCCCCCTTTTAATATGGATTTTCCTTCTTGAAATAAGATCCTTCTTTACCGGAAAAAAAAATATGAGACTGTATCAGCGTAGACTCCTATTGTTATTATAACATACTATGCATATCTGTTGGGTATTCGCTGGGTATTCGCGACGACAGGGTTTTGTTTTTGTACTTGGCGATGTATTTATTTCATATTTCTTTTAGGACTTTGTATATGTCTTGTGAGTGTTGTAGTGTGCCCCAAGGGGTTTATGTATTGGTTGATTTGTCGTAAGTCGGGTCGGTCCGCAGTCAGGTATGATTTACTTAGTTGTCTTGTGCTTTTATGTTGTGTTTATCTATTTTGGAGGCCTGAGGCCAAATTTATTATATGCGTGTGTGTATGTATGTGTAAATTGTCCGCCGGACAGGGGAGGTGCTGTCCGATTTTCTATTGGATCAGCGACTCCTAGGTCTCGGGGCGTGACATAGCCACATACTTTTGGAGGCGCTCACTCATTATTTCAAACTCACCCTTTATCTATTGGGCAACAAGCTGAGAATTTGAGTGTAGGATGACCTAAGCAGCTCCCACCTGCTTGGCAGCTTGTAATCCTGCCAGGATTGCCTCATACTCGGCTTTGTTGTTGGTGGCTTGGAAGTGGAGCCAGATGGACAAATGTAATGTATCTGCCCTAGGGGAAATCATTAGCACTCCGACTCCGCTGTGTTTACTGTTGGAGGAACCATCGACGTAGATCTTCCACACTCCATTAGCTTCTGGCTCTAGAACAGCCTCGAGCATAAAATCAGCAAGAGCTTGCGCCCTGATGGCAGGGCGGGGATGGTACTCAATCCCAACTCGCTCAACTCTACCATCCACTTGATCAGCTAACCCGAAGCTTCTGCATTGGTGAGGATGCGCCCAAGCGGGTTGTTGGTGAGTACCACAATGGGATACGCTAAGAAGTATGGCCTGAGCCTCTAGGCCATTAGTACCAGAGCATAGGTCAACTTCTCCATGGTAGTGTATCGTATCTCTGCGTCCTTCAGGAGATGTCCGATGAAGTAGACTGGGTGATGTACAGTGCCTTTTTCCCGAATGAGTGCCGAGCCCACTGCTTGTTCAGTCGCAGACAGGTAGACGAGCAACGTTTCTCCCTCCAAGGGCATGTAAAGGATGGGGAGCTCAGCGAGCTATGCTTTCATATCTATGAATGCCTTCTCACACTAGTCATCCCAATCGAACTTGACCGCCTTCCATAGAATCTTAAAGAACGACAGCGTTCTGTCAGCAGAATTTGAGATGAACCTGAACAAGGTTGTAATTTTGCCATTCAGTTGTTGTACGTCCTTGAAGTTGCGAGGGATGTCATGTCGAGAATGACTTTCACTTTTTCTGAATTTGCTTCAATCCTCCTTTCCATCACTATGTACCCGAGGAAACGACCACTCTTCACCTCGAACAGACACTTAGCGGGGTTCAGCTTCAGCTTATTGGCCCTCAAGGTGGCGAACATCTCTTCCAAGTCGGCTATCATGTCTTTTCCCTTGTCTGTCATGACTAAGATGTCGTCCACATATACTTCAATGTTCCTCCCTATCTGGTGCCAGAAGACCTTATCCATCATCCGTTGATAGGTTGCGCCTGCATTTCCCAACCCAAACGACTTGACATTGTAGCAGTAGGTGACATCTGTCGTTACAAAACTGACATTTTCTTGATCTTCAGAAGCGAGAGGAACTTGGTGATATCCCTGGTAAGCATCCAACATCGAAATAAACTCACAGCCGGAGGTGAAATTTACCAACCGATCTATCTGAGACAAGGGGTAGCAGTCTTTAGGGCAGACTTTATTTAAATCTCTAAAATCAATACAGACCCATCATTTATCCCGGGCTTAAGGACAAGTACTACATTAGCCAACCAAGTTGGAAATTGAACTACTCTTATGTGTTCAGCCTTCAGCAACTTGGCGATTTCCTCTCTAATAACCTTGTCCTGCTCAGGCACAAAATGACTTTGCCTTTGCTTCACCGGTTGGGCTCCGGGGGTTATATGCAGGCGATGCGTGGCCAAGGCTAGGGGGACTCCTTTGATCTCTTCGGTTGCCCACGCAAACACGTCCCAATGGTTCTGCAAGTAGCCGATCAGACGGCTTCTCAGCTCCGGTGTAAAGTCGGCAGCAATCCTTGTAACCCCTCCTGTCTATTGAGGATGGATCTAGACTTCTTCGCTCTCAACCTCCCTTCATTATTTTTTGGGTCCTTCCTCCTCTCGAGGGTTGGCGAATCACCGGGAAGCTAGCTGATCCCCTTTGACCTCGGTCATTTGCTCACCCACCGGGAACTTGATCTTCTGGTGGTAGACTGAGACCACCGCCTAGAATATGCTGAGCGCTGGGCGGCCCAAGATGGCGTTGTAGGACGATGGAGCATCCACGACCATGAAGGGAGTCCTTCTTGTCCTCTCCAGCGCGTCGTCTCCCAATGATAGGGATAGGGAGATTTGCCCTATTAGCTGCACCCGGTATCCGATGAAGCCGAAGAGCGGAGTGGAGACCAGATGTAGCTCGTCCTCATCGATTTGCATCTGGTCTAGTGCCGCCTTGTACAGGATGTTGACAGAACTACCTGTATCCACGAAGACACGCTTAACCTCATAATTTGCAATGTGTGTGAGAATTACCAGTGTGTCTTCGTGAGAGGCTTCCACATCTTCCAAGTCTTCAGGGACGAAGGATATGGCAGGGCTCTGGCGCTGGCGACTGCTCGTCCCGATAGAATAGTTCTCCAACCGATTAGAGTGGGCATTTCTTGCCCGATGAGAGTCTCCTCCGGTAGGACCTCCGGAGATCACTCCCACATAGCCCGAAGGAGACCCCCGCACTGGAGCTTTGCCTTTCTTGGGATCTCGTTCGGGGGAGAGAGATTGGCGGTGTGCTATCTCCCGACTCCTCCTGGAATGCGACCGGGATCGCCATCTGGATCCATCTTCTATTGACTACCGCTTGCGAGGAGGACTTCGTCGCGGGGATCTTCGTCAGTACCCTGCTTTATTCAACCGCTTCTGAGGCTTGGCGTTAGCTTCCAGAGACAAACTCTTCTTCAGGGTGTGGCACTCCTCAATGGAGTGCGTTGTACTGCCGTGGAAGTCGCAGTACTTCTTCGGTGGCTCCGGTTCGGCAGTGTCGACCGTCTCCACCAGCTTCTTCTTACCAGCCCAGTGGTCCTTCCCCGGGTGAGGATCCTTATCCCGGGCTGGTGTGGGTGGTTCTTTTCTCTCGGGTCGCACCAAGAGCTAGGTAGGGACTCCTGCCAGATCTTTGCGAATAGCGTGCTGTACTTCCTCGATATTGACATGCTTGACGGAGCGTCCTAGCAAGTCGTCAAAGCTGGCGGGGGGCTTCTTCACCAGCAATCAAAAGAATTCCCCCTCGGAGAGTCCTTGCGTGAAGGCACTAATGAGTATCTCCAAGGTAGTCGTTGGCACGTCTTGAGCCACCCGATTGAACTGTTGGATGTAGTCCTTCAGTGGTTCTTTCGCCTTCTGCTTGAGGGCGAACAAATATAACACCGTCTTCTGGTATCGACGGCTGCTGGCGAAGTGATGAAGGAATGCAGACCTAAACTCCAGGAAAGAGTTTATGGACCCTTGGGGCAACCTTTGGAACCATCTTTGGGCGGCCCTTGACAAGGTGTTCAAGAACACCCGGCACTTCACACCATTTGTATATTAGTGCAGTAAGGTCACGTTCTCGAACTTGCAGATATGATCCTCCAGATCTGTCTTTCCATCATAGTCAGCAATTCCCGGACCACAGAACTGCTTGGGCATGAGATCCTCTATGATCTCTGGAGACAATGGTGTAGACAGAGCTTTCTGGGGGGCTCTGGACCCCTCGATCTTCCCCAGTCCTTCTTCTTGTCGTAAAGCGTTGGAGGCGGCAGAGTTTGCTCTCTCCAGGTCCCCCAAGGAATCTCGCCGGGGTGCTGGAGTTGTCATTGCCAGCCCCGCTGGTGGCAAGACTGACCTTCGGTTCCAGGGGTGCGAGGCAGACATTCATGGAATCTCACCTTTCCCCGAAGCCACTCGTCGTGAGGCGGCTTGCTTGATTTGATGTTGTTCCAACGCTCCTTTGACGGCGTTGGCAACGAGGCGATCCAACTCCTCTTTCGTCAAGATGATGGGTTGTCCCTCTGGATCCTCCATCACGGTGCTCCTTCTGGTGATTTGATTTAGTTTCCCATAAATGACACCAAACTTGTTCTGGAAAGGAATCGACGCAGACAACGAGTCACCAATGTGTAGCCCACGAGGATGGCGTCGAAGAGAATACGATCGCGCCCTGCGAGATCAACACGAGCGTTAATGGGAACACACCGAAAGGTTTTCCGGCGGAGCCCACTCCCGCTCAAGTCAAGAATCACATTATCTCCGGAGGACAACGAGGAAGTAGAATTGTCGTAGATTCAGAAAGCTTACCCCTTTCACTTAGGTGTCAAAGCACTTTATATACTTGAGGACTTGGTCGCACGTGTCTCCACGTTTTCCTCCATGTTCCGTAGTCGTCGGTTACATGATAACTTTTAGATAACAACTGCGACGATTATTATGGCCTTAATTGTCACGTGTATCGGGCAATAATTATTCGACGACTTTTCTGATCTGGAAAGAGGAACGACTACCTGAAGTCGGGCTATCTGGTATATTGATCTTCGGGCTTCGCTCTCTCGAGTTGGTCTCGGGGTGTCTTCTCCCGGGATGGCCAGGCGCCTATCTTCCCGAGGTGGTCTCGGGAGCCCACGACCTGTAATGACCTCGGGGGTCTGTCCTCCCGAGGTGATCTTGGGAGCCTAAGGAGGTGGTCTCAAGAGTCCGACCTCGACGGTCGGTTTTTGTGGACCCTGACACGTAGCTTCCCTATGCCACGTGTCAAACCTGGGTGTGCAACCCCATCACAATGTTATTCTTTGAATATAATACCACAGTAGTTGGCGAGAGGGGTGAAACGGAAAATAAGTACATTTTGTTAAGAAATATGAAAGAAGTTAAATGCGTCTTTTTAAATTTTCATAATTTTAAGTGTGCTCTTTGATCAATTGTCGAAATATTTTCATAAAAAAGGTAGATCTGCTACTTTAATAGTCCTCTAGAGCCGACTCCTGGAGGGAGGTTCATGTAGATACATAGATAACAGACGCATGGTGAGGTTGAAAATGCATATCATCATCTCTTAGGGATCTACTTCTGACTATTACGTCAGAAATATCATATGTTCACCATCTGTGCTACGCCTAGGGGCACCGAAATTTTTTCATAAGTTTAGTCACTAGCTTGATACTTTGTATGATTTAGGTTTTTAAGTGATCTCGAGGAGCATGTGAAACCAATATATGACAATGTTAGTATTAATTCTCAAACTACTACATGGACAATTAATGGTAAAGAGTAGAAATCAGTTTGATTTTCAAGGTGTGTGAAATGTATTGTGGACCCCCCCCCCCCCCCCCCCCCCAATGCAAGCAAAGGATTATTGTGTTGGATGAAGTTCTCCATGATTTATCTCCCTTTCAGATTGCATGGGCCAATCCTAAAAAGGCTCTCGGAATTACTTTTTGTTGGAAATTAAAGTGATCCTTGGAACCATATTCTTTCGAGTCACTTTTTGTTGGAAACCGAAGATGACTACTTAGAACTATAGCTATATCACGATGGAACTACAAGAGATTTATATCATGTTGGAAGCACAGAGATCTATTTAATATGATTAAACGGTTTTAGTTTTTTTTTCATAATTCATGTTTTCAATGATCAACTATTCATTAAAGAAGTAAGTCTTGATTATCTTTTAAATTTTATTTAAAGGAATGAACCCTAAGCATTTTGTAATTTAAGGGATTTAAGTCCTCAAGTCTTCTTTAGTATTTCTTTATTCTAGTCTTCATTTTTAATGCAATTTACCCTTTTTAGTTGTCTTTCTCCACATCTTTTCTTTTAACAATCTTGGGCCATCAAAATAGTTTATATATTTTGGTGATTCTAATTTTTACATAATACCAGAGCCATATGTTTCTTGTATATCTGTGACAAAATCCCTTAGTGGAGAATTTTATCGGTACTTCAAAAATGAATTCAAGTGGATGTGCTAGTGGACTGTGTGTGGAGGACTCGTATGGTCTTATCTTGTCGGTGAAGCTTTATGGGATATTGTCGATGGAGGAAACAACGTTGCTCCAACAAAATATTAGCAAATGCTAAGAATTTCAAAAGGTTGAAGCAACAAAATGCCAAGGTCGAATTTATTCTAAAGACAACAGTATCTCATGGCTTATTTGATCATATTATACAGTAAAAATTAGCTCATGAATTATGGCAAACTCTTGATCGATTATTCAATAAAAAAGTTGAAGGTCGGCTACAAATTTTGGAGAATAAACTTGCAAATACTACACAAGGCAATCTTTCTATATCAGAGTATTTTTTGAAGATCAAGAATATATGTTCAGAAATTTCTCTTCTAAATCCTAAAGAAGCAATTTCTGAAAGTTTTAAAAGAATAAACATTCTCGAGGATTAAAATCAGAATATATTCTCTTCATTACTTCAATACAAGGGTGGACTCAACAACCGTCTTTAGAGGAGTTAGAGAATCTTCTTTCATCACAAGAGTCACTAGCTAAGCAAATGGCTGCTATTTCAATCAAAGAAGATGGACGTGCTCTTGTAGCTAGGAAAAGAAGCTTTGAGGGAAAAGGTTATCAAAACAACTCAACTACATATAAAGGCAAAGAAGACTCTTCTAATATCACAGAAAAGAAGATTTTCAAATGCTACAGATTTGGTAAAATAGGGCATATTAAGAAATTTTGCCAAACCAAGTTAAATGAAGGCAATCTTGTTGAATCAGGAAAAGTTGAAAATGAAGAAGATTGGGGGAAATGATTTATGACAAAAACACAAAGTATAGGTTTCATGACCGCCATAAATTTTGAGAATGACTAGATTATAAATTTCGATTGTGGGCATCATCTCAAAACTAAATTTGATGATTTTATCGAATGGTATAAAACTCGGCTTGTTATTAAATGTTACTTTCAAGAGTATGATATGGACTATAAGGAAACTTTTGCTCTTGTTGCTAAAACGACCACCGTTTGTATGTTAATTGTCATTGTCTCTGTTCGTCGATGAAAAATATCTCAAATTGATATCAAGAATGCCTTCTTAAATGGTGATCTTCAAGAAGAAGTGTATATGGTGTCTCATCCTAGAGTTGCTCACCGACCTGGTGAAGTTTGCAAGCTTCGCAAAGCTCTCTATGAACACAAACAAGCACCACGTGTTTGGTTTGCGAAGTTCTCTACAGTGATTATCTCGCTTGATTTTTATCCCAGCAATCATGACTCGACTTTATTTGGCAAATGCATGTGTGTAGGTCATATATATTTGTCTTTATATGTGGATATCATGATAATTACAGGTGATGACTTTGATGGGATTGAGTCTTTGAAATTTGAATTAGCTCATTGTTATGCTATAAAAGACTTGGGTTTACTATGATATTTTCTGGGGATTGAGATTGTTCCTTCGCCAAATGATTATCTCTTGTCTCAGTCAAAGTATATAGCTGATCTATTTGAGTATTCGCGTCTCACTGACAATAAGGTAGTATATACTCCCCTTGAGATTATGCTCAACACTCTCCTTCAGATGGTTCTCCTTTGACGTATCGTAACCTCTACCGTATAGTTATGGAAAGTTTGGTTTATCTCACTGTGACAGTCCTAATATTGTACATGTGGTTAGTCAGTTTGTTATTGTTGTTG
Source organism: Boesenbergia rotunda (assembly GCA_024364735.1). NCBI lineage: Eukaryota > Viridiplantae > Streptophyta > Magnoliopsida > Zingiberales > Zingiberaceae > Boesenbergia > Boesenbergia rotunda. Next base: position 10,120 of record JAGFNQ010000998.1, on the reverse strand, counting down.
GTGTCGGAAGCACCAGGTCGAACCTGGTTTTGATAATGGCAAAGCGTTCAAAGTTAAGTTTATGTGATGATCTAACGAATTACCTAAGTGTGCAAAAAAGTCCTATTAACCTAGGCACGAAGTCTTGACCTACAGGGTTGAGCACGAAGTCCTGGTCGAGGACTGAGCACGAAGTCCTAGCCGAGGGCTGGGAACCGAAGACCTTACCGAGGGTTGGGCACGAAGACCTAGTTCGAGGAATTGGAACGAAGTCCTGGTCGAGACTTAGCCGAGCGAGGACTACGGGCAGAAGTAGAGACGGGTCGAGGTACGACGTCTCAAGATCCGGGAGTCTCGGAGGCCGAGCAAAAGTCCAACCGGAGAGCTGATTGGCAAAAGGTAACTTCTCCAGAGTGGAGTAGTGAGGACGCGTTCTCAGAAGAGGGAACATTAGGCGTCAATTCGACCTAAGATTTCATTTGAAGTCCAAAGTCAGAACCAGACAACTCTGGCTGTCATTCATGCATACATTTATGTTATTATACTGTGTTCTTGGACTAACCTTGGTTGCAGGCTAAAGGGACCAACTGCTGGGATCAGGGGCGCTTGAGAGGGCTCAGGCACCCGAGAACCCAAGCGCCTGAGAGGACTCAGGCGCCCCAGAGGGGTTTTCTTGGCAGGTGGCAAGTCTGAGTTGGCAGTCATGACGCGTCAGCTTCCAGGCGCCTCATTGCTCCCAGGCACCCCAGTGATCCCAAGCGCCCAAGAACAAGATAAAAGTTGACCAAGTTTGCGGATAAGGACACGATTGATTCAGGCGACATGTAGGGCGCCCCTATAGCTTATCAGGCACCCAAGATCTAGTATAAAAGGGGTTTCAGCCCCTTTGCTTCCAACATCAACTCAAGCACTCGAAAATACTACGACAAGCTTCTGTGCTCGAGTTTCTGCGCCAACAACGTTCAAGATCGATGACACGCCGCTCCAACAAGTTCTGCTCTTCTTCTTAAGTGTCGTTGCTATAGTGTTTTCAATTCAATTTTGTACTTAAATTATTATACTCATATATCATTTTTTGACTTATAGAATTGTCCAACGAAAAAAGTCAAGGACCGTGGGCCTTGGAGTAGAAGTCGTCACAGACTCCGAACCAAGTAAAACAAACTGTGTTAGCAGTGTTTTATCTTGCGAAGTTCTTTATTTCCATTGTGCTTACTCTCGATTGATTTTCGAAAAATACATTATCGATATTCACCCCCCCCCCTCTATCGATCACAAGGATCCCACAAATGGTATCAGAGTGGGTGGCTCAATCTCGGTGAAACCACAAATTGAGCAAGTTTTCCTAATTCTTTTCGTTATTTTCTATCAGAAAGGGTATTATTGTCTTTTCCTGATATTTTCTTTTTTAGTCTTTTTCCTTCATGGATTTTCTCGTCTTCTCGAAGTTGGTGCAATTCCACTCGAGATTTAAAATTTTTTCTTCTATACTGCACTACTAATCCAAGACCAAGTCTTGGAACCAGTTTTCTTGTTTTTCTGTCTTTTCATAACTTTCTATGGGCTAGCAAGAAGGTTACAACACTGCCCGACCACCTCTCATCTCAGGAGAAGACTTCTCCTATTGGAAGAACAGAATGGAGATCCACCTGAAAACTCAGGTGAAGATGTGGATAATAATCCAAGATGGACTAAAAATCCCGAAGAACGCTCAAGGCGAACCACAGGGATACTCAGAGTGGGATTCCCCACTAAAGAAAAAGATTGCAGCAGACACCAAGGCAACACAAACCCTCCAGTGTGGCCTAACCAAAGAAGAACTCAACCATGTCGGCCTCTTCAGCAGTGTAAAGGAGCTATGAAACAAGCTGATTGAGTTGCACGAAGGAATGTCAGATACGAGAATCAGCAAGCGTGATCTTCTACTGAACAAACTCTACAATATGAAGATGCAGGACGGTGAAACTGTTGCACAGCTTCACGCACGTATTCAAGAACTCATGAACAGTCTTCACACCATCGGCCACAAGGTAGAGAACCAGGACCTAATCAGGTATACTCTAAATTCTTTTCCCTAAAATTCTCTGTGGGCATCTATGGTGGATGCGTACAAGATTTCGAGGAACTTGTCAAAAATTAAATTAGATGAATTATTTTCAAAATTAGAATTGCATGAATAGACTAACTCTGCACAGGTCGAGAAAGGTATTGCTCTTTTTGCAGGTAAAGTCCCAGGTAAACTGATGAAGAAAAGGCGCAACCGATACCCGAGTCCAATTCTGACTCGCAATCTGACGACGATGGAAACAATCATTCCTAGCTAGTCAGAATAACTTGAAATTACTACAAGATGATTAAAGAGCAAAGAAAGAAGAAGAAGCTATAGGACCGATGCACGTGAGAGGAGGAGGGGGGGTGAATCACGTGACTTTTAAAACTTTCGTTTTAAAATCAGAGTCGATAGAAAATCGTACGATGCTTTGAAAAACGTGTGCGGCGGAAGAATTAAAACGAAACACGAAAGCAAAAAATAATAAAAAAATAAGCGATGAGTTTTACTTCGTTTGGAGCCTTCGGTGACTCCTACTCGGAGGCCCAGGCTCCTTGAACCTTTCCTGTGGGCAATCCACTAAAATTCTCTACCGGTAAACTCCCGGTAGAGCGATTCGAATACAAGATTAGGCGGAAGTGTAACAACCCTACACTACCCCTTAAATAATTTCAGTGCAGACAGAACAAATAAAAATGCGTTACGCAACAATTAAGATTATCTGAAGCAGCTTGGGTGTTGGGAACAATCTTCCGGCAGCAGTCGGACAGCGTCGAGTCAAAGTACAAACCGCAGCAGAGGAGCGTGGAAGCCAGAGAGCGCCAAAGCTCGAACTAGACTTAAAAAAATATATGTCTTTAGAGCGCTCGCTTGCTTCTTTTTATAGTGCCTCGAGCTACCAATATTCAATCCGATGCATGATCTTCTCAGCTCAAACTTTATCCATCAGCGAGCTATTCTTAAATAATTTAAAAATAGCTAATTAAATTAAGATAAGAATGCATTTAGAGTTAATTAAAAATGCTCCACTTAAATTAAAATAAGAATGCTCCACTTAAATTAAAATAAGAATGCTCCACTTAAATTGAAAAAATAATTTAAATAAAGTTAGCAAGCTATTTTTTGGAATAATCCAAAGAAGATAACGTTTCTATCCTTTACTCCACTTAAATAAAAAATAATTTAAAGTTTAAACTCTCGTACAGAATACCATTTTATCATCTCAAATAAAATAAGAAATATGAATAATTTAAATGAGAGTTTATCCTCCACTGAGGCTTTAGATGAGGAATAATTTATAATTTTATTCTCAAATAAAATAAAAAATATGAATAATTTAAATGAGAGTTTATCCTCCACTGAGGCTTTAGATGAGGAATAATTTTGTAAAATTTACCTACAAAATCTAATTAGTTCACATATCAAATAAAACCTGTAAAATAGAGTTAATGCAATGGACTAAGATAAGAATGCTTTTAGAGTTAATTAGACCCCGTCCAAACCTGGATAAGGATCTAACCAGGACTCAACCGAGGTCACCAAAATGGGCCTAAGTTGGACCGCACCTATAGTCCTAAAATAGGACCCGTCCTCACTGGTTCGCTCCTCCAGTGACTTACCTTACTTACCTCATGCAGCTCTACTCAACTTCTTAACCCACCAGGTCTTCCCGCCAGGGCTCAACCACCCTGGTCTTTTTGCCAAGTTTCAACCAACTTGGGCTTCAGCCAGTTGTCAGGCCTTGCGAACCCAACTGGACTTCCCACCAGGACTCAACCACCCTGGACTTCATCATGGTGTCAGGTCCTAAGTCTTTCAACCCTGCACACTTAGTAAAGAGGTCAAAACCAAAAGTAAACCTAACTTTAACCTATTTGTCATTCATCAAAACTTAAGTTTAACTATTAGTGCAAATTGCACCAACAGAAGCTAGTTTATCCAAAGGATGATCCAACTGAACCAAGTACCAGTCAAAAAGGGAAAATCGAAGTCACCTATCATAGGTGCAACAAGAATGGTCACTACAAATCAGAGTGTCCCAACTCAAAGAAGGCCAAGAAGACTCGGAGGAAGAAGGCGCTTCAAGCTACGTGGGATGAGTCGTCCTCGGAAGATGAAGAAGAAGCACCACAATCCAACCTCCTCATGCTGACAGCTTCGGAAGAACTCGACACCGACTCAGAAATAGAGTCGGAAGGAAGAGGTGGAACTAGAAAGCTATCAATATCAGAAGATGATCGAATCACTGTAAGTGGTTATCCCGAGTCTTAGTTATACAATCTAATCTCCTATCTTTCACGTAAGTTGGCTAAAGCCAACATCCGGGTTGAGTCCCTCCAACAGGAGATAACTCAAGTGAAGGAACTTAGAGTTGCGCTGGAACGGTTTACCTCAGGTTCCAAGAATCTTGACATGATTCTTGAAAAACAGAAATATGTTCTCAACCGACTCAAACTTGGTTACCGAACCAACTCACGTTATAGATCCTATTATTCTGTATTAAATGAAACTAGAACTCGAGTCCAAGCATGGGTCCCAAAGTTAAGCTTGACTAATTGTTAAATCCGACAATTTTGACGCGATCCAGAAAATTTTTTTCGGAAGAAGATTTAGGGTTTTCAAGATCCAAATTGAAATTAGTGGATTAAACCGCCTTGAAATTTAAGTTTTTAAGGGCTAAAGTGTGATCAAACATAAACCTAAGTGCAAGATGGCAAAAAACTCAAACTGGTTGGACTTAAGTGCAAAAATGCCTTTACATAAGTCGCAACCCTAATTCCTCCTCCATTCGGTTGAACCTTGTGTGTCGCACGCGAGGTTCTTCGCTGGTATCTTCCTCTTCGCTTGCAGCCGACACCCTCGCCCTTCTCTTCTCGCGTCATAGACTCGCCGAAAGCCATCTCTCTCTCTCTCTAACTCGACTCCTCTCGGTTCCGATTCCAGCCACTGGGAACCCTAGATCGAGACCGGCCTTCGGGAGGGAAGAGAGAGCTCAGGGCTGAGGATCTGGGATCGTTTACTGGATTGAGGCGTTGGGATTCTTTTCTTTCTGTGGAACAGCTGTGGATCGGAGGAAAAAGGGTAGCGTTGGCGCAAACCCTAGGTAAGATTTTTGGTTCAATAGGTTTCTTCTGGATCAGTTGATAATGGATAATTAGGATTTAGAGTTTGGATTGGTGGTTTGCTCTGATCTTGGTTTTTGTCGTGTGATTTTGTTTTCGGAGATGGATTTGGTGCTATAGCTTGATTTTCGGATTTGAGTGTTTTAGGGATCTTGTTTGTGTTCCTATTTTTGGCATCTGATTGGGTGAAATGGAGCATGGATCTGTGCAACTCTGTTATTTGCCGTGAGTCCATCTTTGGATTGAGATTGTGAGTAGCTTGTATCCAACTGAATTGGAGATGTTATGGGTTATCCTCTGATTTTTTTTGTTTTGGATGTTTTGGATCTGTTCCAAATTGGTTTCTAACGTGAGTTCTCTTTTGTTAAGGATTTTGATCCGAGGTTGAATGGGTTTAATTGTGCTGTGAATTCCTTGTTAGGGGTGTGGCTTTGCTTTGAGTTCTGTGATCATTGTTGAGGTTTCCATGGTTCTGTTTTGAGGTTTGATTTGGATTTCTTTTGGAATTTAGTCTTCATCTTAGTTGCTGTCTTGAATTAGTTTAGGGAGCAAATTGAGGTTTGTGCTTTGGAAGTAATGTGATCAATGTATTTGACTGATGTTATTTTAAATGGATTCAAGTCAGTTGCCTCTAACCTTATTTTGTATAGATTCGTTTGATTAATCTTGTATTGGGAGATAGATATGGTGCATGATGTGAGGATGTGTGAAGAATATTGTTTGGAGTTTAAGTGACGTGTATGGGTTAGAGCTTGTTGTGTAATTTTGTTTGGGATAATTAAGAGTCAATCATTTAATTAGATATAATTAAATGAAAAAGGTTGAGTAGGTTAACCCTGATACAGTTAGGGATTTATTTAGCTACTTAATTATTTTTATGATAGCGTTGATACAAGACACTGATTGATTGGTGTTGGACTTCTTGGACGGGAGGTTCTCATTGATACGGACGACTCCTATTTGGAGGCGGGTACTTCTTGCTTGTCTTCTTTAGATCCACGTTATCTTTATGCATGGCTATTTGGTATTGATGCAGTAGGCTGATATTGACCTTTATCTGCTACCGCTTTGTTATCCTGCTTGATACTTATGCTTGACCTTGGATATGATCTAAATTTTCTTTTATACAGTCTCGTTTATTTGTTATCTGATCATGTATAGCGTTGGTATGAGCATGAGTATGTGGATAGGTATTAGCATACCATTGTATAATATTTGCATTGGTTGATCCTGGTCATACTTGCACGTGTCTAGATATAGACTAATTGGGTTATTGTTGCATGTCACCTGATATTTGCATTGGTTGATCCTGGTCATATTTGCACGTGTGTCTAGATATGGACTGATTAGGTTATTGTTGCATGTCACCTGATATTTGCATTGGTTGATCCTGGTCATACTTGCACGTGTGTCTAGATATGGACTGATTGGGTTATTGTGGCATGTCACCTGATATCTGCATTGGTTGATTCTGTTATTACTTGCATGTCCACTTAGATGCATGATGGTTAGGTTATTATACCTGTGATTGACCTGTGCATGTTATGATGACTTATGTATAATGACCTGGTAGGGGTTGCATGTGTGAGAGTCATGCACCATACCTGCACTGTTGCATGTCGGCGATCAGTGACTCCCTTGTGGTTGAGCCTATCGTCTTCCGGTACATGATATGCACACACGGTCACTCATGGGTTAGTGGATACCGTTGGGTGTGTGTATTTGCTCTGTACTGCTCCGCTCGACCGCTCAGGGGTAGTGGTTTCGGAGCGTGGTAGCAGGCGGAGATCCCTTCTCTTCCCATAGACCAGAGGAGATGAGAGCGATGCTCCCTCATATATACATGAGGTAGGGGCGGTCCCCCACCAGCATCCTGTCCAGTCGGTCACTCAGGAGCAGTGATAGCAGGGTGCGTACAGTGTCACAGCTCTACCCACTCGGCCGACACAGTATCGCCTGTCTCGGTGGCTTGACTGGAGTTAGGGGGTGACCATAACATTGCATCATGTGCATATGATGCATTGTGCATTTTGATTGTGATTGCTGCATTTATTTGCTGCACTTGTTTGACATGCATGTACAAGATATGCTTATGTGTGGTTTGATGACCCTGCACTAACTCGTGTGGTACGAGTCTTTTATGGTATGGATAGACTGATTTCTGGTATGTACAATCAGTTGTTATTTACAGTTATGCATATTCGGCTATTCCTGTTGAGACTGTATCCTGTTGTTTCTTTATAGCTTATTCAGCTATTTTGTTCAGCCATGCATATCTATCTATATACCCGCGAGTCCACTTGGACTCACCACCCGTCGTAATATTTTTGTTTTCAGGTTGATAGCTTGCCAGAGGAGCCCAGTTGCCGGTCCCGGGTCCCCACGACTCCATTTGGATGGGAGCTTCCGCTGGTTTTGGTTTTCTTTTGATAGCATAGTATATGTTTTGTATTCGTTTTGTTACCGTGGGCTTGTATTGGATTTATTCGTGCGGTATTGTATTTTGAGTCCTTTGTTGGACTTTTGTGATGTGGTTTTGCTGCGCGCCTGTTCTAGAGGCAGCTCAGGTGAGTTATATGTTTCAGTGTTGCGTTGTTTCATTTTCTTATGTGTTATATATACCTGTTTTGAGGCCTGAGGCCATTTTATAACTGCGTGGGTTTGTGTGTATGTGTAAATTGTCCGCCGGACAGGGGAGATGTTGTCCGATTTTATACTGGATCAGCGGCTCCATTGGTCTCGGGGCGTGACACTAATCAAGCAGGACCAAATCACTATCGGATTCCCAAGGACAAGATTCACATCCAAGATAGTCCATATCGAGGCTTTAGTCCGGGGGAGCCAATTGAAAAATGATTTTAATAATTAAATGATTTTCTTGAATATTTTTTTAATTGCTTGATGCTTGTTTATTTATTTCTGCAAAAATGTCATGCTAAGGATTAGAAATAGTTAGATAAGGACCTGACTTGATTGAAACTTGCACAACCTAGTATTAGGGTGGGGCGAGATGATAGTACGTTAGGGAAGTCTGTATAAAGAGTTAGGTAGGGTAAGACGTACCCTATTTGGTCTTTTTAATTTGGTGGAACTAGCCGAAGCTACCTCGCCACACCCTCAACTAGTTAGACCAAGGTTTCTCAAAGTGTAACTTGAAAATAAAATTTTTTTAAAAGGTTTTGTCCTGGAAAGGGTCGTTGCTCTGATAACCAAGAAGACCCATGTTCCTCGCCAAGACCTGGAAGGCGATTATTGAAATATATTTTCAATGTATTAATTGTTAAACTTGAATCTAACTCAATGTTCAATCAAATCATAGTTTTTAACCTAAATTCAAAGATAAAATTAATGCATCTCATAAAACAGATAAGGATATCCTGTTTTATCACTTAGAAATAGGTGAGATGCTTACAACCCAAAAAATTAGTCCAACCCATCCAACTCACAAAACTAATTAATTTCACCTTTAATTTATTAAGCCTAACTTAATAATTTTCAAAATTCAAAATTCAACTTAATATTTTTCAAAATTAAATTTAACTTAACAATTTTCAAACTTAAGGGAATTAGAAAATTAATATTTGTCTTATTAACCTACCATTCACACCTAAATATTTTCTAACCCAACAATAAGAAACTAACTCGTGGCATAGAAGACTAGGTCACACCCACACAAAATTATTTTAAAACTAAATCAAAATGGACTAGTTAAGGGAATCCCTAAACTTAGAATATTTAAAAATGTAATTTGTAACCCATGTCAACAAGGTAAACAAACAAAGTCAACCCACAAACCTGTCCAATCAGACTAAACCCAAGCTACATTGAGCTCCTACACCTAGACCTATTTAATTCTCATAGAGCCAAGTCACTAAGCATAAATCGATATTGCTTAGTAATTATTGATGATTATTCTACATTTGCCTGGGTTAAGTTTTTGAAAATCAAAGATGAAACCATTGAAATATTAACACTTTATGTAAAATACTTGAAAATCAAAAAGATACAAAAATCAAAAGAATTAGAATTGACCATGGGGGGAATTTGAAATTTTAAAATTTAATGAATTCTGTAAAATTAATGGATATGTCCATGAATTTTCTTGCCCTAAAACCCCCAACAAAATAGGATAGTTGAAAGAAAGAATAGAACCCTTCAAGAAGCTGTTAGGACGATACTTAACGAATATAATCTATCTAATCAATTTTGGGCAGAAGCAATAAACACAGCTTGTTACATCCAAAATAGAGTCCTAATAAATAAAAGACACAATAAAACTCCATATGAAATTTATTATCACAAACAACCTAACTTATATTATCTAAAAGTTTTTTGGTGTAAGGTACATATCCTAAATACTAAAGATTACTTAGGAAAATTTCAATCAAAATCAACCCCAGGGATTTTTGTAGGGTACTCAACCACAAGTAGGGCATATAGGGTCTATAATAAACATACCCTTAAAATTGAAAAACTACAAATATAATATTTGATGAAGAAATAATAACAAGAACAACTAATTTACCTAAGCCAATCAACTCATCTAACCTAACCAATTCACCAAACGTTCAACCAAGCCTAAATATAATAGATCATGACCTAGAAGAAAGTAAACCAGTAATTGAACCAACTCAAATAATTGAACTAGTAATTGAACCAACTCAAACAATTAAACCTGAACCTAAACAACCTGAACTATCTTCTAGGACTAGGTCAAATCGCCCCCACGGGCTGGATCAGCTGGTTAAGACACTCGCACTTGAAATGGAGGGCGTGGGTTCGAGGGTCGACAGTATGAACGAGGGATGAAACCTCGGCTGATGTTTAAAAAAATCCCTCGCGCCTGGGTGTCTTAACCTGCCCAGCATTCACCGTGATTTACCCCCTCTGGACACTTGTGGGGCAGAGACCAGGGGGCCGCTAGGTTGGCGGTTCCAACCTTTTTGAAATGAAATAGGACTAGGTCAAA
>JAGFNQ010000997.1:194134-247848 GCA_024364735.1 Boesenbergia rotunda | reverse complement strand
GATATCTTTCGTACATGTTCATCTCCAGCTCAAAGCTGTCCACTGCATCATTAGCTGCAGCAGCACTTCGTCGCTTCCTGGCCTGGACATGGCAACGAGGGTCCCCGCGTCTGATTATTTATGATTTTGTTTTTGAAAAAAAAATGGTGCGAGGCCGAAATTATTAGAAAAATATTTTCATTTATGCCAAAATTCTTCTGTAGGGTTGAGCTTACTTTTGCCATCTTTTCTGTAGCTTCTTTTTTGCCAATTTCGCAGTAGCTCTCTGCCTTCTTGGGTTCAGTGTGAGCAGGTTCTCCGCTCTCTGTCTCTTTCTCGGACCCGTGTTCGCGTTTCGTTCGCAGCGGATGATTTCGTTCGTCGAAAAGTTCTTTTTTGATGGATTGATGCTTGGTATTTCTCCTCCCTCCCTCTCCCTGTTTGGTTAAATCGTTGGTTCGTTCAGATTTTTTCCGCTCTGGGAATCGATGCAATCTTGAAAGATGCCTCTTTTGGCCTGCTTCTTCGCTGGAAGGGAAGCAGCGCGGCGATGGGCTTTGATTTGGCTGCCATTGTCTCAATTAGATGAGGAGAATGATTGAAGACGTGATCTTTGGACTTTCCTTCTTTTGGATCTGGATCTGTTGCCGTTCTGGTCGTCGTAACTGAAGATTGGCGCTTAAGGTGTTTCATATTTCTGATGTTTTTGTTCATCGAGGATTCTGTTGCAGTTATTTCCCTAAAATTAGGGTTGCGTATTCCAGTAACACGTTTCTTCACGGAGTCTGTTTTGTCTTCTAAAATATTTTGGGAACGATCTGTTCTTCGAGCATTTTTAGGTTGAAATTGCTTCCTTTTGCTTCTTAGATTGACGCTGCAAGCTACTTTCCGTTTCTCTCTATTCGTTGGTCATCGGTCGTTTATGTGCTCCTTTGAACACAAGCCCTTTGCTACCGCAGTTCGTCCAGGATTCCATTTTGGAGTTCGCGTGTTGATCTGATCGCCGGTTTCTTCATTTGTCTCATATGAAATTCCAATTTTTTAAAATTTTAATCTTGACGATCTAAATTCCTGAGCCCATTTCACGACAGGGAGGTAGGCTAATTTTCCTGTGTCGACGACATGGCCGATGGCGGCGAGGTTAGGCCATGGGGGGAACTCATTCCCGACGCTCTGGGCCTCATCTTCCGCAACCTTCCTCTCCAAGAGATCCTAACCGTCATTCCTAGGGTTTGCAAATCTTGGAGGCGGGCAGTGTCGGGTCCCTACTGTTGGCAGGAGATCGACATCGACGAATGGAGCAAGCGCTGCAAGCCCGAGCAGCTCGATCGAATGCTTCACACGCTCATCGATCGCAGCTGTGGTTCCTTCCGCCGGCTCAGTGTCTCCGGCCTCCACACCGAATCCATGTTCACATTCATCGCAGACCAGTACGTAGATCTCATCTCAGTTCCTGACTTCGCTCTATTGCCTTAAATTTCCAAGAATGGAAGCTATTGCTTGATTATGTTGCCTGGATTGCTGTCATCCATTTTGATCCACTAGCATTTCTGTAGTGAATCATACTGATGAGTATATGAACTGTTGATGCATACAATAACATTGCTGTTCTCTGAAACTGACTGTTGACTTGCCATTAACAACATAATTGGTGTCATGATTGATCTTAGTTTCCCAATAATTACCTCATGGTAACTTAAAATGCTAGCTGACACTTCGATGACGAAGGCATTCTTTGTAAGGAATTTCATATCTACATTTGAAAAGTTTCTAAATCTCTCGCAACGTTGAGTCTTTAGTTTCTAATTTACACTTTGTTCATTTGCTCTTGAAGTTGATGGCATGGTGATGACATAACAAACCACCAAATCAATCTAGTTATCTACATTATTGCTTATTGTGTAGCAATCATGCTATGTCACCAACTTAAGTGGAAAACATATCACTTAAGTTGGTGCCCAGTCGGAAGATGTAGATAGATTGATTGATCTGGCATTCCATCACATCATCGTCGCCAGATTAACAGTAAATGCACAGATTGCAGTTCATAGATTTGAAACTGAAACCAGGACATTGTAGATTTTAAAGTTTTTAAACACTGATAAATTTGAATTCCATATGAAAGGTTGCAATGGATTTATTATTTAAGCTTCTTTATTTGTTGAACTGTCAATTGCTTTTAGTAGTTTAATCTAAGTATGCTGTGAGAACTGAGAATCAACAGTCAACAAGATTAAAGATTAAAGGTTTCACTAGTTTATCTCGAAAGAAACTATTTATAGGATGAATTTTTAGTAATATAGTAGTTCAAGATACTGCAAACTTATTTATTTTTGTTTGATGACTAATTGGCATTCTTGATCTTGTTCTATCTATTGAATTTGTCTAGTGCTGGTTCCCTTGAGAGGTTGGAGCTTCCTAGAAGTGAAATTAGTGATTCTATTGTTGAACTTATTGCACCAAGATTGTCCAATTTAACCTATTTGGATGTCAGCTACTGCACAAAGATAGGTGCCTGTGCCATCGAAGTGTTTGGAAAACATTGTACATCGTTAGTTTTCCTTCGGCGCAGGATGCATCCATTAGAGGTCACCGGAGATTACAATTGCCAAGAAGAAGAAGCATTTGCCATTGCCAAAACGATGACCAAGTTGCACCACTTGGAGATGTCCTACCAACGCTCTACGACCCAAGGGGTGCTTGAAATCCTCTCCAAGTGTAGGGATCTTGAGTATTTGGACGTGCGAGGCTGTTGGGAAGTCAAGCTAGACAAGAAGTACTTGGAGGAGCAGCATTCTGGTCTCAAGGTGCTGGGACCTGAAATTGAGGACCGCTACGAATGTGTGGACTACTACTCAGATACTTCCGCATATTCGTGGAGGTCAATCAGCGATGACGAGGACATGATTTGGGAGGATTTAAATGCAATGGAAGGGGAGGATTTTCAGGTGAGGTTCTACGGCGGCGGCTTCAATGATGCGGTCACTGGGTATGACTGGCCTCCGTCTCCATGAGCATTGTCGGATGGGATTCCGAAACAGATAGTATCGCCTTCACTGCTTATCTAATAATGGAGCAAAGCGGGAAAATCCAATGTATCTTTACTTCTGGCGTTGAATCAGATGCATGTCGAGGTAAACGCTCGTGTTTACATGAGAATGTAACTGATATGATAAGGAGTCATCTGTATCGAAGATGGGGTAAATTTTACTTCGCATCCATCCTTACAATAGTGTCAAGAACTTCTCCTAAGTTGTGTGCATGAAAACTTCTATGTTTCATATGAATAGCTAAAGATTCTGTGTTGTTTCATGAAAACTTCTCCTGGGCACTTGGGGAGCGATCGGTTGAGCTTTCGATGCTGTCAATACTGTAAAATTTCATCATGTATGAAGTTTGATGTTAAAATAGTTTAAAGATTATTTGAAGCATGCCTGCTAAGTGATTGAGAGTCGAGGATCGTGACATAATGATTGAGGAGTCTGGTTGCAGCAACTCCTGACAAGCTCTCTAATGCGTTGTTCTTCGCAGAATCGACTACGTTTATCGCTCTGTGTGGTGGTAGATTCCGACCGCATCAATATGGTTTTCCAAATTTTGGTGGGATATACATTGGGACAAGTTGATATTTCACTTTAAATGAACTTAATTGTCAGAAATACTGAATTATCCAACATACATAAAATAAAAATATTCAAGAACTTATTACTGATGACCTGAGTGACTGGTGCTTGGTCTGTGATTGTCTCCCCCAGCATGTCTTTCGAATTGGATCCCGGGCATCTTTGCTTCCTTCTGTACAGGTTTGGCGCGGCCAGTACCAGTTCTACCATGTTCTTGCAAGTCATCCATGCTGTCTAATAATCTTCCAGCTTTGCCAATTGCAAGGATCAGCTCAAGCTGCTTTTGCTGTTGTTCCTGAGAGTTTCAATTTCGAAACTGGTTATGCTTTCTAAAGAAAACATATACAGAAGGCTCTTTCCTTCTAAAATAGAAGGCATCAAACGTTCTAATGCCAAAATGCGAGATAATTATCACAGAATCAAGAAGACTATTTCGAGGTTTTTGAAAAATTCCACTTGAAAATTCTGACAAATAGATGATTATTAAAGTAATAATCGAAAAACAAGGATATTCAGGACACCACTGGTACTTCTTCAGAAATATATTTCACTTGAGTGTTGATGTTTTTGTTGCCTAGATAGTTCTATGATCAGAAATGTTGTCCAACTGTTATTTCTTAAACATAAACAAAAATTCGAGAAATATTGATGTCCTATTCTTGACATACTACATAACCAATGTCTATAAGTGATCCTAGTTGCTAACCGTATATTGTTTATATGGAACTATGAGACGGAACAAGCTATTCAAACACTATAAATACATTGTCATCCTACATAACACTAGTATTATTCCATAGTGCCTCTTAGTTTTTGAGGTTCTGAAGAATCGACTGGCTTTATGCCATCTCAGTAACATCTACACACGAACATTTCACTCACAGTCAAGAGTCGGCGTGTAATGATTTATCGATATTTGTTAAAGAGAATAGTTTCGTAGAGGCGTGTAATGATTTATCGATATTTCTTAAAGAGAATAGTTTCGTAGAATGTTTAATCAAATCAAAAGTGGCATCTATTTGTTATTTCGTGCATTTGTTAGAAATTATACGGAATAAATATATGCTTCAAATTCAAGTGACAGTTAGAACTTAGTTCTGTAACTTAAGTTCAAGTCAGAATCAACTAGAAGTAACTTAATACATTGAGGAGTAAGCTTGTTGATACGAAGACTTGTTATCAAAGTAGAAGTCCCCAAGGCATAACCAAGTTGGTTATCAAGGTATCACACAAGTTGAATTAACAATCGATAATGAATTATGCTAAAAAAGGTTACCAGTATGACTTTTCAAAATGAACACCACAAATTTATAGGCCAGAAGAATGTCATATAAGACTCACTTGCATGGCCAATAAGACCTTTTGAATTTCGCCAAGTTCCTTCTTGAGAATCTCTTCTTGCATTGCAAGTACTCTAATAGCCGCAGAGTTCTTTGCTGCTAACTCTGTAGCCTGCATCACATCACATGTTTAAACAAAGAAGATATTACCTTAACTATCAACATCCAACTAGAATTGGTTATTAGACGAAAAATGATAGTCGATGAACGTTTAATTGCAAATTAGCAAATTGAACTTAAGTTTTAGATCGGCACCACTGAATAAATTTTTTGTTTAGGCAACAATTAAGTTTGAGAATTCAAGGATCAACTTAAAAGCTGCGTACTTGATCGAATATGGTTAATACCAAACAACAATATGACAAGAAAGAGGCACTTTAAGGGTACATTGCAACAAAAAAAGTAAGTGGCGTAGGAGAGACTGTAACAGAGATTGTTAAGAGTAACTCAAAATTTGATAAATTAAGGTTCATCAGTAGCAAAGAAACTTTGAGTTGTTGATATTTCATAATAACTTGCATGATTAAATTTATTCCTGGTTTTGAGGAGTAACACACAGGTGCATGATGTATAACAAAAATGAGAAATACACCTAAAAATATTGCAACTTTCTATGAAAGGAGTCAAGCTCAAATGTGAGTAATGTAGATAAGAGTACACAGGGACAAATTATCGACAGTCAAGAGATTGAAAATAGATGTCTCTGTGGTTCTCAAACAATATAGGATCTAAAACACAAGAAATGCAGCATACCTGATCAAGAGGTTCCTTCAAGCCCTTCCTAGTGACTCTAAACTTGATCCCAAGCTTCTCAAGTTGTCTTGACATCGCCCTAATTATCATGGTAGAGCTTTTTAAATCACCTTCCACCTTTTCAATCTTACCGATCAAATCCACACCCACGCCATCTTTCTCCATCGTACAAATCCTCTGCCACTGACTCCATCGAATCAAAAAACTAATTGCCACAGCCCCAACCAACAAGAAGTACTGAACCCAAAAAGCTTTGCTTCCCAGGTGAACCTGAAACCGCTTGGGCGCACTTGGAATGACAGAGATCGCCAGACATGCAAATGAATAGACGGTGGACGGCACAATACAGATCACTTCAGCAATTAAAAGAGAATTATCCAAGCTTGGCTGGCTGGGAATACCTCTCGCTGGGTTCCAGTCAACACCCTCAACTGAAATGATCAAATTTTTAGGTTTCTTTACTCCAGATTTTGATTATAGGAGATGGTTGGGACCAAGAATTTCTTACCTTCAGACAAGGAAGCCCTGGTGCGCCATCGATCTGCATCTGCCGCACAAGCAGACAAAATGCGCGAAGGGGAGAAAGGAGTGAACTTCACGAGATTGGCATACGGTGGGAGCAAATGAACTGGATGATGAGTACGGGCAATCAACGAGGTCGTGCTGAAAGCATGGATGCTGGCAATTGGCATAGCTTCCAGCGGAGATTACGATGCCGCTTCCGAACCTCGACGCGGAATCTGAGAGGAGACCGAGCTAGGGTTTTTGTAGATGCATTACCACCTCACGGAACACATCGAATTCGAGTGCGGAAGGTGAAAGTTGTACTAGGAACAAGAATGGAGGTCGAGTTTGGAACGCTTTCTAAATTCCGTCCATTGTAGGGTTTTGGATCGTCCATCGGTTGACAAAAGATGGATAAAAGCCCAAAAATAAAATGGCAAAAATAAAAAAGACCCAGTTTTTTTATCACTAAATCATCAATGGGGCCATTTAAGATTTTTTTAACCCCACCTTTTGCTCAACCGTGTACAATCAATGTGTTATCTACCATTTCAATCTCGAGTCTAATTTGTTATTAATCGGGATATATTATAATAATAATATAATCATAATTATTATAATATATAATAGAATTTTATCATTCATGTCGTAGCAGTTACTAATCTTTAATGTTGAAAAAATTAATTAGTATATGATCCCGGCCTAACTCGCATATCGCTCGGTCGGCCAGCCTGGCACGATCTCATGTCGGGCCCTCCAGGGAGGGGAGTTGATTACTTTAGCGGGTAGGGTCATAAGCCCAGGCCCGCTTGGCACGAGTTGCTCAATTGGGCAAGCAGTTGGGTATATTTCGACCTGATTCTCCGGGAAAAGGGGCAAAGAGCCCAACTCTATTAGTCGCTTGGAGAGTTGCCGATGAACGCCCGAACTACAGCCGAGTGACTCCCAGTTGACAATCTTCCTTTGACCTAACCGCTTGGCCTAGAGATATAGATCAGAAGCCGTGCTTGAGCGCCCGTCGACTCGGGCAGTATTTGGTCCTCAGCAAAAGGATGTTGGTTATTGGTCTAATGGCCCGAGTCGAAGCAGCCGGTTGACGCACCGACTCGGTATTATCGTCTTGTAGTAAAATATCTACTCCCTGACTGGTCAGAACTTAGCGACAGTCGGCGCAGGTCGGCTCAGGCCTGATGTCAGCCTTGCCCGAATCGCGAATATCCTGCTGACACAGTACGATCGTCTGACACAGAGTGATCCGCTGGCATCGTACCTTCCTACCATCTCCTTACACCCCGTACCACGACCACCCCTGCTCGGGTCAAACTGAGCAGTGCTGGACGGTGTCAGTTCGCGAACTGACAGCACCCCTGTTAAAATACTGAAATTTGAGAGACTAGAAAACAAAATTGTCTAAACTTAAGGGTCCGCGTCGAAAATGCCAAAACTAGAGGGGCAAATAGCAAAAGACTAGCCCTTTAATTAAACCCATTTCTTTTCCCCTTGCGGCTGAACCCGATCGGTCTTCTTCCCTTCCTTTGTTTCTCGCGAGCCCTAAATCGCAGCGCAAACCCTTCTTCTCCTCTCCCCCCTGCGTCGCGTGCCCTAGCCTGCGGATGAAGCCACGCCCGACTCCTTTTCTCCCCTTCGCGAGCCCTTGCTGAAGCCGGAGCGCCGCCTCCTTGCCGACGTCGCAGCCAATTCCCCTCTTTTCAACCCTTCGCGTGCCCTAGCTGGTAGCTACGGCCAAGCCGACTCCTATCGCGTGATCTCCCTCTTCCTCAAGCGTGGATCCATCACTCCACCTATGTACGAGCCAGGATTGGCGATGGAGCAGCCACCAAACGCGCGGTAGTGGTTGGATGTCCTGTTTCTCATCCCTCGTGTCTTCCATCGCGACCAATGGCAATCACACAGAGGTAAGAATTGTTGTTGATGATCTGTGGTGCGATTAGATAGACCGTTTTAGGTTACATGAGTTTGGTTGGAGCTCTTGTTGTATTTGTCAAGAATTTTGGTTTATGCGTTGAGTTGGGAATTGGAGTTGTAGTTCTCTGATCGTGGGATGGATGTTGACCTTTGGGTCTGATCTTGAATTTTGTTTGTGATCAACTTGAGAATTTGACTTGCGCTGCCCCGTTATGGTTTGTTTTTAGTTCATTAATTGATTTTGGAGAGTGGGTTGATCTGTGGCCGGAAGATCACGTATTAGCTTCATCCCTGTGTTGGTGTTGATTGGTGATCAAATGAGTGTTGTATTGATGAGGGTTTGATTGTCTCTTTGTGTTGGACGGGTGCTCTGGGTTGATTGGTATTAGGGTGATCTTGGATGGTTCTGTTGGATTGGATCTTGTTTAGGGTTGGACTAAACCTAAGTTTGAACCCAATCGCGAAAACTTGTGCCTATCATCTAATTAGATATAATTAGATGAAAAGGGTGATTAGGCTAACCTTGATACGATTTAGGGATTTGTTTAACTACCTAATAGTTGTGATGATAGCTATTTAATATGTCTGTTGATACAGGACACAGAGATGTTGCGGATTATTCGGACAGTGTGCTCTCTTCACTTTTGGATTTCTACATCGGAGGCGGGTATCTCTGACTCTTCTTTTAGAATTGTCACAGATATATATATATATATATATTATATATATATATATATATATATATATATATATACTTGATATGCTTGTTTAGCAATAGCGTAATGGACCGTGGCATGTCTATTATATTTGTTTGTTGATGTTGTTTGTGCCACAACTTACTTGTGATACCTATACCTTTAGGACTTAGGTTATGGTGCATTATCCACGAACCTTGCATATCATGTTGATATAGGTGGACTAGATAGTGGATGTTGGTTGACCAGTGTTATGCATCATCGTGCACTGTGCATCACTGTCGAGCAGGGGCCCCTTTTGGGTGAGCTAGGTCGACAGTCATACTGACCTACCCATACGACCACTCATGGGTTAGTGGTTGACGGAGTATTGGGTAGTGTGCTCTGCGCTGCTCCGCTCATGCACTCATGGATTTAGTGAATCGGAGCGTGGTAGCAGGCAGATGTCCCTCCTTGAGTTGTCTAGATACCAAGAGATGAGAGAGAGTGGTCTCTCTCCCATTTATATACAGGGGGTAGGTGTTAACACTCAGATAGAGATATCCTCCAGAGATGGCCTGGGGCTGATAGTGATATAGCCAGGATAGGTGATGGCCTGGGGCTGATAGAGATATTGCCAGGATAGGTTTTGGCCTGGGGCTATTAGTGATATCGCCAGGATAGGTCATGGAGTAGGGGTGTTACGCCGGTAGCATACCGTCTACTCGGTTGCTCAGGAGTAGCGACGGCAGAGTATGGACGGCAGTCACAGCCCTACGTCGGAGGGTGGCCTCTGCTCAGCTTCCTCCCGTACATAGGTGACGATGTCTGACCGACGGCAGGGGTGACCATGTCATTGCACCTTGTGTATTCGTTTATTTTGCCCTTACTTGTGCTTGTTTATACCTGATATTGTATATGATTGACATGCACTTACAGGAGACCCTTA
This sequence comes from Boesenbergia rotunda, assembly GCA_024364735.1. Taxonomy (NCBI): domain Eukaryota; kingdom Viridiplantae; phylum Streptophyta; class Magnoliopsida; order Zingiberales; family Zingiberaceae; genus Boesenbergia; species Boesenbergia rotunda. The sequence continues at coordinate 238,100 of JAGFNQ010000997.1, read as the reverse complement.
TGTCTGTCTTGGCGACTCTGCGACATTGGTATGGTAGTTCTTATTGTCCTCTTGCAGCTCTTTTTATTACTGTCTCTGCACGTATGATTTCGGTAGTCTATTACACCGTTGCTATATTTGACTATCTTGTATATATATGATGAGATATTCGCTGAGTTCTATGACTCATCCCGTTAGCTCCTTGTTTTTTTTTCAGGAGGTTCGACTGGAGTGCCCGGTAGCCTGTCCCAGCTCGTGTATTGTCGAGACGATTCTCGGGGTTTGTCTTGGTATTTTGATGGGGTACCAGTTGGTACCCTCTTTCTGTTCATTTTGTCTTTCCGTTTCCGCTGTTGTATTCGTGTTTTGTCGGGTTGTTTACATGGCAGTATAGTTGTACTTTTGTATGCCATGGAGGTCTTGTTCCATTTTATTTCGTCGTAAGTCGGACCGGTCCGCAGTCAGGTATGATTTATTCGGTTTCATGCTATGTTCTGTCTTAATTTGAGGCCTGAGGCCCAATTAAACTGCGTGGTTGTGATTTTATGTGATGTATGTATGTGTAATTGTCCGCCGGACAGGGGAGGTGCTGTCCGATTTTCTATTGGACCAGCGGCTCCTGAGGTCTCGGGGCGTGACAGCCCCTTACCCTGCTCCCGCATGAGACACCTTACCTTGTCTCGCATAAGACAAAACGTGGCAGGTATGGGCAGAGGAGAGAAGTTGTCAGTTCCCTAGGCTATATAAGCCCCATCCCCCCCTCCTCCCCACTTCGAAGGTATGCGCACAAGTCATTTTGTCCATTGTTCCATTGGGGGTTGCTAACGGTCACTTTTTTGCAGGTCGGAGCTAGCATCAGCAGAACTCGGTTCACTTCACTCTTGGGAGTCTACCTCATTCTTCGACAGGATCATATTTGACGCTAGAAGGAGGGATTTTATGCCTGATCGAGAGTGTATGATGGAAGATCCCAACCGAGTGATGATGACCGTTATGCCCGAAGAGTATGAGCTCTTGCTGGTCGCCCGGACTCAGAAAACCCCTCAAAGGACTTTGTAGGCCGGTAGCCCAGCGACTTGATTTCCCGAGCCGTTGGCACCCGACCACTCCGAAGGTTGGGGGAAGGCTGCCCGACCTGAAGGGGGCTCGACCCCCTTCCCCGCCTCTTTCTACCGAGGTCGGGACGATGAGGCTGATTCAATACCGGCTGAGCCATCAGCATCCAACCAGACGCATAGGTCGCGTCTAGATAAGGGAAAAGCCCTAGCCGACTCGTCTCTGGCTGCCCTGGTATGTAGCCCCTTCTCCTCTCAAATCCTGGAGGATCCGGTTCCTAAGCATCTCAGGTTCTTCACCATACCTGAGTATTCTGGGACGACTGATCTCGAAGAGCACCTGATGAAGTTTGAGAGTGCGGCCTTGCTGCACCAATATCCCGAGGGTGTGAAATGCCGAGCCTTCCTGACGGCACTCTCGGGACCTGCTCAACGATGGTTTGACTGACTCCCTAACGGGTCAGTGTCAAGCTTTGAGGAGCTTAGGAGAATATTCCTCCAACACTTCGCCAACAGTCGGAGGCATCACAAGACGAGTCTGAATTTGTTCACCCTGAAGCAGGGACCGAAGGAGTCCCTCCGGGCCTACATCAAGAGATTCAATGGGGTGGCGCTAGACGTGCCGACCGCCACACCCGACGTATTGATCAACACCTTCTCCCAAGGACTACAGGAAGGAGACTTCTTCCGCTCACTGATATGGAAGCCGCTAAAGGACTTTTACATCCTGCTAGGGAAGGCTGTCAAGTATATCAATGTGGAGGATGCGCAGACCGCTCGAAAGAAGGAGTCGGTCAGCACACAAACCCCGAACCGCGCTCAGAACAGTCGATCCCTGGGTGGGCCCATCTGCAACCCACGAGGAGCAATCGACCGGGAGGGAATGGAGCGCTGGCACGTATAACAAGTGGCCCAGGGGTGCCTGTCGACCCGCTGGAGACCCTATTGCGCATTTCACCAGAGCCATACTTGTGACACGGAGGAGTACCGACAGGCCGGGAGGGGTGGGCTCCTACTCATCGAGGACGAGGGTGCCAAGCATCTCTCGGGCGCGGCTCGGGCCGCGGAGGGCCGGCCGCCGCCCTGGCGGTCGAAGAACCCAAGTGGTGTTGGGACAGGGTGCATGTTGACAAGGATACGGGTTCGTAAAATTTTAAATTTTTACGTGCAGCGGAAGAATTAGCATAAAATAATTTCTCAAATTATTTTAACCACGTATCTAGTATGCAACCTTATGATGTGTGGACATGATCATAAATTAAAACTTTGCGGAAAAGTAAACTAATTTACTTAGTACCTCGCGTAACTCGAAGTAAGGGACGAGATCCAACCGTAGCGTCCCTTGGAAGCTCCGCCTCTATTCGCGTCCACGCCGAGTTCTCTTCGGGATGACTTCGTAAAGTTACGAGTTTTGTGCCGACGAGAACTACTAGATTCTCTAAAGGCACAACCAGAAGATCAAGAGAGAAGAAAGGAAACTAACCACCAAGAAATGGAATCTAAATTCCGGGAAGGAAGGAGTTGCGATCTGCTTCTTCTTCTTCTTGGTTGGCTTCTCCTTGGTGATGATGACCCACGGCAACCTCAAAGGAGGGTGGTGCGCCGGCCCTAGGGTGGATGTGCGCCGGCCCTAGCAAGTAGAGGAGGGCGCTGACCCTAGGAGGAAAGGAGAAGGAGAGGGAGAGATTAAGAGAGGGAGGGAGAGAGTTAATCTCTTGACAACTCTATTGGGGATTCAAGGCTTGCCTTTGGTTCCTTTATATAGTAGCCTCTCCCTTGCCAAGTCTCCCTCTTAACGGAATTTTCATAAGAAATTTATCCTATAAATTTTCTTATGAATTATTCCGTTTAAGCCAAGTTTTATTATAACTAACTTTATAATAAAACAAATACATCTCTCCTTTTATTATGGAATAAATTTTACAAGAAATTTATAAATTTTCTTATTATGGAAAAATCAATTCATAATTGATTTTATAAAATTAAAATAAATCATTCCATGGATCATTTTAATTTCCATAAAAAAGAATAAATTTCTATAAATTTATTTATATAAATTTCTTTATACAAATTTATTTATCCATAATTTAAAAAACAAATCGCGCTAGATTTATTTTATTAATTAAACCAAATAAATTGGTTTCTCCCCATTGTTGTGGCCGGCCAAACCAAAGAGGGTTGGCACCCTCTTTGGCCGGCCAAACCGAGCCGAACCCATCGCGAATTAAACTCATTTAATTCGCCCAATAAGCCTTCAAAAGACTTGACCATTTTAAGCTTCCGTTGCGCCTCTGATTAAATCAGATTCGACTTATTTCTCTTGATCAGAAAATCCAATTTTCAACTCATTTTAAATCCCTCGGATTACTCGTAGTGCGTGTGACTAAATAGGCTTTCGATTTATGTTGGCCGTCTATAATCAACTAATTATAGAACGATCATGAGTGGCACCTAGTAGTACATCATGACCCCCAATTAATCGAAAGATCAACGGTTGACCTCAGAAGTAATTCTGAAACCCTTCAGCAGCTCTAATGAATCGTGCCTCATTCCCTTCACCATCTTATACCCACTTGGTTCAGGACATGGTCTGTTTGTGTCAGTCCCCACTAGACTGACTACGTCACACCTAGCCCAAGTAGTATCTTTCTCGTCCTTTGGATTTCTAATTACTCTCATGTATTTTAGAGACTCGCACTCTAAACATGATATGCTCTGGCCAAAGGCTTTGAGTAACAATCCGACGATAGGCCTGGGTATACATCTCCTCGCAAGGAGTGGTGAATCCTTTGTAGGCTGTTCAAACATCTTCGGGCACTTCGGCTTATACCCAATCATCCTGGGTCCACACCTCCTTGGAGATGCTTGCTTAAGATGTTAAAGTATAAGTCTCCATGACCAAGATGACCTGAACACCGCAAGTCAAAGGAACATCGCACTTAAGCCGCAGTAAGAACTTCATTGACATTTCTATATATAGATTCCATATGAAGTTTTACAGCTAGTCACTCCAATGAACTAGTTCCCTTAACTAGCATCCATGTTTATCTCCGGACATCCCAATGTCACCAGCCAGTGAGAATCAGCTGATTAGAGAATAACCCATGCTAGTCTCAACAGAATTGATAGTGTCCGTTTTTATCAATTCATCGACTAGGGATATTTTCAATACTTCACAATTGCACATGTAGAGATAATCACTAGTTGTGATCCCATCACAAATTCTCTTATGCTGTGAATTGTATTGCGGACATTCAGTAGATGAGTTTAAGATCCCAATCAAATACACTAACATGTATACTCAAATAGTGAATTATCATTTATTAAAATAAATGTTTACAATCATAAGACGATTGCCTTAGGACACTTCTCTCATATCACTAACAAACTCCCACTTGGCCTAATGCCAATCGCTACGGTATCCAATACCACAGGCTCTAACATGACCCTCAAACTTGTTTTGAGGCAAGGCCTTAGTTAAAGGATCCGCTAAATTCCTTTCAGTGGGAATTTTCTCAATTTGTATATCATTCCTACTTATAATCTCTCTGATCAGATGATAGCGGCGAAGCACGTGTTTGGATCGCTGATGAGACCTCGGTTCCTTTGCTTGTGCAATAGCTCCATTGTTGTCGCAGTAAACCGGCACTGCTTCATCAATGGTTGGAACCACACCAAGTTCGGAGACGAACTTCTTGATCTAGACTGCTTCCTTTGCTGCTTCCGAAGCTGCGATATATTCCGTTTCCGTGGTAGAATCCGCTACGGTGTCTTGTTTGGAACTTTTCCAACTTATTGCGCCTCCATTCAAAGTAAATACGTATCCAGACTGAGATTTGGAGTCATCCTTATCTGTATGGAAACTGGCATCTGTATACCCACGTATTACCATATCTCCTTCTCCATATATTAGGAACACATCCTTAGTTCTTCTTAAGTACTTAAGGATTGTCTTAACAGCCGCCCAATGATCCATTCCTGGATTCGACTGGTATCTGCTTGTGACACTCAAAGCATATAATACATCGGGCCTAGTACACAACATAGCATACATGATAGATCCTATCGTGGATGCATAGGGAATCTTATTCATGCAAATCCTCTCGTCTTCTGTGCACGGACACATAGACTTCGAAAGGTTGATCCCATGCCTGATGGGAAGGTAACCTTTCTTGGATTCCGACATGCTAAACCTTTTTAGCACTCGGTCTATATATGTAGACTGCGAAAGACCAAGCAACCGTTTTGATCTATCTCTATAGATTCTAATCCCAAGGATATAGGTTGCTTCTCCCAGGTCTTTCATGGAGAAAGTTTTGGACAACCAAATTTTAACTGTCTGTAAGACTGATATATCGTTTCCTATAAGTAATATGTCATCGACATATAATACTAGGAATACGACTACACTCCCACTAACCTTCTTGTACACACAAGGTTCGTCAGGATTTTGTGAGAAATCAAACTCTTTGATTGTCTCATCAAAACGGATGTTCCAGCTCCTGGATGCTTGCTTCAGTCCATATATGGATCGTCGAAGCTTGCATACTTTGGTTTTATCAACCGATGTGAAACCTTCAGGTTGTATCATGTTTACATCCTCAAGCAGGTTTCCATTAAGGAAAGCTGTTTTCACATCCATTTGTCATATCTCATAATCATAATGAGATGCTATGGCTAGGAGCATCCGAATGGATTTAAGCATAGCTACTGGCGAATAGGTTTCGTCATAATCAATTCCTTACTTCTGACGATATCCTTTTGCCACTAATCTAGCCTTAAAGGTAACAACATTACCTTCCATGTCGGTTTTCTTCTTGAAACCCCACTTGCACCCTATGGGCTTAATCTCTTCAGGTGGTTTAACCAAGTCCCATACTTGGTTTTCGTACATGGAATCCATTTCCGACTTCATGGCCTCAAGCCATTTGTCCCTTTTTGAACTTTTCAGAACATCTTCATAACTGATAGGTTCATCGTCGTTCGATTCACTTATGAGAAATCCATATCTCTCTGGAATATTGCGTGTCCTATCAGATCTACGAAGAGGTGGTGTAGTCTTAGGTTCAACTGATACCTCATCATTATGAGTTATTAGTTGTGGGTCTAGACTAGGTGTCTCCGTAATGTCTATTGGAGTTTCTTGAACTTCATCAAGTTCAATGCCACTCCCACTATTTTCTTGTAAAAGAAATTCTTTTTCTAGAAATACAGCATGCCTTGAAACAAACACCTTTTGTTCCAAGGGATGATAGAATTGGTAACCCCTCGTTTCCTTAGGGTATCCAATAAATAGACATTTATCAGACTTAGCATCCAATTTGTCTGATACAGTCCGCTTCACATAAGCAGGACAACCTCATATCTTAAGGTGAGTTAAGTGAGATTTCTTACTATTCCACGTCTCATATGGAGTAGTTGAGACTACCTTGGTTGGGACTCTGTTTAGCAAGTAAACAGCTGTCTTAAGTGCATAGCCCCAAAAGGATTTTGGAAGAGTTGCATGATTCATCATCGACCTAACCATGTCCATCAAGGTTCGGTTGCGCCTCTCAGATACACCATTATGCTGTGGTGTATACGGCGGAGTCCATTGGGACAATATCCCATTGTCCCTAAGATAATCTTGAAACTCTTGACTTAAGTATTCACCACCCCGATCGGATCGAAGTATCTTAATACTTTTGCCAAGCTGTTTCTCTACTTCATTTCTGAACTCTTTGAATTTCTCAAAGATTTCAGATTTGTGTTTCATCAAGAACACATACCCGAATCGTGAGTGATCATCGATAAAGGTGATGAAGTAGCTATAGCCTCCTTGTGCAAGAGTTGACATTGGTCCATATACATCAGTATGTATTAGACCAAGCAATTCTCCCACTAGATTACCTTTTCTGGAAAAGGGTAATTTGGTCATCTTGCCTTTTAAGCATGATTCACATGTATCAAATGAATCGGGTTCAAATGATTCCAAAATTCCACATTGGTACAATTCGGTCATGGCGTTTCTTACTTATATGGCCAAGACGACAATGCCACGTGTAGGAGTCTATTCGATTATCTATTCTAGCACGTTTGTTGCTTACTTCGATATTGAAAACGTCACCGGATAAATCTAACGTGTAGATGCCATTGCACAAAGTTCCATTCCCATAAAGAACGCCATTTAAAGTTATGTAACAACAATTGTTACTAAAAGTTAAATGATAACCCTTTTCATTCAAACATGAAATAGATACAATGTTCTTTATTAATGAAGGAACGAAATAACAATTATCCAATTCTAAGACATGTCCAGTCGGGAGCTTTAGCAAATATGTTCCGATGGCAACAGCAGCAATCTTTGCTCCATTTCCAACTCGCAAATCCGCTTCTCCCTTGACGAGTCTTCTTCTATTCCTTAGCCCCTGTATGTCATTACATATATGTGAGCTACACCCAGTATCAAGTACCCAGGTATTTGAGGAAATAGAGTGACATTCAATAACGAAGATACCTGAAGAGGACGGGGCATCGGATGCCTTCTTCTTCAAGGACTCAAGATAAACCTTACAATTTCTTTGCCAGTGACCCTCCTTGCCACAGTGATGACAAGTACCTTTTGGTTTCTTTTCAGTCTTTTTGGCCTTTTTCTTCTTTCCCTTATTCTGTTATTTGGCTTTCCTCTTAGAACTTTTCTTCGAGGAATCAACTAACAGTGCTGTCTTCTGTTCCTGCTTTACAGAAGGCTCTATAGTCTTCAGCCTGGTTGGGCACATCCAAGAAGTCTAATTCCCGGCCTGGTTGGCCAACGTAGTCTTGGTGGCTAAGCCCGACAATAAGTGGAGGGTGTGCATCGACATTTGAGACCTCAACCGAGCCTGTCCAAAGTACTGCTACTCTTTGCCCCCGGATCGACCAAATGGTCAACTCGACAGCTGGAAGCGAGCTCATCTCCATGCTGGATATTTACCAGGGATATCACCAAGTGCCACTGGCAGCCAGGATCAGGAGAAAGTTAACTTCATCACGGTTGACGGCATGTACTGCTACACCATCATCGGGTTAAAGAATGCCGGGGCCACCTACCAGAGAATGATGAATAAGGTATTCCGCGTGCAGATCGACCGGAACATTGAGGTGTACGTGGACGACATACTGATCAAGTCTAGCTGAGCAACAGACCTGGTGGTGGATGTGGAGGAAACCTGCCAGACCTTGCGCAGGTATGGTCTCAAACTGAACCTGGCCAAATGTCTTTTTGGAGCTCGGAGTGGAAAATTCCTCACATACATAATCACCAAGAGGGGCATTGAGGCCAATCCGAGCAATGTCAAGGCTCTGCTTGACATGCCCCCACCGAGGAACCTCCGAGAGGTACAAAGGCTCACTGGGCGGATCACGACATTATCGCGCTTCATTCCTCAATCCATCAAGCCGGGGTTGCCCTTTTTCAAGACACTCCGCCGAGCTACAAAGTTTCAATGAGACGCCGACTGTGATAAGACATTCGAGGAGTTGATGGCGTATCTGGCCGAGTTGCCTGTGTTGGCCAAGCCCAAGGTGGGAGAGGTGTTGTCTGTGTATTTGACCGCCTCAGCTGAGTCGGTCAGCATGGTGCTGGTCAGGCAGGAGGCGGTCGAGCAGCAACCCATGTACTTCTTCGCTCATTTACTAAAGGGTGTTGAGTGTCGATATGCAACACTCGAGAAATTGGCTTATATCTTGTTGTTAGCTACTCGGAGGCTTCTACCCTATTTTTTGTCACACCCGATCGTGGTCTTGACCAATAGTAACCTGGGACGAGTAGCCTCAAACCCCGAAGCATTAGGGCGACTGATTAAGTGGACGACTGAGCTGAGTGAGTATGGCATACAGTATAAGCTCGGTCGGCTATCAAAGCATAGGCCTTGGCTAACTTCTTAAGTGAGCTGCACTCGGACGAGGTTGAGGAAGCTTGACAAGTTTATGTGGATGACTTGTCAGCTCAACAAGGTAGTGGGATCGACATCCTCATGATTTCACCAAAGGGAGAGCAATTACACTTATCAGTCCAACTAGAATACAGAGCCACAAATAATGAGGCTGAGTATGAAGCTCTCATAGCCGGACTACAAGTGGCTAAGCATGTGGGCGCCATGTGGGTAGTATTATACTCAGACTCTCAGTTAGCCACTCAACAGCTATTCGGGCACTTTGAGGTTAACAGTGACAGATTGCAAGCCTTCGTGGAAGCTTATGAGAAATTGAAGGCTGGATTTCGGGAGGTACAGCTGCAGAAGATCCTGAGAGAAAGCAACCTATGGGCGGATGAGTTAGCCAAGCTAGCCATTTCAGTCGGCTCCTGGGTACTCCCTCAGCCAATCGGTCAGACTGTGATGGTTATGCACATTGAGAAGTAGGCCAAGCTAGAGTTTGGGACAGATTGGAGAACCCCTCTCAAGGCTTACTTAGCAAATGGGGTCCTACCAGCTGACCTGGAGGAGGTCCGACTCCTGAGGAAGCGAGCAGTCCAGTACTCATTGGTCAGAGACGCGCTGTATAAAAGAGTCTTCGCCTGACCTCTACTCAAGTGCCTGGGGGAAGAAGATGCTGGCTATGTGTTGAGAGAGATACATATGGGGGTCTGTGGAAGTCATGCTGGAGCTCGGGCCGTGGCTTGAAAGGCGTTACTAGCCGGGTATTATTGGTCGACCCTGTAGAAGGGCGCAGACCGAATGGTCTCTACCTGTTTATCATGTCAAAAGCATTAGAATCTCCCTCACTGATCGGTTGAAATGATGAAGACATCTGTAGTTTCTTGCCCGTTCGATCAATGTGGTATGGATATAGTGGGACCTTTCCCGACCGTTGTGACTCAGAAAAGATTCTTACTTGTGACGGTCGATTATTTCTCCAAATCGATAGAAGCTGAGGCCTTGGCGCGTATCACGGAGCAAGCCGTGATCAAGTTTCTATGGAAGAACATCCTATGCCGATATGAGATTCCCCACAAGCTCGTCTCAGACAACGGAAGACAGTTTCAGGGTCGGAAAATACAAGAATGGTGCTCAGCTTATGACATCCAAAAGGCCTTCACTTCTGTAGCATATCCGTAGAGCAACGGCCAGGCAGAAGTGGCCAATCGGGAAATCTTGAGGGGCTTGAAGACTAAACTCGACCATGCGGGCGACACTTGGGTCGATGAGTTGGTGAGTGCCCTTTGGGCCCAACAGACAACACCGAGGGAAACTACATGCCATACACCATTCCAGTTGGTCTACGAGAGTGATGCTGTGGTGCCTGTCGAAGTCAGGTGTGAGTCTGACCGACGGAAGGCCTATGCGAAGACAACTCGGAAAGAAGGCGTTTGGAGTTGGACCTGGTCGAGGAAATCCGAGAGAAGGCGGCTGCTCAGATGTTTGCCTATCACCAAAGAATGAAGCAAAGGTATAATCGAAGGGCGCTACTAAGGGCGTTCTAGGTCGACGACCTCATCTGGAAAAGGATTAAGTCGGTCGGGGATGTCATCAAGCTAGAGCCCCAATGGGGAGGACGCTTCAAAGTCATCCAGAAGCTGGGTTTCGGAGCATACTACCTCGAGAACGAGCAAGAGAAGAAGCTGGATCGGCCTTGAAGCGCTATCCATCTTCAACCATATCGAGAGACAAAATGAGAGCCTGTAAGACAAATGTACTTCACAACTGTAATCGTAGTGGGAGACTGGGTTCTTGGTCAACTTGCAGGCGCTCCAGACTCTCGCCTTTGAGCGAGTTATAAGTAGTCATGCTGCCACGCACCCCTCGGCTCGGTTCCCAGTCCGGACGTGTGGAGACCTACGCTCCCTAGGGTTTAACCGATCGAGTGTCTAGACTCTCGCCTCTGAGCGAGTTATAAGTGGGCATGCTCCCACGCACCCCTCGGCTCAGCTCCCAGTCCAAATGTGTGACGATCCACACTCCCTGGGGTTTAACCGACCGAGTGTCCAGACTCTCGCCTCTGTGCAAGTTATAAGTGGGCATGCTCCCACGCACCCGTCGGCTCGGCTCCTAGTTCGGACATGTGACGACCCACGCATCCTGAGGTTTAACCGACCGAGTGTCCAGATTCTCACCTCTGAACGAGTTATAAGTGGGCATGCTCCCACGCACCCCTCGGCTTGGCTCCCAGTCCGGACGTGTGGTGACCCACACTTTCTGGGGTTTAACCGACTGAGTGTCCAGACTCTCGTCTCTGAACGAGTTATAAGTGGGTATGCTCCCACACATCCCTCGGCTCAGCTCCCAGTCCGGACGCGTGGCGACCCACGCTCCCTAGGGTTTAACCGACCGAATGTCCAGACTCTCGCCTCTGAGCTAGGTATAAATGGGCATGCTCCCACGCACCCCTCGGCTCGCTCCCAATCCGAACGCGTGGCGACTCACGCTCCCTAGGGTTTAACCGACCGAGTGTCCAGACTCTCGCCTCTGAGCGAGTTATAAGTGGGCATGCTCCCACGCACCCCTCGGCTCGACTCCCAGTTCGGACACGTGGCAACCCACGCTCCCTTAGGTTTAACCGACCGAGTGCCCAGACTCTCGCCTTTGAGCGAGTTATAAGTGGGCATGCTCCCACACACCCCTCGGCTTGGCTCCCGGTCCGGACGCGTGGCGACCCATGCTCCTCGGGATCAAGCTGACCCAACAGCCAAACTCTAAACCTCCTGAGCCAGCAACCTTATATTCGTCCTAGTTCCTAATATGGATGCGTGGCGGTCCACGCTCCTGGGATCAGGCCGATTGGGCATATGAACTTTGTCCCATGAACGATCAATTCTATGGGGGACTCGGATACCCTTGGCCGGCGCGTGGTGATCCACGCCCCCAATAGGTCTCGACTGAATGTGTGAGCTCTTACCTCCCGAGTAAGAACGTTATACTTAATTTAGTTGAACGCATGGTGATCCACTTAAATCAACCATACATACTTGACTCCGAGTGGGCAGGCCAGGTGAGGGCTAGTCCTTAGTCCTAACTCAATTGCTCTTGAAGCTCCCTTAGTCGGATTAGTTGCTAACTTACCCAAGACGACTTCGAAAACCTCTGGCCGAGTCGCCAACACTTAGAAAGAATTGCTCTTGAAGGCTAGTCCCTAGTCCTAACTTAATCGCTCTTGAAGCTCCCTTAGCCGGGTTAGTTGTTAACTTACTTGAGTCGACCCCACAAGCATCTGTCCGAGCCACCAACACTTAGAAGCGAAACCAAGCACACTTGACAAAGCATAAACCAAAGAAAGCTTGCATTAAAAGTAATTTCATTACAAAAATTGAGGCAAGCCACTACAGAATGAAAGAAAAAAGGAAAACAAAAACACGACCCTCACTTGAAGGGTCGGAGGGTCTCCTCAGGCATTTGTTGGGTCAAGTCCGAGAGCTTGACCACATTGAGGGGTAGGTCGGGAGCGATATGCCTGCCCTATGAGAGTTGCTTGAACATGCTGAGCATTTGATGCTTCAGCATGAATCTGAGCCGCTCAGACAGTTGCCAGCTGAACTCTAGAGAGTTGATATACTCAACTCTCCGAGCATCCCACTAGTCTGCCTCCCCCTCCTTATAAGCACGCAACTCTTCCAACTCTGCCCGAGCCGCGTCCCATTCCTCCTTCTCTGCTCGAAGACGCCCGAGTTCTTCCGCTTGAGTGTTCAATTCGTGGTTCTGGGAAGTCAGCTCGGCCTTCAGCTCCTCTATTTTCTTGGTCTGGGTCGCCGCCTCCTTCTCCTTAGCTTTTAACTGAGATCGAAGGGATTCGGAGGCTTTGGACGACTCGAGGAGGTTGGCTTGGGCCTTGGTCAGCTCATCCCGGGGTTTGGTTTGAAAGACCCAGGCCTTACGCTTAGCATACTCCAGATTAGAGATTCGGATATGCGACTGAGCGATGGCCGAGTCCGCCGTGTCGACCTGAGCTCGGGCGATCTCCAGCTGCTCTTCGGAATGCGCCAGACAGTCCTACAGAGCGATGATTTTCGATCGCAGGGCGTTCAAGGTAGATTCACTGGAGACGAGTCGGGTGTGCTTGAGTCTCGTCTCCAGGAATTCCACCCGTCGCTCGGCTCGTGCTCGGGCTTTGGAGTGGGTCAGGAGTGACATAGACAAGCTATGACACAACTCCCAGAACTGCAAAACAGACACAGGTCAGAAAGATCCTAGATCCGAGTTAGCGATAAATAGAGAGAAAGGTCAATTAAAAAAGATTGTGTCTGAGTGGCTTTAAGGAAAAAAGAGTTGGCCTTGCTGTTGGACCCGCGGTAGTACGACCCCTCGAGCCCTTGGAGATAACGGTCGTCCATTGGTCCGTACAGGCGCAACTCCTGACACCGGTCGGGTAGCTCGTCCGGTGGTACCCCCAGGTGGCAGTCGGATAGGGTTGACACCAAGAGGTGGATCATCGGTCGGTTGATCTGGCCCTTGGTAGGTGGAAATCCCGACCCCTCTGGCAGCGGGAGGTCGAGTGCGCTTGAAGAAACAGCAGGGGTAGAAGCCTCCCTCGGCGTTGCCGAGCTGGCCGTCACCTTCTTCTTTTTCTTCTTGGGGCGTGCGCTAGAGGAGGGCCCGACTTGGATCCCGACCGGGGAGTGGGCTTATCGACGCCTCAAAGCGAGAGCTTGCTCGTCGGCTTCCATCAGCTCCAGGTTAGGATCCGCGGCAGCTATGGTCTCCTCCGGGGCTGCAGGAACGGAGTCCACGGGAGCTACCTCGATCGACACGTTCTCCCTCTGATCCAACTGAGAGCTGACCCGAGTCTCTAACTCGGCATTGTCGAGTCCAAAGCCTTCCTCCAAGGCCGCTGCGAGCATCATGGTGGCTGCAAAAATAACAAGACCTTAGTTCGAGCTAAAATATTCAAGGGAAAGATAGAGTTACTTACCGAATGAAGCGGGTCTCGGAGTCGGTACCGGGCTGAGACCGAAGGTAGAAAGGATCTCCTCCGTTAACAGATTAACCCCATGGAAGTGCCAACCGCCGAGCTTAGAGAGGGCCGACTGGTAGGCAGGGGAGTTGCAATAGTTTTTTGAGAGAAAAGGGGAAGGAGGAAGATCCTCGACCCAAGCAGTGAGCCAGCTCGGGGCCGGGGTGGTATTGATAAAGAAGTAGCGTTCCTTCCAACCTTTGTTGGAGGATGGAAGTTTTGCTAAGAAGGAAGTTTTGGCTCGGGCTTGAAAGAAAAAGTCACCCAACTCTTGTTTTTTGGGGTAGAAGAAGTAATGAAAGATTTCGGGTCAGAGAGTTATTTGATATAAGGTAAATATGATAACCGAGCCGCACATCAATCAGATGGCGTTCGGGGCTAGTTGGGATAAGGGGATTTGGAAATATCTACAAATGGAGGAAATAAAAGGATGAATAGGGAAACAGAGCCCAGCCTGTAGATGGTCTCGGGACAAGGTGATGAAACTAAGAGGAGCGGTGTCGGGTCGGTCAGTCGGGTCGGGCAGACGGAGTCGAAGGTCAGAAGGAATCTGGTAATCTGACTGGAGTTGGTCAAGGTCATGGAAGTGTAGGTCGGTAACCATGGTGGAGTACTATGGCTCGGGATGAGAAGAAGAAGACTCCATGTGGAAATAGAAAGACAAAGGGACTAATCGAGGAAAAAGATGTCGCCGGAGAGGACGAAGGCAAATCGTAGGAGAAGAAGCCCGGAAAGGTGGGAGTCACCGGAACCCTAGCGCAGCGCCCGGAGGCAGCAGGACGACGTCGGAGTAAAAAAGCGATGGTAAAATTGCTGAGGGTAAAGACCTATTTATAGGGTTGAGCGATCGAGGATGACCGTCCGATGGCAATCCGAAGAAAAGGCGGGAATAAACCAGTGTCGTCTAATCAAGCTTGAGGTAATTCCCGAGGCTCGGTGTCGCACGTGCGCGCCGCCCATTAGCCATGCCAGGCGGTCGACGTTTCGTCGCCCGGGACGCCAGTAGTCATCGGACACGTGGCCTCAGTAGTTAATGCGGTAATTAATACAAGGGATTTGAATCGTCTCGGCGAGAGTCGAGACAAGACGGATGAAACAAGCGGATGGGACGGGGCTGACGGGTCGCCCGGCGGTCGGGAACATTCGGCTCAGGTCAATCTGGCGAGCGACCCACTCGGAGGTGCCAAGCTCGCTCTAAATCCATAGTCCAGTCAGTCGGACTCGACGCCTCATTCGACTAGACTTGAAGGGGATGCATATGATCCCGGCCTAGATCACGTGTCGCTCACCCGGCCAGCCTGGCACCACCTCAGGTCAGGCCCTCGAGGGAGGGGGGTTGATTACTTTAGCTGGTAGGGTCATAAGCCCAGGGCCCGCTTGGCCCGAGTTGCTCGATTGGGCAAGCAGTTGGGTATATTCCGACCCGATTCTCCGGGAAAGGGGGCAAAGAGCCCGACTCTGTTAGTCGCTTGGAGAGTTGCCGACAAACGCCTGAACCACAGTCGAGTGACTCTCAGTTGGCAGTCTTCCTTTGCCCTAAGCGCTTGGCCCAGAGATATAGCTCAGAAGCCGTGCTTGAGCGCTCGTCGACTCGAGCAGTATTTGGTCCTTAGCAAAAGGATGTTGGTTATTGGTCTCATGGCCCGAGTCGGAGCAGTCGGTTGGCGCGTCGGCTCGGTATTATCATCGTGTAGTAAAATATCTACTCCCTGACTGGTCAGAACTTACGCAGGTCGGCTCAGGCCTAATGTCAGCCCTGCCTGAATCGCTGATATCCCGCTGACCTACAGTGCATAGATGATCCGCTGACACCGTACCTTCCTGCCATCTCCTTACACCCGTACCACGACCACCCTTGCTCGGCCAGACCGAGCGGCGCCGGACGGTGTCAGTCGGCGGACTATCAGCGCCCCTTATCCTGCCTCGCATAAGACAAAACGTGGCAGGTATGGGCAGAGGGCAGAAGCTGTCAGTTCCCTCGGCTATATAAGCCCCTCCATCCCCCCACTTCGCAGGTACGCGCACAAGTCATTTTGTCCACTGTTCCATTGTTATTATTCTCTTCTCTCGTGAAGACTGACTTGACCGTCGAAGGGTCTTGCAGGGGACTTTTCTCAACGGGTTACTAACTGACGGTCACTTTTTTACAGGTCGGAGCTAGCATCAACAGTACTCGGTCCACTTTACTTTTGAGAGTCTACCTCATTCTGTGACAGGATGAGTATACATCGTAAAAAAATATATGGTAACAATTATAAAATCATAGTTATTATCATTGAAAAAAATTTAGACCAAATATAACCCTACTGAATAATAGGGCGGAACGTCCTTTTATAACAAAATTAAAATGGAACATGTCTACCATGAAATCACAATAAAACATATAAATAATTTTATTTCGATAAGATACAATTTGAGATACAACAATTTTAGCAGATTAACACAATTAAAATTGCAGATATACCACAATTATTACAAGATCATGTAATTACTCAGTATGTAAAGTATAAAATAATATATTATTAGAGTTGGTAGTAAGCAAGTATATGAAACTCAAAACTCTCACTTATATGCAGCTAAGAAATTTAGATATATCAAAAAATTAACTTCTATCATCAATGAAAGATATAACTTTTTTGTTTCAGTGATAGCAATTGGCTAGAATTATTTGATCGCAAGAGCATACTGTTAATGTTTTATCTTGTAATGTTCATCATTATACTTCAAGTAACTGCACTATCAACTTATGAGCGAGTTATTACTGTACTTGTGCTTGTCATGCTATTTGGCTAAAGAGATTATTCCAGGATCTTAGATTGCAACAAGAAGCTACAACCAATATCTATGTGGATAATAAATCAACAATTACTTTAGCTAAAACCCAATTCATCATGAAAGATCTAAGCGTATCGATACTCACTTCATTTCATAAGGGAATATGCTAAGTCAAAAGAAATAGAATTGTTCCATGTGAAATCAAGTGATTAAGTAGCTGATATATTTACAAAGTCTCTAAAAGCGAAAGTTTTTCAATACCTAAAGAATTTGATGGGAGTTTAAGAAAGAACAAGTTTAAAGGGAGTAGATGTTGACATGTAAACTTATTCCAAAGACAAATTGACTTTTTCAACTATGCAAGAACAATGCCAATAACAACTTGGCTTCATCAACCATGCAAGGAAGTTGTGAAAATCAATTTGACTTCATATGACTCTTCATCAACTAAGCAAAGTTCAATTATCTTACTAAGTTCACTGAAACTCTTTATGACAGAGTCATGTGTTTAATAATGTGATGTATTAATTGCAGAAGGTTGTGGAAGTATGAATCTAAGTATATAAATAGGGACTTGTATAAGATAACAGTATAAATTTTATTCATAGAATCTTTTCCATTTTTATAGTTTCTTATAAATTTCAACATTTATTTTCATCTAAATACCAAATTCAAAATATAACCCTACTGAATAATAGGTCGAACGTCTTTATAACAAAATAAAATGGAACTGTCTCCATGAAATCACAATAAACATATAAATATTTATTTCGATAGATACAATTTGAGATCAACAATTTAGCAGATTATACCACACTGATTCTCGTCCAGGAGGCATCCCATTAGAGACTTAATCTTAGGCTTAACCTTCTCGGCGAGCTTCACTATGCCCAAGAACATCAACCTGTAGAGCACGGCCATGCCGAACAAGATCCCAAGGTCGACCCACTTGGAGTATCCCATCTCCACTTGCCAAACGTCCCTCAAAATCTCCTCCCCTGTGACGGTGCCGTTCCCTCCGGCGCCAGGGAAGACCGTCCCTAAGAACTCATTCTTGTAGAATCCCTGGTTTGCATACTTGTGGAACGAGATGTAGTACACGGGGTACCTCCACACTGGCTTAGGCAAGTCGTGGGGCAGCCGGAAGAACCCTCCGTTGAGCATCATCACTCCCTGAATCCCTGCTCCGGTGATGATCCCCATCAGGAAGTCCGGGACGACGCTCGCCACGATCATCATCAGGCCCTCGACGAGCATCATGCACATGAACAGCACGAGCGCGAAGTAGAGGAAGTGCTCCGGCGAACTCCGCAGGCGGACTAAGTAGTAGGCCAACGCGCCCGGGAGCACGGAGATGAGGGCCAAGAATGGAGCTGCGGAGAGGGTGTTGGCGATAGTGAAGGCAGTTGCGCCGTAGTGCCCGTTCAATCTTTCTCTTCCAAATATCTAGTTAAGGATCGGTTGAAGGTGAATTCAGATTGCTCTTTAATTACTATAAATCTATGAACGCAAGAACTAACTGACCTTCATGTCCTCTACAAAGGAAGGGAAACCACCAATCGCCATGAAAGTTAAGAAGGCAGCTACGAACATGAGCATAGAGACTCGGGCCTGGAAACCACAAACGGTAAAGAGTGAAGAAAAATCTGATATTTGAGTTCTGGAATTCCATGAATGATCTGTATAGATACCTGGATCGATCCAAAGCTGTGGCCTACATCATAAAATATTGTGCCCAAACAGAGGCAGAGGGCAATATAAACTGCAAATCTCAGCCAGTAGTACCCCAAGTCTCTGTACATGTTCACGAAGGATCTTCTTGTGAGCACCAGTGTCTGAGTCGTGAAGCTTGCTTGACTCCTCTTCTTCACCACGGCTCCTCTCTTTGGGAAGCAGCTAGCCGAGTAATTATTATGCATAACGAAGATAATGATTACTGCTAATGTTTGTCGTCTTGTTTACCTGATCTTTGATTTTTGCTATCTCTTCTATCACTTGCTGTGAGTCGAGGGAAGATCTGTAAGCTTTTACGAGGATTCCAATGGCTTCAGAAGTGCTTCTTGAGTTCGGCTCGAGTTCCTCTCCTTCCTTATCCTGATGGTGATTGAGTTCGAGATTTAGAAAGTTGTTTCTTTAATTGTTGGTTTATAAGCTGCGAATTAGAAGCACTGACCGTATCGAAGTCTTTGTTGATCGTTCTGAGATAATGATCGGAAGGATTGCGCAGAGAAGGGCAGGCGAAACCGTTGGAAGCAAAGAACTGGAGAAAAGATTGAGCAAGGTTGAAAGAGGGAATTCAAGTCTTTATTGAGCTTTGAGATCGAGTTGGGTACCTCGGCAGCCGCCGGAGCAGGGCCGAAGAAGACGGTGCTGCCATAGGCGAGGAGGCAGAGGCGATCGAAAAGGTCGAACACCTCGCTGCCGGGCTGGTGGACGGCGGCCACGACGGTCATCCTCTCGCGGCGGGCGAGGCGCGCGATGCGGTGGACGACGTGATAGGCGGCGGCGCTGTCGAGGCCGCTGGTGGGCTCGTCGAGGAAGAGGAGCGGCGGCCGGGTGAGGAGCTCGACGCAGATGCTGACGCGCCGCCGCTGACCGCCGCTGATGCCTTTGACGTGCCACCCGCCGATTCTGGTGTCCATGGCGGCCTCCAATCCCATCTCCCTCAACGTCGCCTCCGCTCTCGCCCGCTTCGCTGAGGTCGACATGGAGTCCGGCAGCTGGAGCTGCGCCGAGTAGCACACGGCCTCCCTCACCGTCAGCGTCGTCATCAGCACGTCGTCTTGGGTCACATAAGCCGACGTTCCAAAGGCGAGCTTCTGTTTCTGGCCATTGATCAAGATATCTCCTTTCCGAGTCACGCCGGATCCCAACCTCCCTGCTAGTGCATCGAGAAGGGTTGACTTTCCACATCCGGAAGGTCCCATGATAGCCAAGACCTCGCCGGGGTTGGCATAGCCGGTGACGTCGTGGAGAATGGAGACGGCACCGACTCTGCGAGCGGCGACGGAGACCGAGAGATCCTTCCAAGTAAGGGAGACGCCCGCCTCCGCCACGCACTCCCCGATGGGGAAAGAAAACTCGCCACCGCCGTGCAGTTCGATGCCTTCATCATCGGCGCGTTGCGGATCACGGAGGAGGCGGATGGGGCTTTGAGTGGGAATGGGCGAAAGCCATGTCTGGGCGACGCTGCTGCCGGAAGCCATGAACGATCCACGGAACACAGACTATATTTATAGCCTGATTCGATCGCAAACTATATTTATAGACTGGTCAGCCGAGGCATCCTTCTTCAGATTTTTGATCTTACAGGATGTTTTGTCATTTTAAAAGGGCTGATGGGATCAGGCGTCTTTTTTATTTAAAAAAAAAACGCCCTCTCATGATTTAACAAACTATAACTCTTTTTATTTTTACACATTAAAATTTAGTCGCTTGATATTCAATTTTAAAACAATTCAAGTTATATCACAAAATTTAATCACTCAATTGATTGATTAAATAAATTTAATTACTATCATTATTTGTTCTTCGTATTTGGTCGAAAATGAAAAATCAAGTAATCAAATCAAAAGATAAATCTAATATAAACTATTATTATCGATCAGTTTGAATGGTCGAGAAAAAAATAATTAAAAAGAAAAAGAAAAATAAAAGAAATTTTTTTGTTAGTTTTTTTATTTTGATATTAATCTTAGGATATCTCATCATTATTATGATATCTTAGAATTTAGAAAATTCTCTCTTAATATTTTTTATGATATCGATGGTAGAATATCTTGAAATTATTATGATGTCTTATAATTTATTGTATATTACTATTTATATATATTTTTTATTAAGAATTTGTTGTGTGTGTTTATATATATATATATATATATATATATTAATCTTTATCTATTTATAATATATATAAATATAATTTGTATTATTATTCTGATTATATGAACAATATATTTCCTCAATATTTTCTTGAGGATATCAGAGCATCTGACCTACGTCACAAATCTTAGCCACCCCTAGCCGCAATCACCCACTCTCTCTTAAGTTTTTTTCTTGGTCGCTCCTATGGCTACTTCTACGACTGTCCTGATTATCTTTAATGTTACTCCAACTATCTCTCATGGCGTTTATAGTTCATGACCCTCTTCACTAGTCATGATTTATTTGGCTTTGTTGATGATTCTCACCCATATTCAGGCAAACTATATACTGTTGACGGTGCTAAAACTCCTAATCTTGCATATTCTATTGGGATCTACTGGGATCAACTCGTTTTGATGTTATTATTAAATCTGTTACATGCAGGAAATTTGGGGGCTAAAACACAAAATGCTTTAAAACTTATACGTCCCTAATTTTTTTTCTTCTTCTTTTCTTCTCCTCTTCGTTGAACCACCGCTTCTAGACGGTTCCACCGCAATCCTCGCAATTTTCTTCTTCTTAGCCTCGTCGTTGACGCAGGCAACACACCCTTCTCCTTCTTCTTCCAACCGCACCCAAAGCCAACTATGATTTCTGTTCTTGTAGCTTCGGTTCTTCACCCCTCTTTTGCTCTTGATTGTGCATCCTTGGCTTGGGGCAGACGATCGGAGCAACGGTGGAGGAACCACCAATGCAGCCGGTCACCCATAACTGTGTTCCCCGTAGAGATGCATTGCCGCGATTCGTCTCTGGTGAGTTGTGATCCTTTGGAGTTATACAATTGATTTCTTTGGATTGAATTGGTTCAACCATGTTAGCTGGATTTATCATTTTCACTGGCCTTGGTGTTGGAATTTTCCTCCTAATCACAACGTTCGTTGGCATTCCGGTGAACTAGGATTTGCGTGAGGGCTAAACCAGATCTGCAGTTGTGATTGGTGAACCTTCCTCTTGGCACAGTTTTCAATAGATTGGAAGTAGAGTTCCAGTGAGTTCTTCAATTGATCTACAAAAGTTGTCGTGTTAGAACAGTAGAGGGACTTTGGTTGAACTGAACCTATTAATATCTATTTGAACTTGTTTTATTGGTCCACTATTGGGGTTATTGGGACTTAATCGTGCGACTAGAGGGGGTGAATAGCCGTTCACCCACTTCAATCGAGATTTTCTTCCTACACTTGTTAACGCACAATGTAATACAAAATAAAACTAAAACTACAAGAATCATAAACCGCTAACACAAAACCTTTAACATGGTTCAGAGATAAAGCTTCTACTCCACGGTTGTCCGTAAGGTGGATGATCCCGATCTATCAGTGGATGACTCTCCGAAAAGTTCCGACTAGCTCGTGTAGCTCTTTGTGGGTGGAGAAACCTCGCTACAACCCGCTACAAACACTTGAGTACTTAGACTACTAATTAGTCTTTAACCAAAGTCAATTTCGTCAACCATTGCCTAGCCAAATCGAGCTCTCTTACATAGAGCTCGACCCTGAAATAACCGTTACCAGTCGACTGGTGCCAACACCAGTTGGCTGCCAGCTGTTGAATTCGAATGTTTCCAGCCGACATCAGTTGACTGCACAGAAGATCAGTCGACTGATTTCTCTATGCCCAACACCAGTCGACTGCTCCCAGCAGCAGTTGACTAACCAAACCTTAAACCTAAGATTTTCCTTCCCGAGTACAATCTCTCAGCACTCGTCCTCGCCCGACCAACCTAGACCTAGCCTTTTAGCTCTATTAGCCTTGCATCCCTCGGATGCCTTTCCATCCTTCACGTCTTGCCTTCTGGAGCTTCCTTCGGCCTCGGTCATTGTTGTTGGGTCTTCTTCATTTGCCAAAATCCCACTTGGACTTTTCTCCTGTTATACCTATATCCTGCATACTCACAATGCATATCAAATACAATAATACAACTAATTTAAATCTTTGCCCAAACATCAAAACCCAAGATATCAGATTGCTCCAATAATCTTCCCCTTTTTGATGTTTGACAACCTATTTAAGTTAGGGAAATAACAACAAAGCAAATGATCATGTATAAATCATGGAAGCTAACCTTAGGCTCCCTTTACCTAAACTCCCCCTTGAGTAGATTTTTCATGCAAAGGTACTTCTCCCCCTTTGTCAACAAATGCTCCCCTTCACCTAAGCTCTCCCTTAAGCGTGGATTTCTTGCAAAGATGTGTTGGTTTCCCACTTAAATCTAACACTTCTCCTCCTATGCCACAATCAAAAATAACTCCAACAATATCTCAATTATTGGATTCTTTAACCTTTAAAGACCATAAATTAACTGGCAACCCTTAGCCATGTGGATGAGACAGGTCATTAATGATATTAGGATCTGCACACACTGTCATCCATGGGTTAGTAGTACTATCAAGTGGGTGTGTGTAGTTGCCCTGTCAAGGCTCCGCTCGGCCACTCACGGGTAGTGGTTTCCGCAGGGTGATAGCAGACAAGGATCCTTCCTCTTTTCGGTGATATGAGGAGATGAGAGTGGTGCTCCCCCATATGATTTGGAGTAGGATGGGTGTGCCCTCCGCCAACATCCTGTCTGCTTGGTCACTCAGGGGCAGTGACGACAGAAAGTGTACAATTGTTATAGTCCTATCCACTTGACCTCACTCATGACCGGTGACTCTGGCTGACTAGCGTCAGGGGTGACCATGTCATTGTGTCATGTGCATGATTGCATTTATTTGTGCTTGTTGTATTTGTTTGAGCTATGATTGCTACATTTGGATATATCCACATACAAGAGGTATTTTTGCAAATGGTCTAGTGACCTTTCAAGTTCGGTGGTTTATGACCATCCTACCCCGCAAGTGGGTTTGATACTAATATGTACTTGCATTCATTTCCCAATCATGTATTCTGATGATTCCTATGAGACTGTATCTGCCTAAGTCTATATTACATTTTATAACCTTTTTATAGTTATGTATATCTATCTATATATATATAGATATAGAGTCTCCCTGGACCCACCACCATTTATTATATTTTTATTTTCAGGTTGAGATACTTGGAGTCGCCAGGAGAGAGCCTAACAGCCAGCCCCCTTTGTTGAGGATTAGATAGCCGTCTAGAGAGGGTGAATAGACGTTGCCCCTCTATTTTTTGGTTTCTCTTCCTATTGTGTTAGTACGCAAGCGAAATAATATAAAACAATCTAAACATAAAGGAACAAATCGTTTTAACATGGTTCGGAGATAAGACTCCTCCTCTACGATAGTTCGTAAGGTGAACGATCCCGATCCGTCTGTGGATGACTCCCTGAAAAATCTCCGGCTATGCACATGTTGCTCCTTGTGGGTGGAGAAATCTCACCACAACCTCACCAAGAACACTTGAGCACTTAAACTATAATTGACCTTTAACCAAGACCAATTTCATTAACCTTGCTCAAGCAAACTGTGTTCTCTTAAATAGAACTCATTTGCTGATCTAGCCGTTACCAATCGACTGGTAGCAGTCGAATTCAAACGTTACAGCTCAACATTCGAATCCAACCGACACCAGTCGACTTCATAGAAGATCAGTTGACTGATCTTTCTGTGCCATCAACCAATCGACTGATCCCATAGCAGTTGACTGGAAAAAATCCTAAACCTAGGGGTTTCCTTCCCGAGTACAGTTCGCTCGCACTCGGACCCTCATGACTCACTTGACTCTTTATCGCAGCCTTGACCTGTTGCCTTCAAGCCTTTTTCACTTTGGCTCTTATCCCTGGATGCATACAAGCCCGCAGCTCATCTCCATGCAATCCTTCCCGTATCCTCGAAGTGCGCTTCCCTTGGCTCATCATTGCTGTTTTGTCCAAGGTCCCTCGGATGCACCATCC
Organism: Boesenbergia rotunda; assembly: GCA_024364735.1. Taxonomy (NCBI): domain Eukaryota; kingdom Viridiplantae; phylum Streptophyta; class Magnoliopsida; order Zingiberales; family Zingiberaceae; genus Boesenbergia; species Boesenbergia rotunda. The sequence goes on along the minus strand of JAGFNQ010000997.1, from coordinate 213,611 downwards.
TTCACCAGACCAGAAGCCGTCAAGCTAAGTCTTTGTGTATCTTGCAAACCTGCACACTCATACACACATATTAAATATAAGGGTGAACATAACTTAAATCCTTTGCCCAAACATAAAAGCACATAGTCTCACGGATTATAGATTGCCTCAACAATCTCTCCCTTTTTGATGTTTGACTATACGTTTAAGTTAGAGAAAATAAATAGCAAATCATAATGCTAAAAACATTTGAACTTACGTTGCCAAGGCTACACCTTGGACTTGCACCACCAATGCATATGTCAACATGCAATGCAAACATACATGAGACCTATCACAAGGCTCCCCTACACCTAAACTTTTTAATGAGTTAGGATTTTCATCAACGGACTTTTTAAGAATTTCTTCAAGGCTCCCCTTACACTTGGACTTACCAAGGCCTTTTTAAGAACCTATCACAAGGCTCCCATTTGCCAACACATGAGCAACAAATCTCTTCCTTTATCTAAGCTCCCCCTTGAGCTAGGATTTCTTATAAAGGTACTCAAGATTTTTCTAATTAAACCTTAATTCTTCCCCTTTGCCACACATAAAAAATCCAATAATATCCTAATTATTAGACTTTATAACATCTAATGATCATAAACATTGTGTAATAACCCCCCATAAGATTATATACTTGTTTGACATTTTTAGGACACTTATCGACTTGCTGAAAATTATGTCAGCGTGTATTAGTCGACTAAGACAGTTACCAGTCGATTGATCCCTATCGAAAAATCTCACAGAAGCTTTCACCCTAGAAAGCGCTATTACCAGTCGATTGCCCCTTCGCACCAGTCGACTAGCACCCTAAAATTAACATTTTAGCATTTCTGAACCGAATTTCAAAAATACGCTAATAATTTCATCATTCTCCAAAAATTCTTAAATTTTGTGGAAAGATTTGTGATACCCGTGTTTACTTGAAAAAAATATATTTAAAAATGTACATATCTTAGATCCTACGATTGACCAAAAAAAATCCAAAATTAGCTAAATGATTCGATTGAACCTTGACCTAAAGTCTTAGTTTTGACTTTCTCTTGATGTATCTGTGCATACCAAACCACAATGCATCTTTAGCATTGATTTATATGACATCGATACATCAACAACCAAATTTTCATGCAATATGATCCTAATGTCATACTTTCATGTATGAAACTCAAACCACATATGCCAAATTCCTAAGGTTGAGACTCAAATCCGTTTCCAAACATTTTGGTACATTCCAGGGTCCATCTAGACCTCCAAGAGATATCTTCATGAGATCCATTAACCATGAGTCTCAACTTAGCTCTTTGAGCTCCTCCTAGAGCTCCTAGCCTTAGTCACCTCCCTAGGTGACTCTACCACAAATGCTAGGCCACAATGGTTTACTTCCGGTGACTCTTGACCTACAAACCTAACTTTTTTAACCTTGGACACCTTGTCCTTGGTTAAGGTCTTCTTCTTGCCCTTAAATGTCACTCTCTTGCAATTTTTGAACTTTCCCTTACTATAATCATATGACACTTTTGCATATGACTTTTCCTTAGTATTGGATGACCTAGATCGGTACCCCAAACCTGATCTATCATTGTTGGATCTTTGGTCTCCCAATAATTTATCTAACCCTTTGGATCCAACATTGAATCTCTCTAGCATTTTCTCTAATCTATCAAGCATTGCCTTCAAAGTTTGATTTTATCTTTCTAGGGTTCTAACCCTAGAGTTAACATATCCACTATGGATATTCCTAGACCTACCCATTTGTTAGGCATATGCCTCCTTTTCTGGAGATTTATGCCTTAGTTCTTAGTTCAAATGGTTTTAGGTTTATCATGATAAATGGATTTCTAAGGGTTATAATCTACATTATTGACCCTACTCTTATTATGATATTTAAAATCAAAATTATACATGGATAAATAATGACAATTATTCCTAGCATGCATAGAGGAATTTAAATTTGAATTATACTTTGGGTTAGAGTATACCTCCCTCACCCTTGAAGCTCCCCCTTGATGTGAGCTCTTCTTTTTCTTTTTCTTCTCACATTTTCTCAAATGCTCCAACTTCTTGAATTCTCCCTTCCTTGAGCATTTGGTGTGGTAGTAGCCCCACTCACCACATGTAAAGCATCGAATGTGCTTCTTATCCTTCTTCTTCCTACAACCCATATTAGAATTTAATAGAATTGAAATGAGTTTAGGGGTTATCTGCTTCTTCTTATCCAATGGACACTTATCCTTGTAGTGTCCCCTCTCATTGTATCCGAAGCATATGATGTGATCCTTTGATTTAACTCCCGTGGTTAAGGTTGAGAGTTGACCTTCCAAGATTTTCTCTACCTTAGATTGCTTTTCTTCCTCACTTGAGGAAGTGGATGATTCCATTTCCTCCTCCTCTTCATATGCTCAACTCAATTCAACTTCCGATTGATCCTTCTTTTCCTCTTTGACCAATGAGCCCTTTTCCTTAGGCTCCTCCACTTCTTGTACTTGTGTAAAATTTTCATGAAGAGCTATCACCTTACTTTATAGCTCATGAGCATTCTTGTATTCACCTACACCATTTATCACATCATTAGGTAAAATATTAATTAAAATTGATATTACTTTATTATTTGCCTTTGATTGTGATTGTTGCTCCTTGGTCTGATATCTTGGTCAGAGTTTCTTTTCATGCTTGTCTCTTAGGGCTTCGAATGGTTCTTCGATGGCTATCATCATATCCCATTCCATGTCGAACCACGTCTCACCTGCATCCTCCAATAATCAAAATTATCGTGATCGTATGGAGGTGGAATGGTGATATCGTCCCCTAATTTTTCTTCAAACTCTATTTTCCTCTAGCACTTTGCTCTCCCAGGGATTAGTCCGTAGATGCGCGACCTTGCTCTAATATCAATTGTTGAGGGTCGGATGATCGTCTAGAGGGAGGTAAATAGATGTTGCCCCTCTATTTCTTTGGTTTCTCTTCCTATAATGTTAGTGCACAAGCGGAATAATATAAAATAAACTAAACATAAAGGAACAAATCAATTTAACATGGTTCGAAGATAAAACTCCTACTCCACGACAGTTCATAAGGTGGACGATCCTGGTCCGTCAGTGGATGACTCCCTGAAAGACCTCCAGCTATGCTCATGTAGCTCCTTGTGGATGGAGAAACCTCACCATAACCTCACCAAGAACACTTGAGTACTTAGACTATTAATTGGCCTTTAATCAAGATCAATTTCGTCAACCTTGCTTAAGCAAACCGAGTTCTCTTAAATAGAACTCGTTTGTTGATCCAACCATTACCAGTCGACTGGTGTCAACACCAATCGATTGACCGTTGTCAAATTCGAATATTATAGCCCAATGTGTTGGTACAAGGTGCATCAGTGATGTCCTCCTCTAAGTGTTTCAATGTTTGACAATATGCTTAAGTCAGTGATACATTGAACAAGGGAAGGGTAAGTCAAGAGAGGAGTACCAAAGTGAAAGAAAGTCCTAGGTACACTAGGCAAGAAGTCCTGGCAAAGGGCTGGGCAAGAAGTCCTGGTCGAGGACTGGGCAAGAAGTCCTAGCAAAGGGTTGGACATCGAAGACCTAGTTCGAGAAATTGGGCACTAAGTCCTTGCCGAGGGCTGGGTAAAAGTCCTAATGAGTGAAGTTAGGCACTAAGTCCTGGTCGAGGTTCGGATGTCTCGAGATCCGAAAGTATCGAAGGCTAAGCAAAAGTCCACCCGAATGGACAGGGTGACAACCGTCTCCTGAGAGGAGTAGGTGAAAGGTGCGTTCCCGGGGGAGAGAACTTGCGTCGGTTTGACTTAGGGTTTCGCGGAAATCCGAAGTCAGAACCATTTCATTAAGACTAAGATTGTACATGTGTTTGCTTTGTATTTGTGTATCTTGTAGGTATCTAGAATGGAAGACAAAGCAGGGAAACAACACACAACGAAGTTGGAAGCCAGCTTGCTAGGCGCCCCTATTGAAGGGGGCGCCCTAAAGGTGTTAAATCTGAAACTTTTGTGTCACTTCGGAAAATTTCTCAGAAAAGGTCCTAGGGTTTCTGGGCTTCCAGATGAGGTTTAGGGGATTTAAAGGATTTAAAACTAAACCTTAAAGGGGTTGTTTGTCAAAAATATTCAAATTAAGTGGTGCAAATTTAATCAAGTTAGATTGGGGGAACGTAAATGCAAAAGGGACAAAGTATAAGGGGCGGTTAGGGCTTAAGGGTTCGCCGCATGCCTCGTCTGCTGATCGAAGCTGCCACCACGACCACTGCCTGATCCATCACTCCGGCGAATCACACCCTTGGGGTCGAGCGAGCGACTGGGTTCCGACTTACTCGATTGCCAAATCACCTCGCGAGCGGGAGCTAGGGATTCGCCACAGGCATTTGGGGCGCTGCTGTGATCAAGTCGGCTGACGACACCCTCGAGCGGTCGGAGCCTCATCGAAAGTGAGCTAGGGTCCACATAGCCAGGAACTCGCGAGTCAATGAATTAGGATTGGTGACATCACTGATCCGTGGTTAGTCTCGGCTCAAGGGATCAGTGCCAGTAACAAATTAGGTAAGGATGGTTACTTTGGTTTTTCTTTGGTATTTGCTTGAGATGGGGTTGTTGGTTTGATCTATGTGTTTAGATTAGTAGATTGCTAGGTCTCCATTCTTGTCAGCTTCTGGTAGCTTAGTCTCCGGATTGGTGGTAGCAATCCTCTATGCAGACTCAGATTTGATTGAAGCTTAATCTTTGAGTTTTGGAATGGTAGGTTCAAAATCGTGAGGAAGCTGGAATTGGATTTGGAGTGGAAGACTGTGAGCAACCTACTGCCTGTGCTTTGCCGAGTTGTCGTGACCTCCATAAGGTTGGTTCAGTGAATTTGAAACATATGGTTGGATTTGGATTTGAGTTTTAGAGCTTGTAGATGAGTAATTGTGGTAATTTCAATTCTGATCTCTGTTGTGTAGTTCGTGATCAGTAGGTTAGTATGAATGGTTAACCTTGTTAGAAGTTTGAATCCATCTTGTAGCTTTAATTATGACCATGATTTGGATTTAAGATGACAATTTATGAGAAGATGATTATGAGATTGTGAATAAATCTAGAATTTAACCTAATCTTAATTACAATGAGTAATTAGAAAACCTTTCATTTAATTAGAGGTAATTAAATGGAAAGGAAATGATTAGGTTAACCCGAGCATGGTTTAGAGATTTATTAGATAGTTATCAATTGTGTAATAGCTAATTAAATACATCCTTGATACAGGAGCTTGATTGGATTATCGACGGGTGGTTCTTTATACTTGATACAGACCTCTACACTTGGAGGAGGGTACTTCTTGCTTGTCTTCTTTAGATCCACGTTATCTTTATGCATGTTTATTTGTTATTGATGCAGTAGGCTGATATTGACCTTTATCTGCTACTGTTTTGTTATCTTGCTTGATACTTATGCTTGACCTTGGATATGATCTAAATTTTCTTCTATACAGTCTCGTTTATTTGTTATCTGATTCTGTATAGCATTGGTATGAGCATGAGTATGTGGATAGGGATTAGCATACCATTGTATGGTTGTATTGGTTGATTCTAGTCATACTTGCACGTGTGTCTAGATATGGACTGATTGGGTTATTGTGGCATGTCACCTGATATCTGCATTGGTTGATTCTGTTATTACTTGCATGTCCACTTAGATACATGACGGTTAGGTTATTATACCTGTGATCGACCTGTGCATGTTATGTTGAGTTATGTATGATGACCTTGTTGAGGCAATCTGTGGTCCGGAGTGACCAAGTGTTTTGATGTTTGGGCAAAGGGTTTAAGTTAGGTTTTCCTTGTGTTCTCATATGTGTATGTTGAGTGTGCAGGTTGTACATGTTTACACATGTTGAGTCAGCTGAGGCAAGGGACAAGAGCCGAGGGAGGAGGACTCCAAGGGCAAGCCGGGAAGTGAACTTCAAAGGGCACACGTGAAGGATGGCATGGAGGCAAGTCGAAGACTTGCGTGCGTATCCAAGGGACGATAGCCGGTGGAAGAGGACTTCAAGGGGCAAGCTAAAGGAGAGGACCTGAAGGCACACGTGGAGGAGGGCCAAGAAAGTGAGTAGGAGTGCTGTGGTAGGCTGGGCAGTCGACTGGGGGTTGTCCAGTCAACTGCCAAAACTCACATAATGGTTTTGGCCCTGGACCAGTCGACTGCTCTGGTAGCAGTCGACTGGTGTACAGCTGGATTCGAACGTTGGGGCTGTCAACGGTCGAATTCTGAGTGGGACAGTCGACTGCCCTGGGAGCAGTCGACTGCCATCGTGGTTTTCAGCCCGAGTTCTATTTGAAGAGAACTCGGTTTGGGCTGAGATTCTTGACGAAACTCACTTGGATAAAGTGGGTTAGTAGTCTACTGTGATCAGAGAGTGTCCGAAGTGTTGTGGCAAGGTTTCTCCACCTACAAGGAGCGACAGATCTAGCCGGAGGTTATCCGGGGGTTGTTCCACCGAAGGATTCTTGGATTAGTCACCCGACTAGGGTGGATACCAAGTAAATCAGGTTGTCAGCATTGTTTGTTTCTTATTTACTTTGCATATTATTGTTTCCGCTGCACTAACGACTTTGTAGAGATCCAATTCCGAAAAAGTGCTATTTACCCCCCTCTAGCGCACTATAAATGATCCTTCAGACCTGGTAGGGGTTGCATGTGTTTGAGTCATGCACCATACCTGCACTGTTGCATGCCGGCGATCAGCGACTCCCTTGTGGTTGAGCCTATTATCTTCCGGTACATGATATGCACACACGACCACTTATGAGTTAGTGGATACCATTGGGTGTGTGCATTTGCTCTGTACTGCTCCGCTCGACCGCTCAGGGGTAGTGGTTTCGGAGCGTGGTAGCAGGCGGAGATCCCTTCTCTTCCCATAGACCAGAGGAGATGAGAGCGACGCTCCCTCATATATACATGGGATGGGGTAGGGGGTGGTCCCCCGCCAGCATCCTGTCCACTCGGTCACTCAGGAGCAGTGATAGCAGGCAGCGTACAGTGTCACAGCTCTACCCACTCGGCCGACATAGTATCGCCTATCTCGGTGGCTTGATTGGCGTCAGGGGTGACCATGACATTACATCATGTGCATATGATGCATTGTGCATTTTGATTGTGATTGTTGCATTTATTTGCTGCACTTGTTTGACATGCATGTAATATGCTTATGTGTGGTTTGATGACCCTGCACTTATTCATGTGGTACGAGTCCTTTTATGGTCAGTATAGACTGATTTCTGGTATATACAATCGGTTGTTATTTTTAGTTATGCATATTCTGATATTTCTGTTGAGACTGCATCCTGTTGTTTCTGTATAGCTATTTCAGCTATTTCTGTCCAGAAATTAATTTTGAAATTTTTAAGGATAACTCTGAATTCAAATTTGAAAATCCTATTGATGACTCTGAAAATTGTGAGATTAATCCTGTAAATATTAAAGATATTTTTGAGGATATTCTTGAGGTTATTAAAGATAATGTTGAGGATAACTTTGAGGATATTGAAAATGAAATTATTTTAGATAATAATTTAATTATCAAATTTTTACATAATAGTGAAGATTATTACAAAAAATTAACTAGTGGCCCAAATTACTCCACCCACTATCAGGATATTGAAGGATGTGATGAGGATGAGGAGGAAGATGAAGTGTCTGAGATCAAGGCTATAGTTAATAAAGTTCACAAAGATTCAAATAAATCAGAATTATTAGAAAAACTTGAAAAGATAAATAAAGAAGAAATAGTAAAGGAATCAGATATTTTCGAAATAATGAAGAAGATGAAATAATTAAACCCACAACTGTTAACCAATCCAGAAATTTTGAAAATTAAATCAAGATAAACCTTAAAAACTTTGATTAAATTTTAATTAATTTTTAAATCTTAATTTAATCCTTTATTTTTAAGATCAATTAATTCTTAACTTTAATTAATTCTTAATTTATTAATTTAAATGTTAATTAATTCGAAATTAATTTAAGTGATTCTTAATTTAATTTTTTTAATCAACTTAATTAATCTTTAATTATTTCAACTTCAATTAATGTTAATTCAATTAATTCTTCAATTAATCTTTAATTAATTCAAAATCAATTAATCTTTAATTAATTCAAGTTCAATTAATCTTTAACTAATTCAATTTTAATTAAGTCTTAATTAATTTAACTTCAATTGACTTTAAGTAATTCTTAATTAATTCAACTTTAATTAATTCTGAATTTAGATCCAATTAATTCTTAAGTAACTTGAACTCGAATTAAATAAAATCTTACCTAAACCGCAACAATTAATTTAATAAAATTAAATATGTCAAAGTGAGTTGGCATATCCGCGGGTTCACACGATATGTATCAAATCGAGAATTTGATACATCATTAGAAACTTAAGTAAAATAATTTAACTTGTTTGACTCATGCATAACTGACATGCCATGCATATGCAATTTTCTTAAAATATATATCATGTCATTCACGTTTAATTTTATGCATGATTTAGAACGGTTATAGGAAAAAGAATAATTGAAACATGATCAACCTAGTATTAGGTGGAGGTGAGACGATAGTAGGTTAGGAAAGCCGTTTGGTGGAACTAGCCGAAGCTACCGATCTAAAACCTAAGCTAGTTAGACCAAAATTTTTCAAGAAGTAATTTGAAAATGAATTTTCGATAAAAGGCTTTGTCAAGGAAATGGTTGTTGCTCCAATAAGCGGCCAAAGAAGGCCTCTGTGCCTCGCTAAGACCTGGAAGCCAATTACCGAAAATCAAATTCACTTTACTATTTGATAAATTTGAATGTAACATAAGTTTCGATTAAATCTTAGATTTAACAATCAATTAAGAAAAATAATTCAAACATCTCACAATGCACCCATAAGGCAACCATGCTTGCTGTATTGAGACATCTAGAATGAGTGAGATGTTAAGGACTAATAAATTGAAAAATATTTTTCAAAAATATTTTCCAAAATTGTTAGAATATTTTTCTAAAAATATCTTTTCAAAATAATACTTCAACATAATAATGTTTTTATGAATTTCATGATTGTCTGATTGCTTATACATATTATAGATTTTCAAAAATTATATTCTTTTAAAAATTGTTTGACCTACACAATTAGACACAAGCCTCTTAGGTCAACACTAAAGTCCCCTAAGACACTTAGATAAAGTTAAACGGTGTTAGTTACAGGGAGAGTGTTTTAAAATTGTTTTAAAATGTTTTTTTTTGAAAACTATGCTTCAAACATCGCTATCACTTCAAAATGTTTTTCGAAAATTGCGCCTTAATCACTATCACTTATGTTTTCGAAAAAGCTTATGCTTTAAAAGTTATTCTCATTCCAAGTTGAATTTTCTAAAAACTTATTACCATACTGTCATTCAGAGCTATTCCTTTGATTTTGATAAACCCTAAAGACACAGAGGAAGTCTACTTAATGATCTAGAAAGACTCCTAGGATATGTCAAATTTAGGGGGAGTCTAAGTCAAAAGAATACTTTCTGATAAGTATTTGTTTAAATTTTTTTTGGCAATTATTTTTGAAATTATTAAAGAATACTTTTGATCTGAACCAAACCCTAGGGACTCAGAGGAAGAATACTTGTGGTCAACAAGCTTCCTAGGACTGAGTCAAGTTTAGGGAGAGGACAAATTAAAAGAATTATTAAATATTTTAAAATAATATATTTTCGTGCATTATCTTTTCAAAATTCTGTTGAAAGTATAAGCAAGTTGTCTTTCAAAATACTATTATTCTATTTTTCAAAATTTTTGTGGCTTATAAAATTGTTTTTGAAATAATATTTACTTGGGTTAGAGAATTTCCAGGACACTTCAGAAAATGTCCTTGTAGTTAACAAGGTTTCCTAGGATTGTGTCAGACTAGAAAAGAGAACAAGTCAAGTAAAGTATTATGTTTTCAAAAATGCTAATATTTTTCAAAAAGTACTTATACTGTCTTATACTTTTCAAAAATTGCTAATATTTTTTTAAAAAAATTATACTTATACTTTTCGAAAATGCCTAATATTTTTCAAGTACCTACATTTTTTTAATAATATTTCTCTAAAGTATTTGTGTTTTTCAAACATTATAATATTTCTCAAAAGTACTTGCATTTTTTAAAGATTATAGTATTTTTTCAAAAGTTATACATTTTCCAAAAGTATTGCATTTTTCGAAAAGTGCCAGACATCTCTCAAATATACTAGTATTTTCTCAAAAAGTGCAAAATTTCTTTCAAAATACTAATATTTTTGTAAAGTGTAAAATATTTTCCAAAGTACAAAATTTTTTTTGTGCAAAATGCATAACGTATTTTAATTGCATAATTTTTTATAAGTGTGTTTGTTTAAAATTTATCATATTATACTAAAAGTTCAAAATATTTCTAGCTTGTTGCTATGCTTCAAAAATTTAGATTTTCAAAAAGAACCAAATGTTTTCATTGTTGGTGCAAGTATTTTTGATGATTTTTGATGTATGACAAAGGGGGAGAGGTGCGCTTACGTTAGAAATTCTTTTTCTCTCTTACCAAAGGATCAAAAAAATCAAAATGTTTTTTTCAAAAAAAAAGGGGGTGGGGTGGGGGAGAGTGAGCGGAATTTAGAAGTTTTCCCCAAAAGATCAAAAATGGGTTTTTTCAAATTTTTATTTTATCCCAAGGTTTAGCCCTTTCATCCAATCTAACTTAAGATATTGTCAAACATCAAAAAGGGGGATATTGTTGGTGCAAGATACATCAGTGATGTCCTCCTCTAAGTGTTTCAATGTTTGACAATATGCTTAAGTCAGTGATACATTGAACAAGGGAAGGGTAAGTCAAGAGAGGAGTACCAAAGTGAAAGAAAGTCCTAGGTACACTAGGCAAGAAGTCCTGGCAAAGGGCTGGGCAAGAAGTCCTGGTCGAGGACTGGGCAAGAAGTCCTGACAAAGGGTTGGGCACCGAAGACCTGGTTCGAGGAATTGGGCACTAAGTCCTGGCCGAGGGCTGGGCAAAAGTCCTGATGAGTGAAGTTAGGCACTAAGTCTTGGACCTAGGGTTTGGGCACGAAGTCTTGGTCCGAGGGATTGAGTAACTTAACTGACCGATGACTAAGGACAGAAGTAGAGACGGGTCGAGGTTCGAACGTCTCGAGATCCGAGAGTATTGAAGGCTAAGCAAAAGTCCACCCGAATGGACAGGGTGGCAACCATCTCCTGAGAGGAGTAGGTGAAGGAGAAGTAGGTGAAAGGCGCGTTCCCGGGGTAGGGAACTTGCGTCGGTTCGACCTATGGTTTTGCGGAAATCCGAATTCAGAACCATTTCATTAAGACTAAGGTTGTATATGTGTTTGTTTTGTATTTGTGTATCTTGCAGGTACCTAGAATGGAAGACAAAGCAGGGAAACAACACACAATGAAGTTGGAAGCCAGCCTGCTAGGCGCCCCCATTGAAGGGGGCACTCTAAAGGAGCTAGGCACCCCCATCAACTAGGGCACCTCAGTGAAAGGAGGCAAAATAGGCATCCATTCAGGCGCCCCAGATGATACAGGCGCCCTAGTTGAAAGCTGTATTTGTTGTTGCAAGTGCGAAGCAGGGATAAGCTTTGACCAAGTTTATTGAGGCGCATGGGAGGTCCAGGGCGCCCTGGTCAAGAGGTTTATCTGCTGCGGGGAGTTCGGCGCGGAGATAAACTTTGACCAAGCCCTTTGAGGTGCCCCAGTCATCACAGGCGCCCCAATGAACACTATAAAAGGGGCTTCAACCCCTCAGCTCAGAATACGACTTCCAAACATGATTCTAAGCTTCCCAAGTGACGACAAAGTGCTAACGACGAAGCTCTACGACCAGGAGGCTCCAGGAGGAAGTGCGCGACACTTCAGAGGTCTAGATCGACCGATTCAATTTTGTTTGTTCGATTTGAGTTTACATTCTGCAATTAAATTTATCTATCTTTTTGTTTGTTATTATTGCACTGTAAGACGGGTTTCTCCGCCTTTGGAAAGTCCGGAAAGGAGACCATTAGTGGACGGGCGTTCTCATGCTTAGGCCTTGGATGTACTGACCCTGGGGGGTTAGGAACCAAGTAAAAAATCCCGCGTGCGCTGTGTTGTTTGTTTTCTTCGTTCTGTATATTTTCCGCTGCATTAACTCTGAGCCTAGAACGATGATCCGAAAGACGATTTTCATGAAAGATTTTTACGGTCGATATTCACCCCCTCTATCGACGGCACCGGTCCTACACAATGTTCAAATCCAACCGCCACCAGTCGACTGCACAAAAAATCAATCGATTGATCTTTCTGTGCCCTCAACCAGTCGACTAATCTCATATCAATCAACTGGTAAAACCCTAAACCTAGGGTTTCACTTTCTAAGTATAGTTCACTCATAGTTGGATCCTCACGACTCACTTAACTCTTCTTCATAGCCTTGACCTGTTGCCTTCAAGCCTTCTTCACTTTGGCTCTCGTCCCTCAAATGCATACATGCCTGTGGCTCATCTCCATGTCATCCTTCGCGTATGCCTCGAAGTATTCTTCCCTCGGCTCATCGTTGCTACCTTGTCCATGGTCCCTTGGATGCACCATCCTTCACCGAACCCGAAGCTATCAAGATAAGTCTATGTGTATCCTACAAACCTACACACTCAAATACACATATCAAATACAAGGATAAACCTAACTTAACCCTTTGTCTAAACATCAAAACACATAGTCCTACGGACCATGGATTGCCTCAATAATTTTATCAAAATGGCCGACTCGCACATCCAACCACCCAAATTCGAAGGAGAATTCTTTTGATGGAAGAAAAGGATGGAGGGATTCTTCGATACTGATTTTGATATTATGTTAATTATGAAAAATGATTTTGAAGTGCCTAGGGATAAAAAAAAGGCACTTGAAAAGATAAGGTGGAGCAAGAAACAAAAAGATGATCATTTAGCAAAGTCAAAAGTCTTGTATCATCTTCTAAGTGTGCTTCCTCAACAAGAGGTAACGAGAATTGGAAATTACACAAGTGTCAATGATTTATAGGAAAAGCTAGTAAAGCTTCATGAAGGCACATCAGAAGCAAAGTTGGCAAGAAGAGATCTTCTCCAAAATCAACTCAACAATACCAAGCTTGAAAAAGGAGAGAAGATATCTTCACTTCATGCTAAATTTAAAGAAATATTAAGTGGACTAACAAGTGTAAGCGAGCAACTCTCCAACCGTGACATCATGATGAAAACCATCAATGCTTTCCCAATAATATCAAATTAGAGCTCAATTGTAGACTTATTTTAGATATCCAAGGATCTAGAGAAGTGCTCTCTGGATAAATTCTTCTCAACTATGGAGTTCCATGAAACTCGGATTGAAGGATTGGGTGGACAACCTTATAGACCAAGAGGAGTAGACTTTGTGGCAAACAAGGGAAAATGCAAGAAGAAGAAGACTTAATCCTCCAATCCGAAAGAATCAAGTGCCTCAATGGATAGTGATGAAGAGGTGTATATGGTAAAAAAAATGAAAAGGACTTTTAAACATTTTTCATCTAACAAATCTCATGGTTAAAAAAGTTCAAGAAGCAAAAATAGAACAAGAAAAGTCATATACTATAATTATCAAGGAGAAGGATATACGAGTGATGAGTGTCCTCTCTTGAAGAAAAAGGAAGGAAAGAAGAAAGAAGAAAAGAAGAAATCAAGAGGAAAGGGGAAGAAAGTCCAAAACTTACAAGTAACATGGGATGACTCATCATCGGAAGAAGAAGAAAATCATGTATCACATTTTGCCATAATGGGAATTAAAGACATAGCCTCCACATCATTCAAAATTGAAAAAGGAAAGAACTCAAGTGAAGATGAAGGGAGCTTAAGTCAAGGGGGAGGTCAAATTTCGGACTCGAAAATCTCGATAAGTGAGGTATACAATCTACCCACTACTGCTTTAGTTAAAATTATTTCCAGCACCAATAATAGTTTATTCAAGACTAGAAAGAAGATTAAATGTTTAAAAAATAAAATTTGTATGCTTAATAAAAAATTAGAATCTATGGACATTAACATGCATGTTTCCTCTTTTTCAAGCCTAAATGATTCATGTTTAGAAGAGAAAAATAGAAAATTAAGGGAAAATGTAGATTATCTCTCTAAAGCCCTAGAAAAATTTGAAATTGGCTCAAAGACCCTAAATATGATTATTGGGAGTCAAAGGACAAGTTTCAAGAAAAAAAGATTTAGGATACAATGACACTACAACAAATATGTCTTTTCGCAGCGCGCAATAATTGTATCCGCAGTGCGCATCGAATGCTGCATAACTCAAAGCTGTTAAAAGTCGCAACTTATCCGCAGCGTGCAGCTGTGCGCTGCGGATAAGTTGCATCCACAGCGCACGGCTACACGCTGCGGTAAGTGGATCCGCAGCACACGAATATACACTGCGGATAATTACATCCGCAGCGAGTGGTTGCGCGCTGCGGATATGTGCATCACAAATATGCGCAGCGCGCAGCCAACCACTGCGGATGTACATATCCGCAGTGTATATTTGTACGCTGCGGATACTAATATATTCCATATAATTAAAATCCCACATATACACATCTTACACAATTTGATAATACAATAAATATACCACATCACATCTCTCAATTAACAACATCCAAAACTAAAACATTTATATCACCATTAATCATCAACACCACACTTTACCAAAATAGCATTTCACTTACTAGCAAAAACCATTACAAATTAGTCATAAGTCTAAAATAACCGAGTAGCAAAAAAAAATTACAAACTAATCATAAGTCTAAAGTAAGTAACTCAGTCAAAAACTATAAACTTAGATAACCAAGCAGCTATGCTTCCTATTGCATCTTCGAGAAACAACATTTCATCATTTGGTCGAATGAGATCCAGCTTGTTCACAAACATTCTATCAATCCAAACTTTCCAACAAGCTCCACCAAGAGGAATGTGATGCACTTTTACTTTGGGATCTGTGGATACAATTCGACCTTCTGCAACAACTCCGTCAATACTCCAATGAAGCAGCTTACATTTAGTATTATCAATGATATCTCCACGACTCAAGGTCTTTAGTTGTAACTGTATAATCAAAAAAATCTGTAAGAAAATGTACAACGAATGCACAGCAGTTAACTTGTACAACGAATGTAAGAAAAAATCTGTATAATCAAACTTGTACAGTAGTTAAGAAAACTTGTACAACAGTTAACTTGTACAACGAATGTAAGAAAAAAATCTGTATAATCAAACTTGTACAGCAGTTAAGAAAACTTGTATAGCAGTTAACTTGTACAACATAATCAAACTTGTAATAGAAAATGTGTCATGCTAGCTTATTCATGTTTTCCTGCTTCATTTGAACTCACATAACGAATGCACAGCAGTTAAGACTATTAGCAGCTGCTTACAATTGTTTACTCATTTGAACTGTTTGGTAAGTTATAACTCATTTGAACTGTTTTGGTAAGTTTTACCATTAGCAGCTGCTTACAATTGTTTACTTAAACTATTAAAATTTCTGTTACTTCCTTACCCTTGGACTACAGAAAATAAACTGTCAGACAAGTCATCAAGACAAACATTTCAGATATGATTTTAATCTAGAAATATAAATGAAAATCATGTCATAACACAATAATATTACCAAGCGGATAAATATCAATTGTGCATGGTCAACATGAATCAGTATATTCTATAAATCTAGCAGTAGCTATTAAATGAATCCAGTTGCATGAGTCCATTCATTATTAGTGAGGCACGAAATATAATGGAAATATTGCTTCCAGAACATTTTTGGCTTGAATATCATCCAATGTTCTAAAAGATCTGCACAAATCTACAAATGCCTGTTCTACATACAAATGTAGCAGAAAGAAAAGCCAAAGAGCACAAGCAGAACAAGATATTTCACATACGACATAATGCATAGCTTTTGCAGGAGTTGTTCTACAGTTTCCTTAAGCAAAAAAACTGTTCTCTCTGCTCAACTAGAAAATCTACAAATGCATGGCATCATTGGCTTGTTATTGGAGAAAAATATCCAATAACACAGGCCAAAGAGCATGAAAAAAAATGTTTGATTGGAAAAAAGAGAAGTTGTTGAAGAAGCCTACTTCTCTTGGATGATCATGGACGATTTCAACAGCTTGTTGGTTGCTAAGGTGCTCCCAGAGCCCGTCAGAAGCAAATATTACAAACTTATCTTGAGGAAGAATTGCTCGTGTGTATGTTGATGGTTGTGCAGTTAAAACTGGCCGGCATAGAGGTTCAGTGAGATGGAAACGAGTAATGGATGGATCTAAAGCAAATTCTGGTTTCTTCAAGTATGCATCCCCTATACTTCTTGAAACCTGAGAAAAAGATGTGTGAATTTGGTGGATCAAAACCCATTTCAAAACTTATAATACTGCATTACGGAAATTTGTTGCGCCAGATATATGGAGTTCATTACATATATATGCTAACCATGCATCCATATATCATGCTTTACCAGTGACAGAGATTGATTGAATGAACACAACAAACTATTCTAGATTCTAAACACAATAAAATGTCCGAGCAAATATAATCATCTAAACTGCAAAAAGCAGCAACTAAAGAACTCACCTGAATTATGCCTTTAATTCTCCATACTCCATGCTTAAGAACCACAATGTTTGAATCATCTGGATGAAGAGATTTAAGCTCTTGTCTCACCTCTTCCAAAGCAGCATTATGATCCCGTGTCAGCTGCTCAACAATAATGTTATTTGACCTTCCTAAATAACCAATAACAGCCCGCGAGTCTCCAAGATTGGCCAGATAGAGCTTTCCTCTCCATATTACACCAACCAAACAACATGAGCCCATAGCAGCAATTAGAGGTTTTATTTGACATGTTCTCCGGACATGAGCAAGAAAACCTACCTCAGTTGCTGAAAATGCACTCCTGACTACATCCTCATTAATGGTTCCACATTCTTGAGCAAACCCTGCAAATTATCAAGTGGACATTTATAAATTAATGTTGTCGAATCACCCTCTTCTGGAGCCACACTTTATATAGGAAAAATTAAGTGTTTGTAGTAAGGTGATATAATGTGCAAAATGGAAGTAAAAAGATACGATGATGGCAGACAAGGAGGTAAGGAAAAAACTACCCCTCAAGCCAACTTCAGTAGAGTGCAATGATTATCCACCTAAGGAGGATCAAAGTTTGGATCCTAACAAGGACAAATATTCAAGTCGGTCATTGAGCGTGCATCAGTTGTGCTCCGGATTTTTCAAGTAGGCAAACTAGGAGGGAAGGTTGTCTACCTTTAGGATTAGACATTGAGCATGCTCTTTTTTCCAATCAAACATGCTCTTTGGCTTGTTCTTGATCATGGCATCATTGTTCAGTGCTCAGAAGGTCAATGCACAACAAGCCAATTAATTAAACCTTATTTTTCCAAATAGCATACATCCAAGAAAAGTTAGGGCACTTAGGGTTGAAAGGGGCAAACTTAAGAAGAAGAAGCTACCGTGAGCAAACGAGGCAAGCAAACCAGACGAGCAAACCTGACGAGCAAGCGAGGAGGCGGCGTCTATGAGGAGGAGCCGGAGAAGATGGCGCTGAAGAGGCAACGAGGAGGCGGAGAGTCGAGCAGCTAGGAGGAGGCGAAGGGTTGAGCGATGAGAAGCGGCGAGGAGGCGGCGGAAACTCGAGCGATGAGGAGGGCGATGAGTTGAGGCGCGCGCGAGGGTTTTGGGAAAGAAAGAAGGCTGCGGCGATATGTTGGTATCGGGAGGGTTCCGGGAAAAAATAGGTATAAGGAAAATGAAAAAATAAGTAGGTATAAGGAAAATGAAAAAAATAAGGAAAAAGTGAAAATAAGGAAAATAAAAAATAAGGAAAATAATAAAATAGTAATTATTTGTAGTTTTATTTGTAGCGTATCATATATAATAAATAGATGTATTAACAGCGTACTAATTTTTTGCATACTATCGTTGTTATTATTTATTCACAGCGTACGTTAATATGCTGTTAATAATAATATTAACAGCGTGCTTTTAATGTACGCCGTTGATACTTCTTCTTTTAAAAAAATTTATGGTATTAACAGCGCACATCAATATGCATGCTGTTAATAATACTATTAACAGCGTGCTTTTAATGTGCGCTGTTAATAGCGCGCTGCGGAAAAGTAATTTTCTTGTAGTGTATCCATGAATTATCACGTTAGATCTAGCCGTTCAACGACTAATTTTTGAAGTTTAATCGATTAGTTAATCGATTGCTGAATTAATTCAGCACATTTCTGTTCTCTCGCGCAATATAGTCGTAATCAATTGGCCAATCGATTACTGTCATCCTAAATTGATTGCCCAACCAATTAAGAGGCTGCCGATACCGAATTGATTACCCAATCAATTCAGCATGATTCTGTTCTCACAATAATCCTACACCAATCTATCACTCAATCGATTGGCAGGCCATTTAATCGATCACCCAATCGATTAAGGACCTTTCTGTTCTCGCGAGACAACAGCTCAATCGATCTCGATTTGCACCATAACATAAGTTTAAGGTTCCCTTTCCTAACCCTGGTCAACTGTGACCTATTAGGACTTCATCACCAAGTGTCCGATCAAACCTTTGACCGACTTTAACTCTTGCCTAGTTCCCAACTAGGGATTTCTCATGTCAAGTTCCCAACTTGGACTTAACCTAGTTCCCAACTAAGTTCACCTAACCCTCGAGTTAGGTCTAATCTCTCGGTAGACTTCTACCTTGCTAACGTGCAATCTCCCCGATCCACTTGGACTTCACCTAGTCTCACTAGGACTTTGCTCGTGCTAGCACGCGATCTCCTCGATCCACCTGGACTTCACCTAGTCCCACTAAGATTTTTTTCGTACCAGCAAGCGATCTCCCCGATCCACCTGGATTTACCAGTCAAGTCTCCAGTCAACCTTGACCCACTTGACTCACACAATGTTCAAACATTATTTTCAAACGAAACTCAAGCTCACCTGAGTCTAGTCAAACTAGGTCAACCCTGACCTAATAAAGATTGCACCAACAATTTCACCATTTTTTATGTTTTACAATATGTTTGGATTAATCCATATTAGCCTTATAATTTCTCTCATTTTGACACACATCAAAAACTCTCTTCAAGAATCAATATGGTCAAAGACATCCAATAAAAATCTTATACCTTTCATTGTGACCCATGCTCAACCTTGAGCATTCATCACAATGAAGATTCCCAATCTTCATCTTCTCATTATCCCAAAAAAAAATTTAAAACACATGTTTTCAAGAAAAACCTCGCCCTTAAAACATATTCTAAACCTCTATCATTGCACCAACAATATTTTTAAATTCCTAAACCTTTAAGAAATCTCAGCTTGAGGTTATGAGATTTCAAAATTCAAAACTTGAATCAAAAACCTCT
>JAGFNQ010000997.1:142272-191788 GCA_024364735.1 Boesenbergia rotunda | reverse complement strand
CACCAGAACCCGGCTTCACTCACCGAGATTTTCATCACCTGGCTTCACTCACCAGGACCCGACTTCATTCACTGGGATTTCTACCACCTGGCTTCACTCACCAGGACCCGGCTCACTCACCGGGATTTTCATCACCTGGCCCTCCAAGCTAGGACTTTTTCCCACCTAACCTTCCAAGTTAGGACTTTTCACACCTAGCCCTCCAAGCTAGGGCTTTTTCACATGCCAGCGTGCAATCTCCCGATCCACCTGGACTTAATCTGGATTCAACCAAACTTGAATCAAACTTAAATCCGTGTCAAACACCAAGACAACAATCAGGGTCAGACTGTATCAACAGTTAAGAGTTGGTTGTGATCTAACAAGCCTATTAAGTGTGCAGGAAAGTCGTAGGTGCACTAGGCACTAAGTCTTGGTCTTTGAATTGGGCACTATGTCCTGGCCGTGGCCTGGGCAACTAAGTCCTGACGTAAGATTGGGCAATAAGACCTGGTGAGTGAAGCCGAGCACTAAGACTTGGTGAGTGAAGCTGGGCACTAAGACCTGGTCGAGGACTGGGCACCGAAGACCTGGTGAGTGAAGCTGGGCAAAAGTCCAACCGGAGGAGTCGGTTGGCAAAAAGGTAAATTCTCCCGAGAGGAGTAGGTGAGGACGCGTTCGCCGTAGGAGGGAACATTAGGCGTCGGTTCGACCTAGGGTTCTATTTGGGAGACCCAAAGTCAGAACCAAGACAGCTTAGGCTGTAAATAATGTCTAATATATCATGTATATTTGCTTCCTGTGTTTTGGAACTAACCCTGGTTGCAGGAAACGAAGGGACAGTGTTTCTGCAGCTCAGGCGCCTCACTGGGCTAGGTGCTTGTATGGATACAGGCGCCCCGGTGCAAGGCAAAACCAAGCCATCGAAGCAAACTGCCACGAAAACTTTTGGACCAAGTCAAGCTAGGCTCCTGTGTTAACACAGGCGCCCCAGTCAGCTCAAGCGCCCCAGTTGAAGGGATAAGCGCTGGCCGAGTCTGCGGATTGGAGTTCACGCAGAAGAGGCCACGTGTCAGGCGCACCCTTCAACACAGGCGCCCCAGCGACCAGTATAAATAGGGGTTCACCCCCAAAGGCTTCAGAACAACTTTCAAATCTCGCTCTCAACACTTTCGCTCAAGTGCTACTCTCCGACACGCTCCGCACTCGCGATTCAAGCGCCGACGATGATTTGCTGCTCCAAAATTCCATCCACTCCGGTCATCGGTAAAAGCTTAAATTTCTTAAGTGTTGTAACCTTTTTTTTAATTCTATATCTGTACTCCAAATTGTAAACATTCTTCAAATATAGAATTGCCCATCGTAAACGGTTAAGGACCGTGAGCCTTGGAGTAGGAGCCGACCGCGACTCCGAACTAAGTAAAATAAACCGTGTTAGTGAGTTTGTTTTACTCTTTCCGCTGTGTAATTTCTCTTAATTGTCCGAAAATTTTCTGATCGATATTCACCCCCCCCTCTATCGATTTACACCGATCCAACAAGTGGTATCATAGCGGGTGGCTCAAACTTGGTGCAACCACCAGTTTGAGATTTTCTTTTCGGATTTACGAATTTTAAAATTTTTTTCGCTCGAATTTTCTCGTTAATCGAGGTTGGTGCAACACCACTCGATCTTTTTCCGTTATTAATATTTTTCCCGCACTGCTAATCCAAGACCTAGTCTTGGGACAAGTTTTTTTTGTATTTTTTCAGAAAAATTCAATGGCCATGCAAGAGGGGTACAACACTACCAGACCTCCTCTTTTCAGTGGAGAAGACTTCTCCTGTTGGAAAAGCAAGATGGAAGTCCACCTGAAAACTCAGGTGGACATGTGGATAATCATCCAGTCTAGGCTGGAAATTCCCAAAAATGCACAAGGTGTAGTGCAATATTATACCGAGTGGGACGACCCACTAAAGAAGAAAATCGAGGCCGATGCAAAGGCGACCCAAACTTTGGAATGTGGCTTAACCAAGGAGGAGTTGAACCGGGTGGGACCCTTCAACATCGCGAAGGAGCTTTGGAACAAGCTGATTGAGTTGCACGAAGGCACTTCCGACACGAGGATTAGTAAAAGAGATCTGTTGTTGAATAGACTCTATACAATCAAGATGCACGACGGTGAGACTGCAGCCTAACTCCACGCCAAAATTCAGGAGCTGATGAACGGGTTGCACACGATCGGTCACAAGGTTGAAAACCGTGACCTGATAAGGTATATGCTAAATTCTTTTCCGAGAAACTCACTGTGGGCGTCTATGGTAGATGCCTACAAAGTTTCAAGGAACTTATCTGAAATCAAATTAGACGAACTCTTTTCTGAACTAGAACTGCACGAACAGACTAACACTACATTGATCGAGAAAGGTATAGCTTTTGTTGCAGGTAAATCTCAAGGGAAAGCTCCCAAGAAGAAGACTCAACCATCACCCGAGTCTGACTCAGACTCAGAATCAGAAGATAGTGAAGGGGATCGACCCAAGTTGGTTCGGCTAGCTCGGGATTACTACAACAAGAAGAAATCGAGCCGAAGAAAGGAAGATCCAGCAGAACCTTCAACGAGCTCGAAGAGCAAGAACAACGTTACTTGCTACGAATGCAACAAAACGGGACACTTTAAGTCAGAGTGCCCCAACCTGAAGGAAACCAAGAAGGCACGCAGAAACAAGGCTCTTCAAGCCACCTGGATTGAATCATCTTCTGAAGAAGAAGAAGAAGTCCCACGCGCAAATCTCCTCGCCCTAACCACCTCGGAAGACGTCGACTCCGGATCAGAATCGGAACCAAATGACGGAAGACTCACAATATTGGAGAACGGGCAAATCATTGTAAGAGGTTATTCAGAATATGAATTGTTAAAATTAATTTCGTATTTGTCTCGTAACTTAGCGAGAGCCAAAATCCGGGTTGAGTCCCTCCGACAAGAAGTAAAACTCCTGAAAGAGGAAGTCAACTCAAAGTCCTTTACCGAGCAAATTCAGGAAGGAAACTCAACTCAAGTCCAAAAACTTGAGGAAGAGAATTCCTCCCTGAAGACTCAAGTCAAGGAGCTCAGAGTTGCCTTAGAACAGTTCACGTCGGGTTCCAAGGGTCTTGACATGATCCTTGGAAAACAGAAGACCATTCTCAAACGATCCGGACTCGGTTATCGAACCAAGTCAAGACAACGTTCATATTATTCTGTATTGAACCAACTTAGAACCCGAGTCCAAGCATGGGTTCCCAAGCTCTATTTAAACAAACAAGCTGGACCAAACCAGTATCGGATCCCCAAGGACAAGATTCACATATTGCCTAACCCTTATCGAGGCTTTAGTTCAGGGAGAACCAATACAAAAACTATTTTTATAAGTAGATGATCTATTACTTAATTGCTTGCCTGATTGTTTATTTTTTTAATTCTTTTTTTATCATGCTTAGATTTAGGACTTGTTAGATTAAGGACAAAAGATTTAATTGAAAATTGAACAATATAGTATTGGGTGGAGGTGAGATGATAGTACGTTAGGGAAGTCCTACTAATAAGGTCAAGTATATCCTACTTGGTCTGTTTAGTCTGGTGGAATTAGCCGAAGCTGTTGGTGCAAGTTGCATCAGTGATGTCCTCCTGTAAGTGTTTTAATGTTTGACAATACACTTAAGTCAGTGATACATAGAACAAGGGAGGGTGAGCAAAGGAGGAGTAACCTAAGTAGAAGAAAAGTCCTTGTTAACCTAGGCACTAAGACCTGGTGAGTGAAGCTGGGCACTAAGTCCTGGAAAAGGGCTGGGCACCGAAGACCTGCTCGGAAGGTGGGCACGAAGTCCTGGTCGAGGACTGGGCACGAAGACCTGGCAAAGGGCTGGGCACCGAAGACCTGCTCGGAAGGTGGGCCCCGAAGTCCTGGACTTAGGGTTTGGGCATGAAGTCTTGGTCAGAGGGACTGAGCAACTTAACTGAGGGATGACTAAGGACAGAAGTAGAGACGGGTCAGGGTTCGGACGTCTCTGTTGGTGCAGGAAGCACCATATCGAACCTTGTTTTGATATTGGCAAAGGATTCAAAGTTAAGTGTTATTTGTGATCTAATGTTGTTACTTAAGTGTGCAGAAACAAAGTCCTAGCGAAGGGCTGCTAGGCACCTGGCGAAGGGCTGCCAGGAAACAAAGCCCTAGCGAAGGACTGCTAGGCAACTGGCGAAGGACAGCCAGTATCCAAGCCCTAGCGAAGGACTGCTAGGCAACTGGCGAAGGACTGCCAGCATCAAAGCCCTAGCAAAGGAATGCTAGGCACCGGGCGATGGACAGCTCGGCATCCAAGCCCTGACAAAGGACCGTCAGGCAAAAGTCCAACCAAAGGGGCGGTTGGCATCAGGTAAACTCTCCCGAGAGGAGTAGGTGAGGACGTGTTCCCCGTCGAGGGAACAGTAGGCGTCGGTTCAACCTAGGACTCCATTATGGAGACCAAAGTCAGAACCAAGACAGCTAAGGCTGTATAAATTAATGCTTTATTTTGTTTTCGGACTAACCCTGGATGCAGGACCAAAGGAACGTGTGTCTGCAGCTCAGAGAGCCTCAAAGGAGTGAGGCAGCAGCTGAGTAGGGCGCCCTGAGTGTCTAGTGCGCCTCCACGGTGAACAAGAAACAAGTAAGGCAAAAAGGAGTTCGGCTAACCACTGGCCGGGGCGCCCTCTGCATCCAGGGCGCCCTCAGCAGCCAGGGCGCCCTGAGCGCCCAGGGCGCCCTCAGGTGCCAAGGCGCTTCGCGCCTTTGCCAGCAAGGCCGATCAACTCTATCCAGCCGAGAAGACCGCGTCAATGAAGGCGCCCTCAGCGACCAGGGCGCCCCAGAGGTCAAAACTCATCCCTATTTAGGTGGGATAAAGCTTGACCGAGCGAAGTGCGGATCGGCTGACACGTGGCAGGGCGCCCCCGACGTCCAGGACGCCCTAGGTGCTATAAATAGCACCCCTCGACCCCAAGCTTAATAACAACTTCCATACAAAGCTTCCACGCTCTTTTGCTCTCGCGCTTCACCCCGGAATCCTCCCAACTCGAGCCGACGACGTCCTGCTGCTCCGGAAAAAGTCGATCTTCCTAGGACGTCGGTAAAAAGAGCTATTTAAGTTTACTGTACTAAATTCTGTAATAACTTTCTGTAAACTATTTGCGCCTGATATATAATTGCCCAAAGTAAACGGTCAACGACCGTGGGCCTTGGAGTAGGAGTCGACACAGGCTCCGAACCAAGTAAAAACTACTGTGTCTTTGTGCTGTGTCTCTTATCTTTATTTCCGCTGTGCACTTACTCTTAGTTTTCCGAAAAAGAACGATTTTCGATATTCACCCCCCCTCTATCGGTTTTCACGATCCAACAGTCTCAAGATCCGGGAGTATCGGAGGCTAAGTAAAAGTCCACCCGAAGGACAGGGTGGCAACCGTCTCCTGAAAAGAGTAGGTGAAAGGCGCGTTATTGGGGATGGGAACTTGCGTCAGTTCGACCTAGGGTTTTGTGGAAATCCGAAGTCCGAACCAAGTCCTTAAGGCTAGTATTGTATGAATATTTGCTTTGTGTTTGTGTATCTTGCAGGTAACAAGAACCGGAGACAAAGCAGACAAAAGGTTGGAAATCAGCCAAGCCAGGAGCCCCTATTGATGGGGGCGCCCAGATCAAAGAGTAAAACCCAGTCTTGGGTTGGAAGCATTGAAGCCAGGTGCCCAGTAAGGTCCAGGCGCCCAAGCCAAAGAAGAAAAGTTGCAGTTTTGGGAAGTAAGCAAAATAGGCTTCCATTCAGGTGCCCGGGGTGATACGGGCGCCCAAGTTGAAAGTTGTATTTGCTGTTTCGAGTTCGAAACATAGATAAGCCTTCACTCAGGCACCTGGGAGGTCCGGGGCACCCTGGTCAGAGGTTTTATCAGCCACGGCGAGTTCGCCCCGGGGATAAAGTTTGACCAAGTCTATAGGGGCGCCCCCAACGTATCAGGCGCCCGCATGAAGCCTATAAAAGGGGCTTCGACCCCTCTACTTCAGACACATCTTTTTAGAGCGATTCTGATCATTCTGACCGACGACAACGCGCTAAAGATGAGGCTCTACGATCGGGAGGCTCCAGGAGGAAGTGCGCGATACTTCGGAGGTCCAAATCGGCCGAGTTTCAAAACTTGCTTGTTTGGTTTGTATTTTATTATTCTGTACTTACTTTGCTATATTTTTTATTGTACTTCTGCACTGTAAGACGGGTTTCTGTGCCTCCGGAAAGTCCGGAAAGGAGACCAATAGTGGATGGGTGTTCCCGTGCTTAGGCCTTGGATGTACTGACCCTGGGGGGTTGGGAACCAAGTAAATCCCGCGTGCGCTGTGTTGTTATTGTTTTTCTTCGCTCTGTTTATTTTCCGCTGCACTAACGCTTTGAGTCTAAAACGACGATCGAAAGGTTTCTACGAAGTCTTTTACGGTCGATATTCACCCCCCCTTTATCGACGGCACCAGTCCTACAAGTGGTATCAGAGCCAGGCCGCTCTTCACCGAACTAACCGCCGACGGAGCAACGACGCCAAAAGTTGAGAGGGAGCCCAAGGGTGAATCAGGTATAATTTAATTTTAAAATGTCAAATTTTAAATTCCATGTTATATGCTTCACGTGCAGGGAGAGAGAGCACTATAAAAATTAGTGCCCTACTCATAAGAATCGTTCCTCACCGACGATAAAGGAGGCACCAGCGCCAGGAGTCCGGAGGGACAAAAATCACATCAGATGCTTCAAATGTGAGAAATACGGACACTACAAAAACAAATGTCCGGCAAGGGTACGTAAGATTTACGTTCTGAAAATTTTTAAATTTCCTGCACTTTCTTATGTAAATTATTTAGATAATTTTACTGAAAAATTAAATTGTGTAAATAGGCAAATTAATATCTTGCATGCCCAATTAGAAAATGTCAAAATATCAGAAATTAACTGTTTAATTTTTAATGTCAATTCAAAAATTACTGAAATTAATTCAAAAATTAAATCTGATAGTTTTACTGTTACTCCTGAAATTAAATCAGATAATTTTAAAATTCTTGATGATAATTCTAAAATTTTTAATTTTAACTCTGATAAATCTGAATTCAAAAATCTTAAAGATAAATCTGAATTTAAAAATCTTAAGGATAATTCTAAATTCAAATTTGAAAATTTTTTAGATAATTATGAATTCAAATTTGAAAATCCGTTGTATAACTCTGAATTCAAATTTGAAAATCCTAAGGATAATTCCAAATTCAAATTTGAAAATCCTAAGGAAAATCCAGAAATTAATTCTGAAAATATTATTTCTGAGGATAATTTTGAAGATGAAATTCTTTTAGATAATAGTTTAATTATAGATAATATAGTAGATTATTACAAAACTCTAACTAGTGGCTCAAATTACTCTACCTACCTTGAGGATATTCAACGATGTGATTTTGAGGATGTGGAGGATATAGAATTTTCTAAGATTAAGACCATAGTCAATAAAAATCACAAAGATTCAAATAAACCAGAATTATTGGAAAAACTTGAAAAGATAAATAAGGAAGAAATAGTAGATGAGTCAGAAATTTTCGAAATAATGAAAATTATGAATTAAACCCACAACTATTAATTAATCATTTCAACCTGAATTATTTAAATCTTAATTAAATCAAATTCAAATTAATTCAATTAAATCTTAATTATTCAAATTCAAATTAATTCAATTAATTCTTAATTAAATCAAATTCAAATTTATTCAAATTAATTAAATTAATTCAAATTAATTTAATAAATTCTTAATTAAATCAAATTCAAATTAATTCAATTAAATCTTAATTAATTCAATTAATTCAAATTAACTTAATACTTAAATTCAAATTAATTCTTAATTAACTCAATTCCAATTAATTCTTAAATAACTTAAACTTAAACAAAATAAAATCTTACCCAAACCGCAACAATTAATTTAATAAAATTAAATATGTCAAAATGGGTTGACATATTCGCGGGTTCACACGACATGTATCAAATCGAGAATTTGATACATCTTTAGAAACGTAATTAAAATGCTTTGGAGTTGTTTGAATCATGCATCAATGCCTTGGACATGCATCTGCTATTTTCTTTTAAATATATGTCATGTCATTCACGTTTAATTTTATGCATAAATTAGAACGGTTATAGGAAAAAGAATAATTGAAACTTGATCAACCTAGTATTGGGTGGAGGTGAGATGATAGTACGTTAGAGAAGCCATCTTGGCAGAACTAGCCGAAGCTACCGATCCAAGACCCAAACTAGTTAAATCAAAATCTTTCAAGAAATAACTTGAAGATGCATTTTCTATAAAAGGCTTTGTCAAGGAAAGGGTTGATGATCCAATAAGGCTACGGGCAAAGAAGGCCTAGTGCCTCGCCAAGACCTGGAAGCCAATTACTGAAAAACAAATTCACTTTACTATTGTTAGATTTGAATCTAACACAAGTTTCAATTAAATCTTAGATTTAATAATCAATTAAGAAAAATGATTCAAGCATCTCTCAATAAGCCCATAAGGCAACCATGCTTGTTGTATTGAGACATCTAGAATAGGTCAGATGTTAAGGACTAATGAATTGAAAAATATTTTTCAAAACTATTTTTCAAAATTGTTAGAATATTTTTCTAAAAATATACTTTCAAAATAGTGATTCAACATAATAATGTTTTTATGGAATTCATGCTTGTCTGATTGGTTATACATATTACACATTTTACAAAAGTATATTTTTTCAAAAATTGTTTGACTCACACAATTAGACACAAGCCTCTTAGGTCAACACTAAAGTTTCTTAAGGCACTTAGATAGAGTCAAACGGTGTTGGATGCAGGGGGAGTGTTTTAATTTTCTTCTTTAAAAATATGTTTTCGAAAAAACTTATACTGTAAAAACTATCTTCTTTCCAAATTGTGGTTTCAAAATTTATCTTCCTGAAAATTGGTGTTCAGTTGATTTTGACAAACCCTAAAGACACAGAGGAAAGTCCACTTCATGACCTGAAAGGACTCCTAGGATGTGTTAGATTTAGGAGAAGTCTGAGTCAAACTTCTGAAAAGTTTTTTCTAATTATTTGTGTTGAAATTATTAGATAATTCCTTTTGATCTAAACTAAACCCTAGTGACTTAGAGGAAGAGTACTTGTGGTCAACAAGCTTCCTAGGACTACGTCAAATTTAGGGGGAGGTCAAATTAAAAGAATTATTGAATGTTTCAAATGTTTTCATGCGCGGTATTTTCAAATCCTTTTGAAAACATAAGTATCCTTTCAAAGACTATCATTTTAATAATTTTTCTTTAAAATACTATTATTTTCAAAAATTTATCTTGTTTTAATCAAATTGAAATAATATTTTTCTTGAGTTTGAAAAATTTTCCAGGACACTTAGGAAAATGTCCTTGTAGTCAATAAGATTTCCTATGATTGTGTCAGACTGGAAGATAAACCAAGTCAAGCAAGATATTATGCCTTCAAAAATTCATACATTTTTCAAAATGTACTTTCATATATTTTCAAAAGTACTTGGATTTTCAAAAATGCATAATATTCTTTTCAAAAGTACTTAGATTTTCAAAAATGCATAATATTTTTTTCAAAAGTACTTATACTTCTCAAAATTAATAATATCTTTTAAAGTACGTGCATGTTTTAAAGATCATTTTTCAAAAGTATTTGTTGTTGGATCGAGAAAACCGATAGAGGGGGGGGGTGAATATCGGTAATCGTTTTTCGGAAATTTTAGAGCAAGTACGCAGCGGAAATTAAAAGTCACAACACAGAGACACAGTCGTTTTTACTTGGTTCGGAGCCTGTGTCGACTCCTACTCCAAGGCCCATGGTCGTTGACCGTTTACTTTGGGCAATTCTATATGCGGCGCAAACAGTTTACAAAATTTGATTACAAAATAAGTGCAGTAAATAATAATAACAAAAACACGCTCTTCTTTACCGACGTCCGGAGTAGATCAACTTTTTCGGAGCAGCGGGACGTCGTAGGCTCGAGTTGGAAGGTTTCCGGAGCAAGGCGCGAGAGCAGAAGAGCTTTGAGACGTTGAGTGAATTGATGTTCTGAAGCCTTGGTCGAGGGCCCTTTATATAGGGCCTGGGCCCCCCCCCCCCACGTGGCCTTTGATCCGCCAAAGTCTCGGTCAGCGTCTGATCCCTTTATCTTCGGGATCAACTTTGACCGGGGCGCCCGGATTGACCAGGTCAAAATGTTATCTGGCTTCGAAGAGAGCTGCTTCGACAGTTGGTGCTGGGGGGCCCGGAGCGCAGGGGGCGCCCGGGAGTTGTACTGTTTGAAGCTGCTTTTTACTTGTGTGTTTTGTGTTCACCTTGGGGGCGCCCGGGACACTCCGGGCGCTCTGGTCAGCTGTTGCCTCACTCCTTTGAGGCTCTCTGAGCTGCAGACACTCGTTCCTTCGGTCCTGCATCCAGGGTTAGTCCAAAACACAACAAAACATTAAGTGGTTAGTTTATACAGCCTTAGCTGTCTTGGTTCTGACTTTGGGCCTCCAAAATGGAACCCTAGGTCGAACCGATGCCTACTGTTCCCTCGACGGGGAACGCGTCCTCACCTACTCCTTTGGGAGAATTTACCTGTTGCCAACCGTTCCTCTGGTTGGACTTTTGCCCGAGCTGTCCTTCGCCGGTGCCTAGCATTCCTTCGCTAGGGCTTTGTTTCCTGGCAGCCCTTCGCCAGTGCCTAGCAGTCCTTCACTAGGGCTTTGTTTCCTGGCAGCCCTTCGCCAGTGCCTAGCATTCCTTCGCTAGGGCTTTGTTTCCTGGCAGCCCTTCGCCAGGTGCCTAGCATTCCTTCGCTAGGGCTTTGTTTCCTGGCAGCCCTTCGCCAGTACCTAGCAGTCCTTCGCTAGGGCTTTGTTTCCTGGCAGCCCTTCGCCAGGTGCCTAGCAGCCCTTCGCTAGGACTTTTCCTACACACTTAGTGAACATTGTTAGATCACAAATAAACTTAACTTTGAATCCTTTGCCAATATCAAAACAAGGTTCGATATGGTGCTTCCTGCGCCAACAATCTCCCCCTTTTTGATTTATGCAACACAATTCAAAGTTAAGTAAAAATTATAACGGTTTAAGCACGAATGTTTAAGACCAATGAAACATAGCAATTCTTAAAAGTCTAAAACCAATGTAATTTGAACATAAATAAAATTTTCTCATACTCCCCCTGAATAATTGTGTACTCCCCCTGAATAATTGTGTTATAAACTACTTAGCTTAACATTTAACTTTGACCTTTCCTCCCCCTTTGACATATATCAAAAACAAACATGGGTGAGCAAGGTATCTCATAGGGAGTTTAGAGTTTTACCAAAATAAATTTAAGTAAAGGAGTTTAAAAACATAGTTTTTAAGAAAAACTTTAAGTAATGAATTTCATAATTTAAAAAAAATGATGTTCAACGTAATAGATGGTTTGAAAAGTATTTTGAAAGACTTCTAAGTTTTTGACAAAATATTTTTCAAAAAATAGAGTAAAAGTCTTTGAAAAAAAATTATTATACTTGGAAAATTTTCCATTTTGAAAAGTTTTGCAAGCCTAAATTTTGTTAAACAACTTTTACTTACAAGGCTTTGCAACAAGAATTTTTATGCAAAATTTTGAAGCCAAATTTCCAAAAAAAAATTCAACTTTGAGAATTAGGAAAAATTTGTTTTTGAAAAATTGCATACTTAGAAAAATTTGCTTGGAAACACTATGTGCATTTTGAAAAATAAAATTTTTTAAGAAATTTCTAGACAAGTTTTTTTTTTCCAAAAAAACTCTACTTAGAAACATTTGCCAAAATTTTCAACTAGTTTTTGCTCAGACAAATTTTGTTTACTAAGAAGAAGAATTTTACTTAAAAAAACATGTACATAAGAAATTTTGAAATACTTAGAAATGCTTAGAAATTTTTGAAGCACTTTAAAAAAAATTAAGCAAAATTTCCTTTCTCTCCCCCTTAATGTGAAATTCTTCTCCTTCTGTTTTAGACCATTTTTAAGTTCAGTTTTGAAAAAGATATTTTGAAAAACTTCTGAGTATCACAAAGGAAATTCTTAGTTAAGAGCAATTCGAAGTTTTCAATAAAATTTCTTTAAAAAGGAAAAAGTTTAAGGAGAAAGTTTGTGTATCAGAGGCTATGAGTTTTGAAAACATACTTAGTATAATTCTCGAAAGTATAGCAAAAAGCTTAAATTTCTAGATTAAATCCATTTTAAAGAGTATTGTGAGGTTCTGAAAGATATTTTGTAAGAAAAAAATTTCTTTAAAAAAAAATTTAGAAAAGATTTTTCAAGTACTTTTGAGATAAATTATGATTTGAAACACATAAGTACTTTTAAAAAAGTGTTAGACTTTGAAAAATATGAGTAATTTTTGAAACGTATTAGACTTTGAAAAATATAATATTTTACTTAACTAGGTTTCTCTGACACAATCCTAGGAAGCTTTGTTGACTACAAGGATATTTTCCTAAGTGTCATGAAAATTCTCCAACCCAAGTAAATATTATTTCAAAAATAATTTCATAAGCCACAACAATAATAGCATTTTGAAAGACTTATATTTTCAGCAAGGATTTTGAAGATATAGTTCATGAAAATATGTTATTAAATAATTTCAAAACAGATAATTATTAATAAAGACTTTTCAGAAACTCTTCTTTTGATTCAGCTTCCTCCTAAATTTGACACATCCTAGGAGTCCTAGTAGATTATGTAGTGGACCTTCCTCTGTGTCTTTTGGGTTTACCAAAATCAAAAGAATAACTTTGAAGTATGATAATTTTTAAGAAGATAATTTTTGAAAACACAACTTGGAATGATAGCATAGTTTTCGAAAATCATTTTGAAATGATGATAATTTTTCAAAGAGATAGTAATATACGAGGGTTTTTGAATCAAATTTTTTGAAAACCTTATTTTGAGATGATAGTGAGTTTTAGAGCATAAGGTTTTTGAAAAAATCTGAATTTTTCAAAAAAAGAAACAAAAAAAACTCCCCCTGTATCTGTAACACCCAATAATTTTCTGGTATTATTAGAGATTTTTCAGAATTTTATAGCATTTTTTCGGATTAAAAATAAAAAGAAAAAAATAAAGGGGGTCGGGTGGGGATCGATCTCGCGACCACGCGAGAAGCAATGCCTTAGCGAATCCAAGGAACCAGCTAGGCTAAGGTATCAAGCACAGAAAAAGATGAAGCGAAATAATATTATAGTTGATTTAGCCTGTTTCATGAGGAAGTATTAAACTTCCACTTAAGTTGTGTTAAGACCCCTCTTAGGGTTTCGGGAGGCCGCGCGAGCAAAGGGGAGGGGGCTGCGAAAACAGGGAAAAAGGGGGGGTTTTCTTCCTCCTTCTTCTTCCTCTTGAAGTAGAAGACCTAGGGCTTCTTCCCTAGGGCCAAGGGTGAAGTTTTCTTGCAAAGGAAGAGGAAAAGAGCCTTACACTAGAAATTTCGAGATACTTAGTGAGTTTTCTTCAAGAAAAGGGTAAGTAAATCACTCACCTGCAATAGGAGTAGCTTCGCATGTAGTTTTCTTGTTGTAGAACCTTGATTTTGAAATCTAAGTGCATGCTTGGAGAATATTGTTTATGGTGTGATTTAAGTTTCTCAAGAATACATGTTTTTAATCATAGAACTTGAATTGGAGTAGATTTTATATATGTGATCTAATCATGAAAGGCCAAGTTCTTGAAAAGTCCCAAAGATGAGTTTTGGATTAAGGGCACGCAAGGTGCTCGATGAAAGTTCCAAGTGAGAAAGGTAAAGTTTTGTAGTGCAAAAAGTTATGCAAAAAGAAAGTTAGCTTGATAAATACAAGCATTATGAGTAAGAAAGTATTTTACTTTTGTAAAGTGACATGTACCGGGCAAAAGAGAGGCCTACAGAAAGTTAGAAAGAAGCTCTAATAGGGTGCGGTGGCTAGCTACCCCGAAACCTATTAGGGATGCGCACATTGGTACACTGATACCAGGTACATTGTCAAGGCCTGAGAAAGTTGATTATTATTTTGAAGTATATGAGTATATGTAAGTGTTTTCAGTTTAAGCACATGTTTTGTTATGTATGTTAACATGGTTGTGTTATAAGCTTGTTAAAGAGAAAGAGCAAAGAAGTTAGTGTTTTAAAGTATGGAAAGGTATCATTAGTAAGTTTCAAAAGAAATCATGAGCATGTTATGTTTGCAAGTGTTTTGATGCTAGTAAATGTTTTCAAGCATGGTTGAGCATGATAAGTATATGAAAGTTTCCATGTGCAAGTATTTCAAAGTGCATGTATTTTGAAGCAAGCATTCTTTGAAAAGAGCATGTTTATCCCTTATCGTTGGATTTGTGAGTTAGGATTTACTTACTAAGCAATTTGCTTATTAGTTGCATTTTCCTTCTATTGCAGATAAAGGTAAAGAAAAAGCATAAGTTAAGGAGGCGAAGGGACTTGCTTTGATGTTCAGTGGCGGCGGAACCGTGGAAGAGATCTTTGGGCTAAGTCTTGTAGAACATGTGTTTTGGTGTTTTGAAGTGGTAGAATGAATGACTTTGTTTAAACTACGCATAGAGGTTAAGTTTGGTACAAACTCTAGAGTGTTTTGCTTACGTTTTGATAGTTTTGTTAAATCTCGCAAGGATTCTAATTTCAAGTTATTGGATTCGTTTTGAGTTGCTAAAATGTTCATAAAACTAGTATAGAGTATAGAAATGGAGTTAAGTCTTTGTATGTCTTGGAAGTATATGTTTTGTGGATCGCTGGAGATTATTTTCAGGTCTGAAATGCAGGTTTTCAGGCGTGCCAGTCGACTGGTTCAGAACCAGTCGACTGCGATATCGAACAGAACCTACTGTTCGATGCACCAGTCGACTGCCATGAGGCCAGTCGACTGGTGCCGGGCACGGAAAGTTTCTGTGGCCGATACCAGTCGACTGGCTATATAGCAGTCGACTGGTACCATTGAAAAGAAGTGGTATAGAGCAGCTGGTTAGTGCTTTAGTGTTACAACTAAGAGGTCTAGGGGTCAAATCCTGGCCAAGCTAATAAAATTAAAGTTTTTGCTTTATTTTGGCTGATTAGTACTTTAAACATGATTATGAATTGTTAGTTCAGCAAATAGCGAAATAAGAAATTTTAAATTCTCCCAGTTGGTTTAGCATTATAAGAAATTAGTAATTAGTTAGTCAGTTAGTAGTAACGATCCGCCTTAAAGCTTAGTAGTAAGAGAAGACGGGTCGTCACAGAGTGGTATCAGAGCAAAAGGTTCCACCCTTCCGCCACACTGACATTAAGCATCAATGCTACCGCCTGCCAAGTAAGAAGTTCATATGTTGTAGTTTTGTATGCTTTTCATTATTAACTGCTAGTATCAGTAAGTGCATGATGATAAGGAAGTATGTTAGTATTATTATATGCTATTATGTGCATGATTAGTAAATGCTATTATGAGCATGATGATCAGTAATGCTATTATGAGTATGATGATAGTATGATGATGAGTATGATGATAGTATGGTGATATGACATATGTCATATGAATATGATGATAAGAGTAGGATGATAGTAAAGTAATGAAATGTCCTTATTGATGAAATGTCATTACCTTCTTTATGATATAAAGTAAGAGAATGTCAAGAGGACGTCCTAGATGATGTAAAGTAAGAGAATGCCAAGAGGACGTCCTAGAAAGGCCCAAAACGAGGAACGAACTCCTAAAGGGCAAGAGGTAGAGTCAGTACCACCACCAATAACAAGTTATTGCCACCAGGATGGCTAACTAGCAGACTGCGCCCATTATCCCGCCGGTGGAGAAGAGAATATGTAGTGGCACTAGTTGTGACCGAAGACCCATCGGTGACATCTGTAGTTCCGGCAAGGGGGATAAGGCAAGAAGCATACCTCATCCAGTGGCAGAAACTGAAGCCAGAGAACTTCTCAGGCACAAGTGAACCATGGGATTCTCAAGCATGGTTCAAAACGTTGGAAAGCAAAGTAGAGCAACTGGACTGACCTGAGATAGAGAAGATAAAGTGTGCCTCCTTCTGCCTTACCGGAGATGCTAGATTGTGATGGGAGAGAGAGTCTAGGCCAAGAGAAATGTCAGCCAGATAACATGGGCCGACTTCGAGATCGAGTTCTTTGAAGAATACATTCATATGCGAGTAACCAACAAGCGTTATGATGAATTCACGGAGTTCAGACCTGGAGAACTATCCGTGGATGAAGCAGTGAGGAAGTTCAACCGACTAGTTTGTCTGTGCCTAGAGCTAGTTGGCACTGAAAGAGAAAGAGTCAGGCTAATGATCAAGATGTTAAGGACTGAGATAGCTTTAAAGGTGGCCAGCGGTGTTAGTAGGCCGCAGACCTCGGAAGGACTGATAACAGTATAAAGGCCACCAGAAATGTTAAACGATGAAGCTCTTAATGACCTTACCTTCGAGAGAGGTCATGGCATCTATTCAGTGGCTAAGAGCTGTATTAATTCGAATTTCCAACCGAGAACTCTATAGTGATTTAGTAGTCCTTGAGATGAAGGATTACGATGTCATTTTAGGGATGGATTTCTTGAGCAAGTACAATGCTTTTATAGACTGCCGCAGGAGAAAAGTCAAGTTCACACCAGAAGCAGAACCTCCATTTGAGTTTATTGGAGACTCAAAGAGAAAGACAAAAAGGTTCTTATCTACCTTACAAGTTCAGAGAATGTTAGAGAAGGGGTGTTCTGGTTTTCTAGCTCATATAGTAGATGCAAGTCAAGGAGAAGGATTGAAGAGAAAAGAAGTGAGGGTAGTCTATGACTATCCCGAGGTGTTTCCTGAAGAGTTACCAGGACTCCCTCCCAATCGGGAAATTGAGTTTGAAATTGAGTTGGCCCCAGGAACCAACCCAATTTCGAAAGCACCTTATCGCATGGCGCTAGCAGAACTGAAAGAATTACAAGAACAGTTGCAAGAGCTGCTTGACAAGGGTTTTATCCGCCCTAGTCATTCACCTTGGGGAGCTCCTGTATTGTTCGTCAAGAAGAAAGATGGATCTATGCGAATGTGCATAGATTATCGAGCTTTGAATAAAGTAACCATCAAGAACAGATATTCTTTGCCAAGGATAGATGATTTATTTGATCAGCTGAAGGGAGCCACAGTGTTCTCCAAGATAGATCTGTGATCAGGTTACCATCAGCTAAGAGTGAAGGAGAGTGATGTACCAAGGACTGCTTTCAGTACAAGATATGGGCACTATGAGTTTGTGGTCATGCCCTTTGGAGTGACAAACGCCCCTGCAACGTTTATGGATCTAATGAATAGAGTGTTCAAGGATTTTCTGGACAAGTTCGTCATTGTCTTTATTGATGATATCCTAGTGTATTCAAGGACTCAGGAAGAACATGCCGAACACCTGGAGATGGTATTGCAAATCTTACATCAGAAAGAGTTGTACGCCAAATTCTCAAAGTGTGAGTTTTGGCTTGATCAGGTGGCCTTCCTAGGCCACATCATTTCCAAGGAAGGTATTATGGTAGACCCAGCCAAGATTGAAGCAGTTAGTAACTGGAGTCGACCAAGGAATGCCAGTGAGATCAGAAGTTTTCTGGGTTTGGCAAGGTACTACAGAAGGTTTGTAGAGGACTTTTCAAAGATAGCTTCTCCACTTACAGCCCTGACCAGAAAGAATAAGAAGTATGAGTGGACTGAGGACTGTGAACAGAGCTTCCTTGAGTTGAAGAAGAGACTGACCAGCGCTCCTATCCTTACCGTACCCGAAGGTGATAAGAGCTTTGATATATACAGTGATGCATCAAAGCTAGGACTTGGAGCAGTCCTTATGCAAGAAGGCAAGGTCATAGCTTATGCTTCCAGGCAACTCAAGGACTATGAAAAGAATTACCCCACTCATGATCTGGAGTTGGCAGCTGTAGTATTTGCTCTAAAGATATGGAGGCATTACTTGTATGGAGTGCAGTGTAAGATTTATACAGATCACCAGAGTCTGAAATATTTCTTCACTCAGAAAGACCTCAATATGAGACAGCGCAGGTGGCTCGAGTTAGTGAAGGACTATGACTGTGAGATTCTTTACCACCCTGGTAAGGCAAATAGAGTAGCAGATGCACTGAGTAGAAAGACTTGTGCCACTTTGATGTCCTTATCATCATTGGCACCACCATTACAGAAGGAGATAGTAGATTATGGAGTGGAGATTATTGATGGGCAGCTAGCTCTATTGACACTAGAGTCGACTTTGCTTGAAGAGATACAGAAAGAGCAAGCTGAGGATTCTGATATCCAAAGGATCAAGCAGGAGATGCAAGAAGGAGAGAGTAAAGAGTTTAGAGTATCTGACCGTGGGATACTCTACTATGGTGACCGTTTATGCGTCCCCAATCATGAAGAGCTGAGAAAGAAGATTCTTGAAGAAGCCCATGGAACTCCCTACTCAATGCATCCTGGTTCCACTAAGATGTACCAGGATTTGAAAAGAAGATTTTGGTGGTCAGGGATAAAGAGAGACATAGCTAAGTATGTCAGCACCTGCCTGACATGTCAGAGAGTTAAAGCAGAACACCAGAGACCAGGAGGTGTTCTACAACCCATTCAGATTCCAGAGTGGAAATGGGAAGACATAGCCATGGATTTCATAGTTGGTCTACCAAAGACAACTAATGGCTATGACGCTATTTGGGTGATAGTAGACAGATTGACCAAGTCTGCCCACTTCTTGGCAATCAGAGTGTCTTACTCGATTGAAAAGTTAGCCCAGTTATATGTGCAAGAAGTGATCCGACTACACGGAGTCCCGAAGACCATTATCTCTGATAGGGATGGCCATTTCACTTCACACTTTTGGGAGTGTGTACAGACAGCACTAGGCACCAAACTGAAGTTTAGCACAGCTTTCCATCCCCAGACTGATGGACAGACAGAGAGAGTGAATCAAATTCTAGAAGATATGCTCAGAGCTTGTGCATTAGACTTTAAGGGCAGTTGGTGCAAGTATTTGTGTTTAGCTGAGTTTGCCTACAACAACAGTTATCAGGCTACTATTGGTATGACACCTATGAAGCTCTTTATGGCAGGAGGTGTAGATCTCTCCTCTGTTGGTATGAAGGTAGTGAGAAGAAAGAAATGGGGTCACAGACTGATCTCATAGATGATACCACAGAAGCTATAAAGAGTATCCGCCAGAGAATAGAAACTGCTCAGAGTAAGCAGAAGAGTTATGCCGATGTACGCCGTAGACCGTTAGAGTTTGAAGTTGGGGACACAGTTTTCCTCAAAGTAGCTCCTATGAAGGGTGTAATGAGATTTGGCAAGAAAGGCAAGCTAAGTCCTCGATACGTAGGACCCTACCCAGTGACGAAAAGAGTTGGCAAAGTAGCTTATGAGTTGGAGCTACCCTCAGAGATGTCAGCAATACACAATGTGTTTCATGTCTCAATGCTAAAGAAGCATATCCCAGATGCCAACCAAGTGATTGAGCCACAGATGGTACAAGTGCAAGAAGGTCTCAGTTATGAAAGTCGACCTATTCAGATAATAGATCGAGCAGATAAGAAGCTGAGGAACAAAGTGGTACCACTAGTAAAAGTCTTATGGCTGAATCAGAAGTATGAAGAGGCAACTTGGGAATCAGAAGATAGCATGAGGCAAAGGTATCCAGAGCTGTTCTAAGTTCGAGGACGAACTTTTTATAAGGTAGGGAGGATTGTAACACCCAATAATTTTCTGGTATTATTAAGGATTTTTCGAAATTTTATAGCATTTTTTCGGATTAAAAATAAAAAGAAAAAAATAAAGGGGGTCGAGTGGGGATCGATCTCGCGACCACGCGAGAAGCAATGCCTTAGCGAATCCAAGGAACTAGCTGGGCTAGGGTATCAAGCACAGAAAAAGATGAAGCGAAATAATATTATAGTTGATTTAGCCCGTTTCATGAGGAGGTATTAAACTTCCACTTAAGTTGTGTTAAGACCCCTCTTAGGGTTTCGGGAGGCCGCGCGAGCAAAGGGGAGGGGGCTGCGAAAATAGGGAAAAAGGGGGGGGGGGTTTTCTTCCTCCTTCTTCTTCCTCTTGAAGTAGAAGACCTAGGGCTTCTTCCCTAGGGCCAAGGGTGAAGTTTTCTTGCAAAGGAAGAGGAAAAGAGTCTTACACTAGAAATTTCGAGATACTTAGTGAGTTTTCTTCAAGAAAAAGGTAAGTAAATCACTCACCTGCAATAGGAGTAACTTCGCATGTAGTTTTCTAGTTGTAGAACCTTGATTTTGAAATCTAAGTGCATGCTTGGAGAATATTGTTTATGGTGTGATTTAAGTTTCTCAAGAATACATGTTTTTAATCATAGAACTTGAATTGGAGTAGATTTTATATGTGTGATCTAATCATGAAAGGCCAAGTTCTTGAAAAGTCCCAAAGATGAGTTTTGGGTTAAGGGCACGCAAGGTGCTCAATGAAAGTTCCAAGTGAGAAAAGTAAAGTTTTGTAGTGCAAAAAGTTATGCAAAAAGAAAGTTAGCTTGATAAATACAAGCATTATGAGTAAGAAAGTATTTTACTTTTGTAAAGTGACATGTACCGGGCAAAAGAGAGGCCCATAGAAAGTTAGAAAGAAGCTCTAATAGGGTGCGGTGGCTAGCTACCCCGAAACCTATTAGGGATGTGCGCATTGGTACACTGATACCAGGTACATTGTCAAGGCCTGAGAAAGTTGATTATTATTTTGAAGTATATGAGTATATGTAAGTGTTTTCAGTTTAAGCACATGTTTTGTTATGTATGTTAACATGGTTGTGTTATAAGCTTGTTAAAGAGAAAGAGCAAAGAAGTTAGTG
This sequence comes from Boesenbergia rotunda, assembly GCA_024364735.1. Lineage (NCBI taxonomy): Eukaryota > Viridiplantae > Streptophyta > Magnoliopsida > Zingiberales > Zingiberaceae > Boesenbergia > Boesenbergia rotunda. The sequence goes on along the minus strand of JAGFNQ010000997.1, from coordinate 170,932 downwards.
TTTTAAAGTATGGAAAGGTATCATTAGTAAGTTAAAAAAGAAATCATGAGCATGTTATGTTTGCAAGTGTTTTGATGCTAGTAAATGTTTTCAAGCATGGTTGAGCATGATAAGTATATGAAAGTTTCCATGTGCAAGTATTTCAAAGTGCATGTATTTTGAAGCAAGTATTCTTTGAAAAGAGCATGTTTATCCCTTATCGTTGGATTTGTGAGTTAGGATTTACTTACTAAGCAATTTGCTTATTAGTTGCATTTTCCTTCTATTGCAGATAAAGGTAAAGAAAAAGCATAAGTTAAGGAGGCGAAGGGACTTGCTTTGATGTTCAGTGGCGGCGGAACCGTGGAAGAGATCTTTGGGCTAAGTCTTGTAGAACATGTGTTTTGGTGTTTTGAAGTGGTAGAATGAATGACTTTGTTTAAACTACGCATAGAGGTTAAGTTTGGTACAAACTCTAGAGTGTTTTGCTTACGTTTTGATAGTTTTGTTAAATCTCGCAAGGATTCTAATTTCAAGTTATTGGATTCGTTTTGAGTTGCTAAAATGTTCATAAAACTAGTATAGAGTATAGAAATGGAGTTATGTCTTTGTATGTCTTGGAAGTATATGTTTTGTGGATCGTTGGAGATTGTTTTCAGGTCTGAAAAGCAGGTTTTCAGGCGTGCCAGTCGACTGGTTCAGAACCAGTCGACTGCGATATCGAACAGAACCTACTGTTCGATGCACCAGTCGACTGCCATGAGGCCAGTCGACTGGTGCCGGGCAGGGAAAGTTTCTGTGGCCGATACCAGTCGATTGGCTATATAGCAGTCGACTGGTACCATTGAAAAGAAGTGGTATAGAGCAGCTGGTTAGTGCTTTAGTGTTACAACTAAGAGGTCTAGGGGTCAAATCCTGGCCAAGCTAATAAAATTAAAGTTTTTGCTTTATTTTGGCTGATTAGTACTTTAAACATGATTATGAATTGTTAGTTCAACAAATAGCGAAATAAGAAATTTTAAATTCTCCTAGTTGGTTTAGCATTATAAGAAATCACTAATTAGTTAGTTAGTTAGTTAGTAGCGATCCGCCTTAAAGCTTAGTACCAGAAGGTGGGTCGTCACAGTATCTGACACTGTTTGACTTTATCTAAGTACCTTAAGGGACTTCAGTGTGGACCAGGTTTGACTTTGTTGACTAGGGTTTGACTATGTTGACTATGTTTGACCAATGAATGACTGAATCAAACAAGCCCTAGATTCTCTTTAAAGCAAGTCTATTGTGATATTTAACATGAAATTCAATATTTTGAAAAAACTGTTAGAGTTGAAAAAGTAGGGTACAGTAAACAGAGTTAATTTGAAAACTAGAGATAATTTTCAATAACTTTTAAAAACACTTTGAGTTTTATTTAGAAGGATAGTGACATATTCTTTTACGTCCTAAATATCTCACCCAGTTCTACGTGATCAAACATGTTAACCTTATGGGTTTTGTGAGATAAATATTTTAATAGAAAGATTTATTTTGAAAAGGTTATGATTAATTTTGAAAAATTGAATTAACTTTGAAAACTATTTTAATGAATGTTAACTTTATTTTGAAAAAGTAGTTGAGTCTAAGATCAATTGAAATTTGTGTTAGATTTGAATTTGACAAGAAGTAACTTGAATTTGAATTTCAAAAATTGGCTTCCAGGTCTTGGCGAGGCACTAGGCCTTCTTTGGCCGTAGCCTTATTGGATCATCAACCCTTTCCTAGACAAAGCCTTTTAGTGAAATTTCATCTTCAAAATCACTTTTTGATAAATTCTGGTCTAACAAGTTCGGGTCTTGGATCGGTAGCTTCGGCTAGTTCCGCCAAAATGGCTTCCCTAACGTACTATCATCTCACCTCCACCCAATACTTTGTTATTCAAACTTCAATTAAATCATTTTAGTCCTTAAACTAACCAATCCTAATCAAAAAATAACTAAAATAAAAGCAACATACAATTAAAACAAGCAGTTGTCTAAGTAAGGTCACAATTGGAGTAATACTCCGGATTTTCGAAATCAGCAAGATTATGAATTAAATTTTCTAACTTATTGACCTTATTTTTTAGGGTTTCATTTTCTTGTTTTAATTTTCTGAAGTTTGCTTTAATTAAGTTACATGAATCTATCACATTATTCAAGGTAAATAATGGATTTTCAAATACTGTAAATTTACCTTTGTCGATCGTTTGTCCGGCATTTTTGGTAGCTCTTTTATCTGTGCATTCACGTTGGTAATGCCCGAACTCCTGGCACTTGAAGCATTGGGTGCGACTTTTGTCCTTTCGTGCTTTTGGAACTGATTCCTTTGTCGCCGTCGGTGGTGTCGTTCGAATCTTACGAGTAGGACACTCACTTTGGTAGTGCCCTCTCTCCCTGCATGTGTAACAAATAACATAGTTTTTAAAATCTGATTTTACACTTTTACCTTTTGGTTCCTTATTGTGAATCTCCCCCTTGATTCTTGCCGTCTCGGATCTAGGCTCATCTTCTGATTCTGTGTCTAAGTCGGACTCAGGTACTAGTTGAAGCTCCTTCTTTGGTGGTTCTTTAGGATTTTTCCCTGCAAAAGAATTTATACCTTCCTCGACCATTATAGTATATGTTTGATTATTTAATTCTAATTTTGAAAAGAATTCAAAATCGGTTACCGTCTCAGTCAATTCGTCGTCTGATTCTGGTTCGACTTTGGATTCGGGTTCAGACTCTGACTCAGCTGTTTGTGCTTGGACCGAAAGGGCAAGATAACTTACCTGATCTTCTTCTTCATCTGAGATCTCTTGATGAAGGTCAATCAGTTTTCCCCAGATTTCTCTAGCACATCTGAAGGACCCGACCCGCTTCAATTCTTCATTGGTCAGGCCGCATTGTAAAATTGCTGTTGCCCTGGCATCAGTCTTGATCTTCCTCAGAGTTGGTTCATCCAATTTGTCCCAGGCGATCGATGTTCCATCTTCTGTGGTGAGGGAGAACCCTGTTTGTATGATCATCCATATGTCCATATGGGCCTTCAGATGGAACTCCATTAGACTTCTCCAGGAATTGAAGTTCTCACCGGAGAATAGCGGTGGATGGACACTGTTCCATTCTTGGTTGGCCATTTAGTTTAACCTCCTATAGAAAAGAAATAACAGAAATGTACCAAGACTTGGTCTTGGATTAGTAGTGTGGGAGAAGGAAAAAAAATAGCCAAAAAAATTACACGAATTTCGAGACAGAATAATAATAAAATAGTAAAAATAATTTATGATAAATTTTTGAAAATGTTGATTTTCCCAATTTTGATTAATAATGAAAAAATAAGAATTTAATGTTTGAGAAAAAATTTGCTTGAATTAAAGTAGCACGAATTTCGAGAAAAATATTAAAATAATAATAAAAAAAATTTATGACAAATTTTTAAAAATTGTTTGTTTTATCAATTTTGATTTATAGTGAAAAAATGAGAATTCAAAATTGAAAAAGGCAAAACTAATCGAGTGGTGTTGATTAACAAAAAAAAAGGAAGAAATAAAATAAAAAATCGTAAATCCAAAAAACTCTCAAATTGGTGGTTGCACCAGATTTGAGCTTCCCCGCTCTGATACCACTTGTTGGATCGAGAAAACCGATAGAGGGGGGGGTGAATATCGGTAATCGTTTTTTGAAAATTTTAGAGCAAGTACGCAGCGGAAATTAAAAGTCACAACACAGAGACACAGTCGTTTTTACTTGGTTTGGAGCCTGTGTCGACTTCTACTTCAAGGCCCACGGTCGTTGACCGTTTACTTTGGGCAATTCTATATGCGGCGCAAACAGTTTACAAAATTTGATTACAAAATAAGTGCAGTAAATAATAATAACAAAAACACGCTCTTTTTTACCGACGTCCGGAGTAGATCGACTTTTTCGGAGCAGCGGGACGTCGTAGGCTCGAGTTGGAAGGTTTCCGGAGCAAGGCGCGAGAGCAGAAGAGCTTTGAGACGTTGAGTGAATTGATGTTCTGAAGCCTTGGTCGATGGCCCTTTATATAGGGCCTGGGGGCGCCCGGGACGTCAGGGGCGCCCCCCCCACGTGGCCTTTGATCCGCCAAAGTCTCGGTCAGCGTCTGGTCCCTTTATCTTCGGGATCAGCTTTGACCGGGGCGCCTGGAGCGCTCGGGGCGCCCGGATTGACCGGGTCAAAGTGTTATCTGGCTTCGAAGAGAGCTGCTTCGACAGTTGGTGCTGGGGGCGCCCGCAGCGCAAGGGGCGCCCGGGAGTTGTACTGTTTGAAGCTGCTTTTTACTTGTGTGTTTTGTGTTCACCTTGGGGGCGCCGGGGACACTCCGGGCGCCCTGGTCAGCTGTTGCCTCACTCCTTTGAGGCTCTCTGAGCTGCAGACACTCGTTCCTTCGATCCTGCATCCAGGGTTAGTCCAAAACACAACAAAACATTAAGTGGTTAGTTTATACAGCCTTAGCTGTCTTGGTTCTGACTTTGGGCCTCCAAAATGGAACCCTAGGTCGAACCGACGCCTACTGTTCCCTCGACGGGGAACACGTCCTCACCTACTCCTCTCGGGAGAATTTACCTGTTGCCAACCGTTCCTCTGGTTGGACTTTTGCCTGACGGTCCTTTGTCAGGTCTTGGATGCCGAGCTGTCCTTCGCCCGGTGCCTAGCATTCCTTCGCTAGGGCTTTGTTTCCTGGCAGCCCTTCGCCAGTGCCTAGCAGTCCTTCGCTAGGGCTTTGTTTCCTGGCAGCCCTTCGCCAGGTGCCTAGCAGCCCTTCGCTAGGACTTTTCCTACACACTTAGTGAACATTGTTAGATCACAAATAAACTTAACTTTGAATCTTTTGCCAATATCAAAACAAGGTTCGATATGGTGCTTCCTGCACCAACATTTGTACCTTTCAAAGCTCATAGTATTCTTTCAAAAATACGGTATTTTCTCAAAAAAAGGGCAATATTGTTTAAGTTTTCTGAGTTCAAAATACTTTAGTACATAGTTTTATGCTATGCTTTCAAAAACTTATACTAAGTATTTTCAAATGTTCTCATTGTTGACGCAAGTATTTCTGGTGATTTTTGATGTATGACAAAGGGAGAGAGGTATGCTTAAGTTAGAAAATTTTTGGTGTCTTCCAGAAGGATCAATGAAAATCAAAATATTTTTTTCAAAAAGGGGAGAGTGAGCTTATGTTAGAAAATAATTTTCTCCCAAAGATCAAAATGTATTTTCAAAACTTATATCAATTTTTTATTTTCTTTTGATCCCAAGGATAGTAATTTTGCCCTTTCGACCAATCTAACTTAAGATATTGTCAAACATCAAAAAGGGAGAGATTGTTGGTGCAAGTTGCATCAGTGATGTCCTCCTGTAAGTGTTTTAATGTTTGACAATATACTTAAGTCAGTGATACATAGAACAAGGGAGGGTGAGCAAAGGAGGAGTAACCTAAGTGGAAGAAAAGTCCTAGTTAACCTAGGCACTGAGACCTGGTGAGTGAAGCTGGGCACTAAGACTTGGTGAGTGAAGCTAGGCACTAAGTCCTGGCAAAGGGCTGGGCACCAAAGACCTGCTCGGAAAGTGGGCACGAAGTCCTGGTCGAGGACTGGGCACGAAGACTTGGCAAAGGGCTAGGCACCGAAGACCTGCTCGGAAGGTGGGCACCGAAGTCCTGGACTTAGGATTTGGGCATGAAGTCTTGGTCCGAGGGACTGAGCAACTTAGCTGAGCGATGACTAAGGACAGAAGTAGAGACGGGTCAGGGTTCGGACGTCTCGAGATCCGGGAGTATCGGAGGCTAAGTAAAAGTCCAACCGAAGGACAGGGTGGCAACTGTCTCCTGAAAGGAGTAGGTAAAAGGCGCGTTCTCGGGGATGGGAAATTGCATCGGTTCGACCTAGGGTTTCGTGGAAATTCGAAGTCTGAACCAAGTCCTTAAGGCTAATATTGTATGAATATTTGCTTTGTGTTTGTGTATCTTGCAGGTAACAAGAACCAGAGGCAAAGCAGACAAAAGGCTGGAAATCAGCCAAGCCAGGCACCCCTATTGATGGGGGCACCCAGATCAAAGAGTAAAACCCAGTCTTGGGTTGGAAGCATTGAAGCCAGGTGCCCAGTAAGGTCCAGGCGCCCAAGCCAAAGAAGAAAAGTTGCAGTTTCGGGAAGTAACCAGAATAGGCTTCCATTCAGGTGCCCGGGATGATACGGGCGCCCAAGTTGAAAGCTGTATTTGCTGTTTCGAGTTCGAAACACAGATAAGCCTTCACTCAGGCAACTGGGAGGTCCGGGGCGCCCTGGTCAGAGGTTTTATCAGCCACGGCGAGTTCGGCGCGGGGATAAAGTTTGACCAAGTCTATAGGGGCGCCCCCAACGTATCAGGCGGCCATATGAAGCCTATAAAAGGGGCTTCGACCCCTCTGCTTCAGACACATCTTTCCAGAGCGATTCTGATCATTCTGACCAACGACAACGCGCTAAAGATGAGACTCTACGACCGGGAGGCTCCAGGAGGAAGTGCGCGACACTTTGGAGGTCCAGATCGGCCGAGTTTCAAAACTTGCTTGTTTGGTTTGCATTTTATTATTCTGTACTTACTTTGCTATATTTTTTATTGTACTTCTGCATTGTAAGACGGGTTTCTCCGCCTCCAGAAAGTCTGGAAAGGAGACCAATAGTGGACGGACATTCCCGTGCTTAGACCTTGGATGTACTGACCCTGGGGGGTTGGGAACCAAGTAAATCCCACGTGCGTTGTGTTGTTATTGTTTTTCTTCGCTCTGTTTAGTTTCCGCTGCACTAACGCTCTGAGTCTAGAACGACTCTCAAAAGGTTTCTACGAAGTCTTTTACGGTCGATATTCACCCCCCCTCTATCGATGGCACCGATCCTACAGAAGCTACCGATCCATGACCCAAACTAGTTAGACCAAAATTTTTCAAGAAGTAACTTGAAGATGAATTTTTTCAGTAAAAGGCTTTGTCAAGGAAAGGGTTGTTGCTCCAATAAGGCTATGACCAAAGAAGGCCTTGTGCCTCGCCAAGACCTGGAAGCTGATTACTGAAAACCAAATTCAAATTACTACTTGTTAAATTTGAATCTAACACAAATTTCAATTAATCTTAGATTCAACACATTTTTCAAAATCAATAAACTTAAACTTTATAAAACTTTCAAAATTAACCATGCTTTTCAAAAATAAAAAACCTGTCTCACAAAACCCATAAGGTTAACGTGATTGATAACACTAAACTGGGAGAGACAGACTAGGTTGTAAAAATCAATTTAAGCTATCCCTAACTCTAATTGGATCCAAATCAATAAATACTTTATGTGTATGAAGATAAAGATTTGGACCAATTGATGTTGGATAGTGGATGCTCCAGACACATGACTGGAGACAAATTGAAATTCACCAAAATCAAGTTCAAGAACCTAGGCTCAGTAGCATTTGGCAACAATGTTACACTCAAAGTCATTGGGTCAGGTAACATTGAACTCAAGTATGATTTTGTGATTAAGAAAGTACTCTTGGTTGAAAATTTTAAGTTCAATTTGCTTAGTATAAGTCAACTATGTGATACTGGCTACGTAGTTACATTCACCAACTTTGACTGCCTGATTAGAAACCTCCAAGACTCAGAAGTTATGCTTAAGGGTACTAGGAAAAACAACGTTTATACTATTAATTTACCTTTAGTACCAAAATGCTTCTTGACACAATTAGAAGAAACCAACCTCTGGCATAGGAGATTAGGTCACACTCATGTTAAACTAATTTCTAAAATTACCCAACTTGGTTTAATTAAAGGTGTACCAAAACTTAAGAATTTTGAAAACACAATCTGTAACTCATTTAACCAAGGCAAACAAACTAAGTCTACCCACAAACCAATTCAATCAGACTTAATCCAAACCACACTTGAGCTCCTGCACTTTGACCTATTTAATTCACATGGAGCCAAGTCACTAAGCGGGAATCGGTACTGCTTAGTAATTATCGATGATTACTCCAGGATTACCTGGGTTAGGTTCCTAAAAACTAAGGATGAAACCTTGAACTTATTTATTGACTTATGTAAAATGATTGAAAACCAAAATGATACTAAAATCAAAAGACTTAGAAGTGATCACGGAGGAGAATTTGAAAATCAAACGGTTGAGGGATTTTGCAAAATAAATGGGTATATTCATGAGTTTTTCTGTCTTAGAACCCCTCAACAAAATGGGATAATGGAGAGAAAAAATAGAACCCTTCAAGAAGCCGCTAGAACCATGTTGGATGAATTTAACCTAGCTAATCAATTCTGGGCAGAAGCGGTAAGTACGACATGCTACATCCAAAACAGAGTTCTAATTAACAAAAGACATAATAAAACCCCTTATGAACTATATTATCATAGACTGCCTAACCTACACTACCTAAGAGTCTTTGGGTGCAAAGTCCATATCTTGAACACTAAGGACTACCTAGGTAAGTTTCAATCCAAGTCAACCCTAGGGATCTTCTTAGGATATTCAACAACTAGTAGGGCCTATAGAGTTTATAATAAACAAACTCATAAAATTGAAGAAACTACTAGCTTAATTTTTGATGAGGAAATTGAACCAAAAACTGATAATCAAAAATTGAACCAATCAAATATTGATCAGGAAGACAGTGAACCATCAATTGAACCACTGATTGAACATTTAAATGAACTAACTCTTGAACCAACTACTGAGGTCTCAACTGAACCAATAACTGAACCGACCCAAGTAGTTGAACCAAATACTGAACCGAACCATCCAGCCGGACCTGAGGCTGAATCAAGTACTAGAAGAACCAAGAAACCCAGACTCAGTCACCCTTCTGATCAAATTATGGGTGATCCGACCTTAGGAGTCAGAACTAGGTCTTCCTATAGAAATCTTAGTTAGATCACATTAATTTCAAAAATTGAACCTAAGACTATAGAGGAAGCCCTACCTGACCCTGATTGGATCATAGCTATGCAAGAAGAGTTAGTCCAATTTGAAAGAAATCATGTCTGGGAACTAGCACCTAAACCTGAGGGTAAATCTGTTATAGATACTAAGTGGGTGTTTAGAAACAAATTACATGATCAAGGGGAAATAGTTAGAAACAAAGCTCGCTTAGTAGCTAAAGGGTTTAGTCAGGTCGAAAGGTTAGACTATGATGAAACCTATGCCCCAGTAGCCAGACTTGAGTCAATTAGAATGTTGTTAGCCTTTGCAGCCCATAGAGGGTTCAAGCTATACCAAATGGATGTTAAGTCTGCCTTTTTAAATGGGTTTATCAAAGAAGAAGTTTATGTAGGACAACCCCAGGATTTGAGAACCTAGAAAAACCTAAGTATGTTTTTAAACTTAGAAAAACACTTTATTGGTTGAAACAAGCACCTAGGGCATGGTATGAATGCTTATCAACTTATCTAATTTCTAAGGAATTTAACTAAGGTCAAATTGACTCCGCCCTTTTTGTTAAAACCTTAGAAAATGATATTTTTATTGCCCAAATTTATGTTGATGATATAATTTTTGGATCCACCAACTTTCACTTTCTAAAAGAATTTGTAAAAATAATGGAAAGTGAATTCGAAATGAGCTTGGTAGATGAGCTCAACTTTTTCTTAGGATTACAAATTAAACAAACTAGAGATGGTAATTATGTTCATCAATTCAAGTATGCTAAAGAGCTAATAAAGAAATTCAAAATGGATAATTCCAAAAGCTTAAGTACCCCTATGACTACAAATGTCAAAATAGATAATGATCCTGAAGGAAAGCCTGTAGATCTTAAGCTATACCGAAACATGATTGGTAGCCTACTTTACTTGACCGCTAGTAGACCTGATATCTTATTTTCTATAGGAATGTGTGCTAGGTACCAAACTTGTGCTAAGGAAATCCCACTTAGCAGCCCTAAAACAAGTACTTAGGTACATTAAGGGTACCCTAAATGTAGAGATTTGGTATCCTAGAACTTTCACTTTTGAATTATCAGGATATTCTGACTCTGACTATGCTGGGTGCAAATTAGATAGAAAAAGTACAAGTGGAAGTTGTCAACTATTAGGACATAGCCTAGTCAGCTGGTGTAGTAGAAAGCAACACTGCGTAGCATTGTCCACAACAGAAGCAGAATATATTGCCCTAGGAGAATGTGTAGCACAACTTGATCAGATTACTTAACTTGACTAACCCTAGCGAAAGCTACTGTTTATGACAGTTAGTAAGTAGCTAACTGCGTTAGACAGGTCTTGAACAAGATCGGTTTAAATTAGTTTGGTCCTCTTCTATTGCTTGTTGAAATTCACTAGAGTTGGTTCAATACGGAGTTCCAATTTGTTTAACTAGCTCTAATTCAAAAATGAATTACAATAGTTATTTTTTTTATATATGGCAAAGGGGGAGAGAAAGAAAAGAGAGAAAATTTTTAATTTTTCAAAAATTTTTAATTTTTTTTTTATCTTTTTCACAAAAAGCTAAGTATTTCTAAGTGTTTGAAAATAATGTTTTTGCTAAAGTACTTCAAATTTTTCCTAAATTTTTCTAAGTACTTCAAATGTTTGTTTTATGTTTCTAAGTGCTTTAAAATTGTTCTAAGCATCTTCAAAGTGCTTCCAAAAATTTCTAAAGGATTTCTAAGTGAAATTGTTTTAACCAAATGTGTATTAAGATTTTTTTAAAAGTATTTTTCAAGCAATTTTTTTTTAAAAAAAGCTTGCAAGAAACTTTTTGAAAATTGTTTAAGTGTAAAAAGTTTTTTTTTGGTGCAAATGCTTTTGCTTTTGCTTTACTTTTGAAAAAACACTTAGTCAAAAAACTTAAAGCTTTTGCTAAATTTTGAAAAATACTTAGTACTTAGAAAATTTACAAAACCAGCATGACATTGAAAATTTTAGGGGGAGAATGTGCAATTCAGGGGGAGATAAATTTCTATTGTTAGATTATTATTGTTGTTAGATTGCTATAATATGTTGTTTAACTTAACTTTTTGAAGTGTGTTGCCATAAATCAAAAAGGGGGAGATTGTTGGTGCCGGAAGCGCCAAAGTTGAACTTATGTTTTAATAATGGCAAAGGGTTCAGAAGTTAAGAGTTGGTTGTGATCGAACAAGCTTATTAAGTGTGCAGGAAAGTCCTAGGCACACTAGGCACTAAGTCCTGGTTCTTTGAATTGGGCACTAAGTCCTGGCCGCGGGCTGGGCAATAAGACCTGGTGAGTGAAGCCGGGCACTAAGACCTGGTGAGTGAAGCTGGGCACTAAGACCTGGTCGAGGACTAGGCACCGAATACCTGGTGAGTGAAGCTGGGCTCTAAGACCTGGTCGAGGCCTGACCACCGAAGACCTGGTGAGTGAAGCTGGGCAAAAGTCCAACCGGAGGAGCCGGTTGGCAAAAAGGTAAATTCTCCCGAGAGGAGTAGGCGAGGTCGCGTTCCCCGTAGGAGGGAACATTAGCCGTCGGTTCGACCTAGGGTTCCATTTGGGAGACCCGAAGTCAGAATCAAGATAGCTTAGGCTGTAAATAATGTCTAATATATCATGTATATTTGCTTCTTGTGTTTTGGAACTAACCTTGGTTGCAGGAAATGAAGGGACGATGTTTCTGCAGCTCAGGCGCCTCATTGGAAGGAGGTGCCTCACTGGGCTAGGCGCCTGTATGGATACAGGCGCCCCAGTGCAAGGCAAAACCAAGTCATCGAAGCAAACTGCCACGAAAGCCTTTGGACCAAGTCAAGCTAGGCGCCTGTGTTAACACAGGCACCCCAGTCAGCTCAGGCGCCCCAGTTGAAGGGATAAGTGTTGGCCGAGTCTGTGGATTGGAGTTCGCACAGAAGAGCCACGTGTCAGGCACACCCTTCAACATAGGCGCCCCAACGACCAGTATAAATAGGGGTTCACCCCCAAGGCTTCAGAACAATTTGCAAATCTCGCTCTCAACACTTTCGCTCAAGCACGACATGCTCCGCACTCGCGATTCAAGCGCCGCCGACGACCTGCTGCTCCGAAATTCCATCCACTCCGGTCGTCGGTAAAAGCTTAAATTTCTTAAGTGTTGTAACCTTTTTTTAATTCTATATCTATACTCTAAATTGTAAACATTCTTCGAATATAGAATTGCCTATCGTAAACGGTCAAGGACCGTGGGCCTTGGAGTAGGAGCCGACCGCGACTTCGAACCAAGTAAAACAAACTGTGTTAGCGACTTTGTTTTACTCTTTCTGCTGCGTAATTTCTCTTAATTGTCCGAAAAATTTTCGATCGATATTCACCCCCCCTGATGGAACCCCAAAATACTAGATTAAGTTGTCACGGATGTGGGTCCATCAGAATTTAGAATTTGTATAAAAATGCTGGAAACCCTTTTTACAATCAAAGAAGAAAAGCGTAGTAAAGGGGCCACAGGTCGTATTTTTCCAAGGGTTAGTTCAAGTTGTTCGATTCATGCTCGAGTTATGTGTCGTTAATATTTTTGGTGTTTCAAATAAATCTGGTGTTTGTTTGCAAATAAAAATGACGATGCAATGAAAAGGAAATGAAACTTAACTAAGAAACTAACCAAGGTAATGGTAGCTAAAGAACTTAACCAATAAGAAACCTAATCCAACAATTTCACTTAATCGAGTCGGGAAAAACAATCTGATATTAGGTACAAGCTCAATGCAAAGCAAATGAATAAGAGAACACTTGATACACAAGGAATGAAAGAAATCAATGTGCCAAAATGATACTAAGTACCAAAGCTGTGATTGAAAATTCCGAATTGAAACTAAATCACTTCAGATTGGAAAACAAGCTAATAGTGAAGTGCTGATCATGAATTAAGGCAGGAAGTCAGAATTGAATGCAGCAGAATACCGAAATGAACTTAAAGCAGCTTTTGAAGGCAGGAATTCAGAACAGTAAATGCAGAAATTCAGAAATGGAAACCAGATTTCAGAACATGGAAGAAGAATTTCAGGAATGAGAGCTATATCCTAATGCAAAGCAATAGAGCAGGTTGGACTAAGAAGAACTCGTGTATGCTTGACTCTAATTCCAGAAACTACAAGCTTAAAACTTTAGAAATGAACTAAATGGCAGAAATTAGAATTGAAGGGCAGATATGAAATTGATACACTACAAGCTAATGAACAAAATCTGAAATCAATTGCTATTAAAAGTAAACGAGCTGCAATGCAAATTCAGGAGATAAACTACATCCAGCTTAATGCAAAACTCAGAAGTACTCAAGGAAAATGAAATTGAAATGTAGCAGGGAATGAAACTGATATACAGCAGGAAGAAAAACTAGAATGCAGCAACAATCTGGCACACAAGCAATGAAATATGAAACAAACTGAAACTAAATCGAATTGCTCACTATCAGGCTTATATCTAATACTATTGCAACATTGAAACTAATTGAAACAGAACCAATCCGAAAACTAAACTTAACTAAGCTGGAAATTGCAGAACAGGGTAAAATCTGATACGCATGAACTAAATTCGGAAATAAACTGAAATTGAAACCAAATGTTCACTAAACAAGTTCCTAAACTACTTAACTTGAAGATTGAACCCTAATTTAAGCTGTAACAATGCAGTAAACGAAGTTAGCTAATCTGAAACAAAGACAGAAACAAAACACTGCAGAATTCGAAAATTACAGCTAGAAACAATGAAATTAGCTACGGAAAACTAATCCTCAACCCTTCCCGAGCTCAAAACCACCTTGTTCGTCACGCAAGGGCAAGCCAAGAACCCCTTCGGCTCCGTAAATCACTGGAAACAGCGCTGCGATTCAAATCCAGCTCACTCTGCACTTGGCTGGGGAAACTCAATCCAATCTCCTCGATTTCCATGGCTGGGAGTGCGATGATGATTTGAGAATCATCTGAGCTCGCCTGAGAACCCCTACAGACGGCTCAGATGGTCGGACGTGGCTCGCGGATGAGATTCAAGGGATTGGATTGCAGACTGCCGAAACCCTCAAACAGCCTTGTTCCGGCGCAATTTGAGCTGAAATCTCCAACTCTACTATCCTCCAATGATTCAGATGTTGATCCAAGGTCGAAGTTGAGGCGGTCACGCCTTCAAACTAAAGAAATTACCGAAAAAATGAAGAACAGAAGAAGAAGAATGAAGAACTGCGAAGGAACGGCGAAGACGCGACAAGGAGAAAGCTGGGGAAATTTTCCTTAAGTAATTAGGAATGAACGACCCAGATTGATTTGAGGAAATCCAACGGCTGATCTTGCTCTGATTTAATCCAAACTTTGATGATGTTGATCAGGGGTCAGGATCTGCCTCGTGGTAGCTCGGATCCTCCAGATGTGCAACGGATGGTCCAGATCAACCTAATCTTTGAATGGACGATCTAGAGCCCTCCAAGCTTGATCCAACGGTTGAATGAGCTCTGATTGGGATGAAACCTTTAGATCTTGATCAGAGTGCTTGATCAACCCTAACCCTAGCTCGGATTGCTTCAGATGGTCCCGGATGGCTCAGATCTAGCCGCTTTTGAATCGGACGGCCCGGATTAATCCGAAGCTTGATAACTCGATCCGGGTCCACTTCCGACTCAAGTTTGACCCAGTATGCCCTAGGTCCAGGATCCTTTCATGCCTACAAAAATATATCAAAAAATTAGTGGCCAAATAATCCAAAAATGTGTAAATTTACAATTAAGTCCAAAATAAGAGGAAATCCTAAAACCTAAGGTAAAATCACAATTAAGCAAGTAAAACATGGGTCAAACATGGATTTTAACAATTAAAATAATCAACAAAATGATACTTATCAACTCCCCCACACTTAAGCTTGAGCGTCTCGCGAAATCACTAAGTATGTATCCCCTAGATTTTCCTAAGCATAATTAGAAACAAATAAAAAGAAATTACCTAAGGTTGTCAATTCTCATAAATCTAAGCTCTATGGATTAGTATCTTGTCCTTAAATCAACAACTTAGCCTTTTCATCCATCATGAGTCATTGAGATGAATTTAAATCACTAGCCTTTCAAAGAAAATTTTGGTGGCTCTCTCCTTAAGTTCTAAGTTGATGATGGAAGTAGAGCTTACTCAAACACACATGCTTCTTGCACTACCATAGGCTTGCTTATTGTCTAATCTCCACCATTATTCATGATTAGGATCAACATCTACAAAAACAATTGAAAACATGGAAAATGGTGAGAAATGGAATAAAAGCCAAGGAAATAGAAAATTGATGAAGTGGAAGACTTGAGTGCTCAAAAAATATTTCCAATGTGCTTTGCCCCTCTTTACAGTCCTCTAGTGATATAAAAAATGTGGTGAAGTCAAATTTGGATAATGCTTTTCATTTGGGTGAAGAAAACTCTATTAGTCTCAATGTGCCAAGTTTGCCCTTTTGTGCCAACTCACTCTTGCGTGCCAATTTTGCTTACTTTTCTTCCCTTTCTGATTTTGTTTTCTTTTTTTCTTTCTCTCTAGTGAATTCAGAATTTAATGGAGCAGATCTTCAATTTGGATGAGAGTATCTTCACTGATTTATGGTGCCAAGTCAATGGTGTGCCAACTTGCTTCTTTTGATTTTTTTTTCAAACTGCTCTCTCTTTTTTTTTTCTGTTTCTTCTTTTTTTTTTAGCTGCTATTTTTTCCTTGTTCAATCATTATATGCTTAGCTCCCAATCCTTTATCAGAATCAGCTTCCATCCACTCTGTTGTAATTTTCCAAATGAAAATGTAGCTGCTATACCTTTAGTTTCCAGATTTTTTTTTCTTCATAGCTGCATTTTTCCTGTTTCAAGTTTCAAATGCCTACTCCACGCAACTCCTTCCATACCTTGCACTCCCCTGATTACTCAAAGCAATTAGCATCAACTAGTAGTGGAGAATTAGATCTAAACATGTTTCGGATTCCAGCTCACTGCAATTTTTTTCTGTTTTGATTTAAAACATCCAACATCCACATTTCTTCCTGCTTTGATCAGCAGTGGAGATACTCAACATCTTTTATACATTTCTGTACTTCATTCTGCAATACACAGCCTTGTAAACCCAAATTACAGCTTCAAGTTGATACAAAACTTGTGCAAAAACTGCTTGTATGGTACACTAGCTTCAATCCTAGCAGTCCACTGATTTTTTTCTGTTAATGCACTTGATTCTTTACTTGATACTCCTTGTTTACTTCAAATTCCAGCAACCCCTTCACTGGTTTCAGAATTGTATAGCTGCAATTCAGCTCTTAGAAGAGTGGCCGAATACATGCTCTATAGCAAATTTGATACATCATTCTTCAAGTGCGTGCCAATTTCTTTTCTTCTCTACAGATTTTTTTTTCTGCTCAGCCGAATGCATAGATTTGTCCTTCAAATCAACTGCTGGCTTCTGATTTTGGTTGCAGAACAGCTGCCCTTGCAATGCAGTTTCGAATTTCCAGCTTTAGATTTCTCAGCCTTTGCTCAGTTTTTCTTAGTTTTAATTCAGATTATGTTCAGCTGCAAATTCAGCTTGTGTTCAGCTCAAATTCAACTCTAGCAGATTGTTTCGGATTTCTTAAGCAAAGACAAACTGCAAGCAAAGAAAATCTGCAAGTCCCAAACATTTCTGCCCTAAAATAGTTTCATTGCAAAAATTTTCCTTCACTTTGGCACAAACAATTTTTCTCACTGCTTCCTTTTTTTTTTCTTTTTGCACAGCTTCTTGGATCTTCAATTGATGATGAAAACTTTAGATGCTTCAATTGATTTCCATCCTTAACCACTTCTTCTTGCTCCTTTTTGACATCAAACTCACTCAAAATGTAATTGTTTCCATCCTTCCATTGCAAAATTTTTTTTTTCTTTTGGATCCAAATGCCTCCTTGATACAAAACTTTTCCAAAGCACTAATCACTCCCCCACACTTAAACCTTGTCCGTCTTGGGCAAAGTAGCATCAAGAAAACATCCCAAGCAAACAAATCCATAGAAAAATGGGGTTAAGAGTAGGAGAATAGAAAGTAAAATTGAAAAGAGTATGTATCAAGTATGATCATTGCTAAGAATAATATGGAAAAGGGAAACAAATTGATTAGCCTCCATAGATGTGATCCAATCACTGAAATATGGTTTTGAAAGAACCTAAGCAAGTTCTAGAGTTCAATAACATATGTGTGTCACAAATATAAGGCTAATTCTCACTCGGTAAAAATAATTCATCTCAAATCCTCAATCAAGAATCTAAAGAAAAGTAGTACTCAAGCATCCAAGATTTCATCCATGAACTCAAACCCTAAATTTTAACAACCAAATTTAATTTATTTTCCAAGAGATTCTAAAATGACATAAAGATAACCTAGAGGGATACATTTATTCCTAGTCATGCAAGAAAAAGTGACAAAAGAAATAACAAGGTATTTACAATGACTCCTAGTCATTCTACTCTACTCATGCATTTATTAGCAAGGACTCAATTTAAAGAAAAATTCTAATTCTAGAAAGCATGAAAATGAAAAATGAAATAAAAGAAAATACAAGAAAGAACAATCTCCCATTTATTTCTGGTGGACGGAGTCTATCCAGAAGTAGCCTCCATCATGGTAGTGGAGGAACATGAGTGCCTGAGAGAATTAAGACTCCCCCACACTTGAACTTTACAAAAATTTACTCCGGTGGCCGCAGACGATTCAGGTACAAGATCCATGTAAGGAATGGAGTGCTATGAATTAAAGTAAAATCAACTCCTCCTTCTTGATGCCTTTTGAAAGTTCTTCCAGGAGGCTGGAGTCTGTTCAGATGGAGCACCCACTCCGGAAGTCTTCTAGACCCTGCAAAACAATGTAATACCTCTCTCAAGCGTGCAGGGCAAGACAGAAATAAAATAATATCAGTCTCTGCATGAAATGTATCTAAAACTGCATCACATCCAATTAAATCAATTTTCGGTGTCTTAATAAATTTTTCACAATTATTTCCTACAAAATTTGCATCCAAAAACTCATCACAAATAATAAAATCAATCCTTGGCACTTCAATAGAAATTTCACCATTATTTTCTACTAAGGATGTATCAAGCAATGTATCACAACCTATGAAATCAACTTTAGGTGCCTCAATGAATTTTTCACAAATATTTTCAGCATAAGATATATCAAAAGACTCATCACAACAATCAACATCAATTCTAGGGACTTCTAAAAATTTTTCACTATCAGCATTTTCATGATCTGTATCCCAACATGCTTCATTTTTAACAAATTTAACACTAGGTACCTCTAGGGATTTTTCACAATCAAATTCTACAAGAGATGCATCCCTAAGTATATCACAAACAATAAAATCAGTTTGAGGTACCTCTATGCAATTTTCAGAAAAATTAGGAGGAGTATTTACCTGATCGTGCTGAAAAATACCTAGAGGTTCGACAAAAGTAGATGTATCCGTGTTCTCCTCCTGGTCATGTTCAAGCTCCACTTCAGGTTCAGGTTCTGGTGGACACTCAACTAAAACAGGTGATCCTTGGGTTCTTGCTTCCACCATGCAAGTCCCTACACTTTCTGGTAATTGTGGTGGTCCCTGGGGCTTAGTGCAATCCCCTACGCCTATGGAATCATCTCCTATGCATGTTTCCTCTGTAATATCTGCAACAACAATATCAGAAAAATTAGGACCTTCAATAATACTATCATCACAAAATAAAAAATGAGAATGGTCCTATGGTGCTTCAAGAGGAATGCATGCTGTAGGTGCCCTATTTTTGATGTTTTCTTCTTCTTCTTCCACAAAATTTGCAAGATCACTTGAAGAAGGACTTGACCATGCACTAGGGTCACCTTGAACTGATATAAAATCAACTCCGGGGCTCTCAGAATTAAGAGTAGCTTGAGAAGATAACTGTCCTGATTCTTGGGCTTTTATTTGATTCCATTGATCAACCAATTTTCCAAGGCATTCTCCATGTCTTGCCGTTGTTGTTGTAAACTTTGCTGTTGTTGTACGACTTGTTGCCACATCTCCATCATCCTTTGTTGAGCCTCACTCCAATTAGGATTCTCAAAGCCTCCTTGGTTAGTGTGGAACTCTTGTTGGTCTTGAAATGTAACATAAGGCTGCTGAAAACCAAGAGTAGGCTGTGTATTCTGAAATGAAGATTGTGGGGGCTGATCAAATGGTTGCATAAGCTGATTGAACTGTTGAATATTTGGTTCACAATTTGGTGGGGATGGCTGAAAATTATGATTCTGGAAATTCTGATCATAGGGCTGAAATTGTTGGTTGGAAGATTGGATTGATTGCTGAAAATTCTGATTCTGGAATTGAAAACTCTGAAATGGTTGGGACTGAAAATTCTGGTTTTGAAACTGAAAATTTTGATTGTATGGCTGTGAATGTTGAAAAGGTTGTTGAAAATTCTGTGTGGGTTGAAATTCTCACTGCCATGGCTGAGGTTGAGGCTGAAATTGATTGTTTCCCTGCTGAAAACTTACAAAAGGCTGCTGGAAATTTTAGTTAAGATGCTAAAATCCTTGGTTTGGTTGAACTTGATGGAAGGGTGGTTGCTGAAAATTCTGATTATCTAAACACCCTTGCTGAATTCCTTGAAAAAGCAATTGATCTTGTTGATAAGGTTGCTGAAAGTTGGGCTGAAAATTCTGGAATTGTGGCTGCCCAATCTGAGTTTGCTGGAAATTTGGTTGACTTGGCTGAAAATCTTGCTGAAATTGTTGACATTGTAGCTGAAAAAACTGATTTGGTTGCTGATTGAATGGTTGGTTCTGCTGAAACTGTGGACACGACTGTTGGTAATTAGATGAGAACATTTTGAACCTGCAGCCCTGTCACACAACAAACAAGAAAAATGGCAGCAACCGTATACAAAAGATAAAGCACAAGAAAATAGAATCAAATGATATGCCCATAAGCACACAAGCAAAAATCAAACAAATCAACTAGTTGCTTCCCCGGCAACGGCGCCAAAAATTTTGATGGACCCGAAATAGACTGTCACGAATGTGGGTCCTCCAAATTTAGAATATGAATAAAAAGCTGGAAACCCTTTTTGCAATCAAAGAAGAAATGCGTAGTAAAGGGGCCACAGGTCGTATTTTTCCAAGGGCTAGTTCAAGTTGTTCGATTCATGCTCGAGTTATGTGTCGTTAATATTTTTGGGGTTTCAAATAAATCTAGTGTTTGTTTGCAAATAAAAATGACGATGCAATTAAAAGGAAATGAAACTTAACTAAGAAACTAACTAAGGTAATGGTAGCTAAAGAACTTAACCAATAAGAAACCTAATCCAACAATTTCACTTAATCGAGTCGGGAAAAACAATCTGATATTAGGTGCAAGCTCAATGCAAAGCAAATGAATAAGAGAACACTTGATACACAAGGAATGAAAGAAATCAATGTGCCAAAATGATACTAAGTACCAAAGCTGTGATTGAAAATTCCGAATTGAAACTAAATCACTTCAGATTGGAAAACAAGCTAATAGTGAAGTGCTGATCATGAATTAAGGCAGGAAGTCAGAATTGAATGCAGCAGAATACCGAAATGAACTTAAAGCAGCTTTTGAAGGCAGGAATTCAGAACAGTAAATGCAGAAATTCAGAAATGGAAACCAGATTTCAGAACATGGAAGAAGAATTTCAGGAATGAGAGTTATATCCTAATGCAAAGCAATAGAGCAGGTTGGACTAAGAAGAACTCGTGTATGCTTGACTCTAATTCCAGAAACTACAAGCTTAAAACTTCAGAAATGAACTAAATGGCAGAAATTAGAATTGAAGGGCAGATATGAAATTGATACACTACAAGCTAATGAACAAAATCTGAAATCAATTGCTATTAAAAGTAAACGAGCTGCAATGCAAATTTAGGAGATAAACTACATCCAGCTTAATGCAAAACTCAGAAGTACTCAAGGAAAATGAAACTGAAATGCAGCAGGGAATGAAACTGATATACAGCAGAAAGAAAAACTAGAATGCAGCAACAATCTGGCACACAAGCAATGAAATATGAAACAAACTGAAACTAAATCGAATTGCTCACTATCAGGCTTATATCTAATGCTATTGCAGCATTGAAACTAATTGAAACAGAACCAATCCGAAAACTAAACTTAACTAAGCTGGAAATTGCAGAACAGGGTAAAATCTGATACGCATGAACTAAATTCGGAAATAAACTGAAATTGAAACCAAATGTTCACTAAACAAGTTCCTAAACTACTTAACTTGAAGATTGAACCCTAATTTAAGCTGTAACAATGCAGTAAACGAAGTTAGCTAATCTGAAACAAAGACAGAAACAAAACCCTACAGAATTCGAAAATTACAGCTAGAAACAATGAAATTAGCTACGGAAAACTAATCCTCAATCCTTCTCGAGCTCAAAACCACCTTGTTCGTCACGCAAGGGCAAGCCAAGAACCCCTTCGGCTCCGCAAATCACTGGAAACAGCGCTGCGATTCAAATCCAGCTCACTCTGCACTTGGCTGGGGAAACTCAATCCAATCTCCTCGATTTCCATGGCTGGGAGTGCGATGATGATTTGAGAATCATCTGAGCTCGCCTGAGAACCCCTACAGACGGCTCAGATGGTCGGACATGGCCCGCGGATGAGATTCAAGGGATTGGATTGCAGACTGTCGAAACCCTCAAACAGCCCTGTTCCGGCGCAATTTGAGCTGAAATCTCCAACACTACTATCCTCCAATGATTCAGATGTTGATCCAAGGTCGAAGTTGAGGAGGTCACGCCTTCAAACTAAAGAAATTGTCGAAAAAATGAAGAATAGAAGAAGAAGATTGAAGAACTGCGAAGGAAACGGCGAAGACGCGACAAGGAGAAAGCTGGGGAAATTTTCCTTAAGTAATTAGGAATGAACGACCCAGATTGATTTGAGGAAATCCAACGGCTGATCTTGCTCTGATTTAATCCAAACTTTAATGATGTTGATCAGGAGTCAGGATCTGCCTCGTGGTAGCTCGGATCCTCCAGATGTGCAACGGATGGTCCAGATCAACCTAATCTTTGAACGGACGATCTAGAGCCCTCCAAGCTTGATCCAACGGTTGAATGAGCTCTGATTGGGATGAAACCTTCAGATCTTGATCAGAGTGCTTGATCAACCCTAACCCTAGCTCGGATTGCTTCAGATGGTCCCGGATGGCTCAGATCTAGCCGCTTTTGAATCGGATGGCCCGGATTAATCCGAAGCTTGATAACTCGATCCGGGTCCACTTCCGACTCAAGTTTGACCCAGTATGCCCTAGGTCCAGGATCCTTTCATGCCTACAAAAATATATCAAAAAATTAGTGGCCAAATAATCCAAAAATGTGCAAATTTGCAATTAAGTCCAAAATAAGAGGAAATCTTAAAATCTAGGGTAAAATCACAATTAAGCAAGTAAAACATGGGTCAAACATGGATTTTAACAATTAAAATAATCAACAAAATGGTACTTATCACCCCCCCCCCCCCGCGTATCAATTTACTCCGATCCAACAGAGAGGATGAGTGTGAGTGTGTCCTAAGATCAGTCGACCGGTAGAGACACCAGTCGACTGATCTTTCTGCGGGTTTCGAACAATATAGAACAATCGGCTGGTCTGGATGACAGTCGACTGGTCTGTTCGAAATTTGACTGGTTAGCTAGTCGTTGGCTGAGCACGAATCGACTGGGGTTGATAGCAGTTGACTGGTGTTAGGGCAGAGCTATTTTGTTAACAGCTCTCTCCTCTATTTAAATGGAAGCTTTGAGGCTTGAGAAGGGTTAGATGTTCTGTTGAAAACCCTCTTGATCAAGTGCTCAAAGCTTCCATGTCTAAGCTTTTCCTCCTAACCCTAATTCTCATCTTGTAAAGGGGAAGAGAGATTTGTGAGAGGTTGCACTCCACGGAGGAGTGAGATCTAGCCGGAGATTGCCGGGAACTAGTCCACCGAAGGATTGAGGGTTCGTCTACCTCAAGGACTCGCCATGGAATAGGAGCAAGAAATCTCCGAACCACGTAAAGGATAAGTGTTAGCATTGTCTTTCTTTATTAAAGACAATTTGGGTGACGAGCTATTCACCCCCCTCTAGTCGACCTCCAATCTTCCAACACCCTTCCATCGAGACACTTCCGTTTTTAGTTTTCTTTATGGTGGCTTTGTTTTCCTTTTTGGTTTTCGTGAACTTATATTTGTCCCGTACTTTGTGTTTGTGTGCTTTATGTGCTCCGGAGGAGTTATGGTTGTATGTTTATGATGTAAGTCGTGTCGGTACACATCTTCATTTGTTGTGATGTATTTTATTTCCATTATGTTATATTTACTAGCCGTGTTGGCCGATGTTATAGAGGTGGTTGTGTAGGTCGTGTATAATAAATTCAGATTGTCCGCCGTACAGAGGAGGTGTTGTTTGATTTATGTCGGACCAGCGGCTCCCTTGGGGCGTGATAAGATCTCTTTCTCCATCCTTAATACCGTTCATTGCTGTCGCTCGTACATTTCGTGATGCTTAGAATACTCTTGCTCTCCCCTATAGCACACACTCCCATGGTCGCATTACACAACTCAAAATACAACTTCGTGATCTAATCAAAGGCTCTCAATCTATCACTGAATTTATGCAGTTTATCAAATCCAAGTTTGATGAACTAGCGTTCATGCATACCCTTCTTGACATTAAAGACCTCTCACCATCAAAGTCTTTCGTAGTCTTGATGATGACTATAAGGAACAAGAATGGAGGTCGAGTTTGGGACGCTTTCTAAACTCCAAAGACACTTGCTTCGTCCATTTTAGGGTTTTGGATCATCCATTTGTACACAAAAGATGGATAAAAGCCCAAAAATAAAATGACAAAAATCAAGAAGACCCTTTGTTTCTCTCTCCAAATCATCAATGGGCATTTTTGATTATTTTTATCAAGGGCACTCCACCTTTTGCTCCCATAGTATAGAATCAATGTGTTATCTACCATTTAAATCTCACATCTAATTTCTTATTAATAAGGATATATTACAATAATTATATAATCATAATTATTATAATATATAATAATAAAATTATGATTTCATACTATACTTTACACTCGTTTGAAATATTTTTATGTAATGGAATTTTTTTGATTTGGAATATATCAGAATTAAATTTAATTTTTATATTTTTATTATTTCATCATTCATCAATAAAACTTAATATTTATATGGAGGGCTATTTAGAAATTTTAACTTTCCAGATAAATTCCCTTCATAATTCAGACCTAAAGAGATCTGATTTATTTTAAAGAGTTTGAATACAATTGAATTCCAATTACTTACCAATTTTTTATTTAAATTTAATTAGTATACATTGTAATAAAAATATATTATAGCAATTATAAAATCACAGTTGTTTTCCTAATCGATAGAAAACCAAATATATGTTGCCTTGTAAACTTATTTCAAAGATAAATTGACTTCTTCAACTATTTAAGAACAATGCTAAGAACAACTTGTCTTCATCAACTATGCAAGGAAGTTATCAAAATCAATTTAACTTCATGTTGTTGGTGCAGTTTGCACTAACGGTCAAACTCGGGTTTTGATGTATGACAAAGTGGTTAAAGTTAGGGTTGTTGGTGTTTAACCTCTTTACTAAGTGTGCAGGGTTGAAAAACTTAGGACCAGACACCAGGCTGAAGTCCAGGATGGTTGAGTCCTGGCGGGAAGTCCAGTTGGGTCCGCGGGACCTGACAACTGGCTGAAGACCAAGTTGGTTGAGACTTGGCAGGAAGACCAGGGTGGTTGAGCCTTGGCAGGAAGTCCTGGTGGGTCAAGAAGTCAAGTAAAGCTGCACAAAGGGTAAGTGAGGTAAGTCACTGGAGGAGCGAACCAGTGAGGACGCGTTCCCCGTCGAGGGAACAGCAGGCGTCGGTTCGACCTAGGGCTCCATTTTGGAGACCAAAGTCAGAACCAAGACAGCTAAGGCTGTATAAATCTAATAATTTATTATGTTATTGTGTTTTGGACTAACCCTGGATGCAGGACCAAAGGAACGTGAGTCTGCAGCTCAGAGTGCCTCAAAGGAGTAAGGCAACTGCTGACCAGGGCGCCCGGAGTGTCCCGGGCGCCCCCAAGGTGAACACCAAACACACAATCACAAAGTGCGCCTCGACAGTACAAGCTGCGGGCGCCCCTATGCTTCCGGGCGCCCCCGCTGCTCCCGGGCGCCCCCTGCGCTGTGGGCGCCCCCATGCGCACACCTCGAACCTAAACACTGCGAAGCCAAGGAGATAGAACTTTGACCCGGTCAATCCGGGCGCCCCGGTCAAAGCGGATCCAGAGGATCAGACGCGACCGAGAGCCCTGCGGATCAGAGGCCACGTGGGGGCGCCCCGGACGTCCCGGGCGCCCCCAGGCCCTATATAAAGGGCCCTCGACCCCATGCTTCGGACAACACTTCTTCTAACGCCTCAAAGTTCTTCTACGCTCACGCCTTGCTCCGGATACGCTTCACTTCGAGCCTACGACGTCCTGCGCCCCGAAAGAGTCGACCTACTCCGGACGTCGGTAAAAAGAAGAACTTAATTTTTTAATATATATTTTATTGCATTTAATTACTTGAAAGTGTGGGGTTGTCACACTTTCAATTCTTTTGTACTCGCCTACTCTTTCGGGGTTTACCAGTAGAGAGTTTTAGTGGATTGCCCAACGGAAAGGTCCGAGGGACCTGGGCCTTCGAGTAGGAGTCGCCGAAGGCTCCGAACGAAGTAAAACTCGTTCGTGTTTGTGTGTTCGTTTTTCGTTTCTTTCGTTTCCGCTGTGCACGCTTTTTAAAGCGCTCTAATTTTTTAAAATGCACATGATTCACCTCCCCCTCTCACGTGCATCGATCCTACACATGTGACTCTTCATTAACTATGGAAAGTTCAATTATCTTACTAAGTTTACTGAAACTCTTTATGACAAGAGTCATTAGTATAGAAAAGAACAAAATCAAATTGTCATGTGTTTAATAATATGATGTATTAATTGTAGAAGGTTGTGGAAGCATGAATTTAAGTGTATAAATAAGGACCTTGTATGATGAAGAATAATAAGTAGTAAACATTTCTCTTCGTAAAGTCTTTCTCCCATTCTCATAGTTTCTTATAAAATCTCTCCAACATTCTTGTTTTCTCATCCTAGATTCCCGAAAATTCCAACAAATTTGGTATTAGAGTCATATACACCAATGGCTTTGACGAACTCCCTCCAAGTGCCAAAGTTAACCAAAGATAACTATCGAATGTGGAGTATATAAATGGAAGCTCTACTAGGATCTCTTGATGTATGGAACCTTGTGGAGACCGACTATCCTATAGCTGAGACAAGTGATGAGAATGATCAAGCTCTTAAGGCGATGAAGAAAAGAGAGAAGAAGCTTATTCACTATGAAGCTCTAGCAACAACATCACAACAGGCTTGGGAGATATTGAAGACAACATATGATAGAGTAGATAAAGTAATGAAGATTCGCCTACAATCCCTACGAGCTCAATTTGAAACACTACAACAAGAGAATACTGAAATAATTTCTGATTATTTCTCCCGAGTTATCTCCATTGTTCATCAAATGAGAAGAAATGGCGAGGAGATAAAAGATGTGTTAGGACCGGTAGGAGAGCTAGAGGGGGGGAGGTGATTAGCTCCAATTTGCTTATAAAAGATTTATCACCGTGGAAGACTTCAAGCAATGCTAATGCTCAAGGATTTACTTGGTATCCACCTCTTTGAGGTGACTAATCCAAGGATCCGCTTTCCTCGCTCTCTCATACATTATGAAAGATCTCCTTCTTGAGGTGGAGAAACCTCCTACAAGCTTACAAGAAGAATAGAACAAGAGGAAGCAAATACAATAGAAATTCTTACAAGATTTACAACATATGAGCTCTCTTTGCTTTCCTTGCTTTCTTCAAGCTTTAGATCGCCTCTAGAACTTTAGAAGTGCAGCAACACTATGCCCCAAGACTTCTCTTGAAATGGAGAGGAAGGAGGAGAAGAACCGTGCGAGCACTATGCTTCAAACCTGCGTGAAAATCCTATATACCTGACGCCTAGGGTTCCCTAATCGATTGCCCAATCGATTACCACGTCAGACTTAGTAGTTCAATGGTTATTTTTTTATGCTTAATCGATTATCCAATCGATTAAGAACAACCTTAATCAATTGCTGAATCGATTTAGCACCTTTCTGTGCTCTCGCGCAATACTACGGTAATCGATCGCCCAATCGATTACCGGACTCTTAATCGATTTATCAATCGATTAAGAGAAGGCTGAATCGATTGCCCAATCGATCCAGCCACATTCTGTTCTCGCAACTTATTTCTCCCAATCGATTACCCAATCGATTCACACATTCCTTAATCGATCACCCAATCGATCAAGAAGGCTTTTGTTCACGAGAAACCAAACCCAAATCGATTACCCAATCGATTGAGTCCAACCCTAACATGTGTGCACAAGTCTAGGGTTCCCTTGCCTAACCTTGGTCAACCATGACCTGTTAGGACTTCCCTACCAAGTGTCTGATCAACCCTTTGACCAACCTAGATTTCTCCTGCCTAGCTCCCAGCTAGGACTTAACCTAATTCCCAACTAAGTTTGCCTAACCCTCGAGTTAAGTCTAGTCTCTCGGTAGACTTCTACCTTATCAACGTGCGATCTCTCCGATCCACCTGGACTTCACCTAATCCCACTAGGTGTGCCTAGTCCACTAGGTCTTTTCCATGTCAGTGTGTGATCTCCCCGATCCACTAGACTTCACCTAGTCCCACTAGGTATTTTCTCATGCCAGCGGTGCGATTTCTTCGATCTACCTGTACTTCACCTAGTCCACTAGGTGTGCCTAGTCCCATTAGGTCTTTTCCCATGCCAGCGTGTGATCTCCCCGATTCACCTGGACTTCACCTAGTCCCACTTGGTCTTTTCCAATCAACCTTGACCCACTTGACTCACATGATATTCAAACATCATCCGATATTCAAACATCGAAACTTCCAACCTTAAGCTTACCAAGCTTACTGGACATAAACTCACCCGAGCCTAGTCAAACTAGGTCAACCCTGACCTAACCAAGATTGTACCAACAATCTCCATCTTTTTGATGTTGACAATATGTTTGAGAAAGCCTAATCCCGATTAGTCTTTCAATCTTCTCCCCCTTTGACACATATCAAAAACTCTCCCTGAGAGTCTATATGGTCAAAGGCATGCCCAATGAAAGTCTCATACCTTTCATTTGAACCCATGCTCAATCTTGAGCATTCATCGTAATAAAATTTCCAATCTTCATGCTTTCACTTATTCCAAAAATAAAAATAAATCACATGCTTTTAAGGAAGACCTCCCCCACAAAAATGTTCTAACCCTCTATCATTGCACAACAATGATTTTTGAGTTCCTAAACCTTTAGGAAATCACAACTCGAGGTTTTGAGATTTAAAAACTTGAATCAAAAACCTTCTCTAACCCTATAGTTTCACCAAACCATCTCCCCATTTGATTTCACAATGAAATTTACCCAAAATTACTTATAAAAGTATTCAAAGGGTTAGCGATTGTTAGGTTACTCAAAATTAGGTTAACTGACTGAAAACAAACAGTTTCAGTCGTGCCAATCGATTGTGTTGGGTCCCAATCGATTAAGCTATGCCTTCATTATATAAAGAAAATATATGGGAGCTCACTTCAGTTCCTTAAAGACACAAA
>JAGFNQ010000997.1:0-137225 GCA_024364735.1 Boesenbergia rotunda | reverse complement strand
TAGCTGCAATTCTGCTATTGCATTCCCTTTTAGAACCTTAGCACAGCTTTCTCACCTTGGCACATTCTGATCCGAAATTCTTAGCAGCCATTTTCCCTTTGATCAGCAGTGGAGGTGCTCTGCAATTGCTAATTTGCAGCCTTGGAAAACCCGGATTCATCTCAAGTTGGTACAAAAAATTTTGGAACAGATTTTTTCTTTTCATGTGCGTGCCACTTGGCTTATTTTTTTTCCTTTTCATTTCATTTGCCTCACCCGAATTCAACTTGAGGTGCAACTTCCTTGGATCTTCAAATGATGATCAAGAATTTTCAATTGTTTTCAATCCTTGCTCACTTCTTCCCACTTGATCTTGATACAAAACTTAACTCACTTTGATCCTTCCAATTGCAGAATTTTTTTTCTTTTGGATCCAAATGCTTCCTTGATACAAAATATTTTCCAAAACACTAATCACTCCCCCACACTTAAATCTTTGTCCATCTCGGGCAAAGTAGCACTAAGAAAACATCCCAAGCAACAAATCCATAGAAAAATTGGGGTTAAGATTAGGAATAAGGAAAGACAAATAGAATATACATGATTTTTGCCAAAATTTATGTGGAAAGGTAAACAAAGTGATTAGTCTCTATAGATGTGATCCAATCATCGAAATATTGTTTTGAAAGAACCTAAGCAAGTTCTAGAGTACAATAACATATGTGTGTCACAAATATAAGGCTAATTCTCACTAGGCAAAAATAATCTATCTCAAATCCTCAATTAAGAATCCAAAGCAAAATAGTACTCAAGCATCCAAGATTTCATCCATGAACTCAAACCCTAAGTTTTGACAACCAAATTTAATTTATTTTCAAAAGACTCTAAAATGACAAGAAGATAACCTAAAGGGATACATTTATTCCTAGTCATGCAAGAAAAAGTGCTAAAACAAAAGACATGGTATTTACAATGATTTTTATTCATGTCATGTTTCCCAAAAATTTATTATCCACTACTTACTTTAAAAAGAGAAACATTTATTCCTAGAAACATGAAAATGATATGTACAATAAATGGTAGAGAAAGTGAACTCCCCTTAAGTTGGGTAAATAGCGTCGTTCATGTCCAACCCATCCACCTCCAGCTCCTTTAGCTCTTCAAAGTACCTTTTGAGCCGGTGGCCATTGACTTTCTAAATAAAACCATTAGATGCATCTTGAATTTCCACAACACCATATGGTAAAATATTGGTTACAATAAATGGACCATCCCACCTTGACCTTAATTTACCTTTTATCAATTTGAGCCTTGATTTGTACAATAACACCTTGTCACCAACTTTGAAATCTTTCTTCACAATGTGCTTGTCATGGAAGTTCTTTGTCTTCTCCTTGTAGATCCTTGAATTTTCAAATGCTTCTAGCCGAATTTCTTCAAGTTCTTGGAGTTGCAATTTTCTCTCTTCCCCCGCCTTGGTAGCATCGAAATTATAAGCTTTCACCGCCCAATATGCCTTGTGCTCTATTTCCACGGGGAGGTGACAAGCCTTACCATAAACCAAGCGGTAGGGTGACATGCCAATCGGTGTCTTGTATGCTATTCTGTAGGCCCAGAGTGCGTCATCTAGCCTCTTGCTCCAGTCTTTTCTAGTGGGCCCAACTGTCTTTTCTAAGATGGATTTGATCTCTCTGTTTGAAATCTCAGCCTGTCCATTTGTTTGGGGATGATAGGATGTAGAAACTTTATGTGCCACCCCATATCTGCTAAGCATCGCCTTCATGTGTTTGTTGCAAAAATGAGATCCTTGGTCACTGATTATTGCTCTTGGAATTCCAAACCTGCAGAAAATGTGTGACCTAACAAAACTACAAACAACAGAAGAATCATCAGTCCTGGAGGGAATGACCTCCACCCATTTTGAAACATAATCCACAGCAAGTAAAATATACAGATAACCATAAGATGCAGGAAAATGTCCCATAAAATCTATCCCCCAAACATCAAAAATCTCACAGTAAAGCATAGTGTTTTGGGGCATCTCATGACTTGCTCCTATGTTCCCAGTTCACTGATATCTATCACAATTTTTATAAAAAACATGTGAATCATGAAAAAAGGTGGGCCAGTATAATCCACACTCTAGTACTTTCCTGGCAGTCCTCTGGGGTCCAAAATGCCCCCCACAAGCTGATGAATGATAAAATGTCAGGACAGAAGAAAACTCATGATCGGGTATGCATCTCCTAATTATTTGGTCATTACAAAATTTTCACAAATAAAGATCATCCCACACATAAAACTTTGCATCACTTTTTAATTTATCTTTTTGAGCCTTAGAAAATTGAGTGGGGAAAACATGTGCAACTAGAAAATTAACTAGGTCAACATACCACGGTGTCTCACCATGCACTGCAATCAAGTGCTCATCTCTGAAATCATCATCAATGGTGGTAGGGGATCCATCTCCTTCAAGTCTGCTCAAATGATCTGCAACTAAGTTCTCTTTTCCACTTCTATCCTTGATTTCCAGGTCAAATTCTTGGAGTAGGAGCATCCATCTGATCAATCTAGGTTTTGCATCAGGCTTTTTCAACAGATATTTGAGAGCTGCATGATCAGAAAAAATAATCACATATGAGCACAATAAATAAGATCTGAATCTATCTAAAGCAAAAACAATGGCAAGAAGCTCCTTTTCAGTCGTGGTGTAGTTGGCTTGGGCGGCATCTAGGGTTTTGGAGGCGTAGCAAATGACATGTGGTGCTCCATCAACCCTCTGTGCTAAAACAGCTTCCACTGCAAAATTAGAAGCATCACACATTAATTCAAATGGTAGAGTCCAGTCAGGTGATGTAATAATAGGAGCTGAGGTAAGAGCCTCCCTGAGTCTATGAAAAGCTTCCTTGCAATTTTCATCAAAATGAAACTCAACATCTTTCTGCAGAAGTCGTGTCAAGGGTCGAGCAATCAAGCTGAAATCTCTAATAAATCTGCGGTAAAATCCTGCATGTCCAAGAAAAGCACGAACATCCCGTACGCATACGGGGTAAGATAAAAAAGAAATAACACTGATTTTAGCAGGATCTACCTCAATACCTTTTCGAGAGACTATGTGTCCAAGTACAATCCCATGCTCTACCATAAAGTGGCATTTCTCAAAATTAAGAACAAGGTTAGATTCAATGCAACGATGTAAAACCCTAGACAAATTATTTAAGCATGAATCAAAAGACGTGCCATAAACTGAAAAATTATCCATGAATACCTCCATACAGTCCTCTAGCAACTCACCAAATATACTTACCATGCATCTCTGAAATGTACCGGGTGCGTTGCAGAGTCCGAAGGGCATACGTCTGTAGGCAAATGTGCCAAAGGGACAAGTGAAGGTGGTCTTCTCCTGGTCCTCTGGATCTATGCAAATCTGAAAATAGCCTGAAAATCCATCCAAGAAACAATAGTGCGACTTCCCTGCCAGTCTCTCAAGCATCTGATCAATTAAGGGTAAAGGGAAGTGATCTTTCCTTGTGACCTTGTTGAGCTTCCTGTAATCAATGCAGACTCTCCAGGAATTCTTAACTCTGGTGGGCACTAGTTCATTGCTTTCATCCGCCACCACGGTCACTCTAGATTTCTTGGGCACCACGTGAATAGGACTAACCCATTGACTGTCAGAAATAGGGTAAATGATACCTGCCTGTAGAAGTCGAGTCACCTCTTTCTTTACAACATCCAAAATAAGTGGGTTGAGTCTCCTTTGTGGTTGCCTCATAGGTTTGACATTGTCTTCTAAAAATATCCTGTGCATGCAGATAGCTGGGCTGATACCTGGTATATCTGATAAAGTCCACCCAATTGCCTTCTTGTAGTGCCTCAGGACCCTGGTAATGGCTTCAGTTCACTCTGGTCTTCTTCAGTAGAAATAAGTGATCCTTGGGGCTCTGTGCAATCCCCTACACTTTGAATATCAAGAAAAATAGGTGATCCTTGGGGCTCTGTGCAATCCCCTACACCTAGAAAAATCTCTCCAGCTGGAAATGCATCTGTGGATCTCGACTTTTCTTGTTACTTGGGTATCAATGATGCATTGCTAGATGCCGCTCATTGCTTATGTGTCTAAAGCGTTTAGACACATTGCCAACGTTACGAGAACCTATTGGTCACACACTAAGGACACGATGCTTCGGAGATTAATTAATCTTGGTTTGACTAAGATTTGATTCGAATTGGATTAATTGAGTTAGACTCAAGTGAATCCAATTAGATTATGGGATTGAGTCTAATTTGAGTTAGACTCATCTAGATTAGACTCAACCTCTTATTATGGATAATATTTATTAAAGGGTTTAATAAAATATTATTTAAGAGGAAGGCTAAGAGACATTTTATTCATTAGATGAATAGAATATTAAGAGTCTCAAGGAATACCAAGAGACTTGGCATTCATTGGGTTTTATTAGCATTAAGATGAGAGGAGCTCAAGGGACATTGCCCCTTAGTATTCATTAGATGAGTATAAATACCCTCCCTTGTCAATGGCTAGAGGCCAGAGGGTGCATCTCTCTTCCTCTTCTTTCTTCCTCCTTGTCCATAACTCCCTAGTGGAGGTTCTTGTGCTTTGTGAACCATCCCAAGTTGCTAGCACAACTAAGGTGGTTCCTCTCCGAGGCGTAGATCGTGTTCGTGTGGATACACATAGAGGCACGAACACTTGAACGTGTAAGAGATCCGGTGAACCAAAGGACTAGCGGGATAAGCAAAGGGCACGCGACAAAGGTATTCCTATAAGATAGGAATTGTAGATCACTTTGTATGAGTTTTTCTTTCGCATGGATCGCTCGAGGGATCTTATTGAAGGATCGTTTATGGTGTGCTAGAGGGGGGTGAATAGCTCTTCTTCGGATCTTTGATCTCTACAGAATTGTTAGCACAACGGAAACAATAATATGCAAAGTAAATAAGGAATAAAACACTGCTAACACCTCGATTTACTTGGTATCCACCCCGGTCGGGGACTAATCCAAGAATCCGTCGGTGGATCAACCCCCGGATAACCTCCGGCTAGATCTGTCGCTCCTTGTGGGTGGAGAAACCTCGCCACAACACCTTGAACACTCTCTGATCACAGTAGACTACTAACTTACTTTACCCAAGCAAGTTTCGTTAAGAATGATAGGAGAAAA
The DNA here is from genome assembly GCA_024364735.1 of Boesenbergia rotunda. Classification (NCBI taxonomy): domain Eukaryota; kingdom Viridiplantae; phylum Streptophyta; class Magnoliopsida; order Zingiberales; family Zingiberaceae; genus Boesenbergia; species Boesenbergia rotunda. The sequence goes on along the minus strand of JAGFNQ010000997.1, from coordinate 132,060 downwards.
CGAGCCCCTTTAAATAGGGCTCGAATCTGAAACAACCGCTTACCAGTCGACTGCCCCTAGGGCAGTCAACTGGTCCCACTCAGATTTGACCGTTGCAGTACAACGTTCGAATCTCTCAGCTGTTCCAGTCAGCACCAGTCGACTGCCCTTGGGCCAGTCGACTGGTGACACACCTAAGCCTAGGGTTTCACTCCCGAGTACAAGTCTCTTTCGCACTCAAACCCTCCTGGCTTAGCCCCTGAGTACAAGCACACATACTCAGCCTCTCTCAACCTAGTTGACTCTTCACCAGCAGTCTTGATGTTGCCTTCACGCCCTCTTCATCTTTGGCCCTCGTCCCTCGGATGCGCACGCAAGCCTCCATCTTGCCTCCATGCCACCCTTCACGTACGCCTCGAAGTCCGCGTCCCTCGGCTCATCATCTCTGCTATCAATGGTCCCTCGGATGCGCACGTAAGCCTCCAGCTTACCTCCATGCCCTCCTTCACCTGAAGACATCAACCAAGTCCATGCGTACCTGTACACCTGCACACTCATGTACACATGTGAGAACAACACAAATCCTAACTTAACCATATTGCCCACTCATCAAAATATCATGATCCTCCAGATCATCTCAGGGTCGATTGCTCCAACAATCTCCCCCTTTTTGATGTGTGGCAATATGTTAAGTTAGGTAAACATATAGCAATAACAATAGCAAAAGCAATTGAAATTCAAGCATAACACACAAGAGGCAACCTCCCCCTTAACCTATGCTTTCTCCCAAATTTCAATCCTTATTGCTGATCCCAAGTTAAGTTTTCCCAACTTAACTCTAAAGCACACCCAAACCTAAGTTTAAGTTTCAACCCAAACCTAACTTAACACTCAAGTTCTCCCCCTTTGACACCATCAAAAGATTGCCCCACATAACCCAACCCTTGGTGCCAAATAGAGCTTAACCCTATTTCTGAAAAACCCTTCAAAAATCACCAAAAAACCCATTCTGCCCACATTACCATCGACTACCCCAGGGGCAGTCGACTGATACGACAGGTTTCAGAATTTCAACCGAAATTCAGAAACTAATAAAAAATTCCAGAAAATCTGGAAAAATGTGAAACTTTGCAAGCACAGTTGTTAAGGTATTCCCTACCTTAAAAAAATTTGGTTCATGAAAAATATCAATCGTGCTTGACTTTTGGTACAAACTCTAAAGTTCTCAAATTATGTAAACTTTGTATCAAGGATGACCTCTACTCATGATATCCTATACTTTATACTTTCTATCAACTCCCATTGATATTTAAAATGATTCCTAACTCCCCCTTTTTCATATAAATGAATCCATTTTGACAAGAGCTCCCCTCATGTTTTAATAATCATCTCTTCTAAACATGGTATCCTCTTGATTTTCAACCAAACCATATTAGATAGCAATTATTATGAATTTCAAACATATCATGAATACATATATAATGATCATAAAAGAACCATCCATTAACACTTAGAGATATTCAAGCAATATTTAAAGCATCATTGAGCATGATAAAAATGCAAAAACCAAATAGAAACTAATGAAATAAGTCACATGCCATAAATTTACACAATGAAGTAACCCATAGATAGTTCATGCATCAACCATAGGCATAGCCATAACATATGACCCAAAATAATGTCCAGGGCCCAAAACATAAAGCCCGGAAAACATCCAAATACAGACATCAGAATATAAAGCGTTTAAGAGGTATAAGAAAGCATCAAGTCAAAACACTCTCAACACTGGAATCACTCTCAACAATTGCATCCACTGGTCAGAAGTACATGTGATCATCACCACCAGAGGGAGGAGGAGGAGGAGGAGGAGGAGCCTGATAGGCGAGATGCCACTGCTGCATCATCTCGTACATCTCTTCTTGACGGCTGGTCATCCTATCAACTTTTGCTTCAAGCCTCTGCTCCGTCTGCTGGCATCCGTGAATGTCCTCGCGGATGGCGTGAACATCTGCCTGGAGCTGGGTAATCTCTGCTCGGGTGACCAGCTCGTCGGGCCCCTCATCTGCATCAGCGGCCTCTGGGCGCTCCCTCCAAGCAAATGCCCCTGTCTAAACTCAATCCCTGCCAAGGATAATTGGCGGGTGCCAATTTGATCATATTCCTTGGACAGGTGTTTGACCTGACCACTTGTGACATGAATGCCAAATCGTAGCTGGAAGAACTCAGTCAACATGTGGCAAAAGGGCATATAAATTTTCCCATTGACACTCTGGGAAAAATGACAAATATAGGCAAACACATGCAATGACACATCTATGTCCAATCGTCTCTCAAGAGCATACATCATCACTAAGTGAGGCAGCCGAATCCTTGCTCTCCCCTTAGTGACAATGGGTAGAAGACACTCTACAACAATCTTATACAGAACATGGCTAAATGGACGCATGGGCTTTGCATCAAAGGTGCGCTCAGATTCATGTCTATGTCTTCTAAAATAGTGCAGATGAATCTGATCAATGGTAATGTTTTCAAACTCAAGCGGCTCAATGACATTTGGAAAATAGGTGTTGACATTGTTTGACGCCCGACACTCTAAGAAACTGGCTAAAATCATGAGTGTGAAGGGAATGGTAACGCCGGCTACTCTTGATTCATAAACATTATTGTCTGAATCAACACAAGTTAAATTTGCATAGAACTCCTTGCATAGATCAGTGTTAATGTCATGTTGGCAATAAACCAATTGTTCTATGCCAAAATGAGTCACCATCTCAATAATTTGTAGCGCTTTATCCTCAAAATAGGATTTGTTAAGATACCGACAGGGCAACACAACAAACTCATTCTCCTCGAACCTTTTCTTGCACTCCCAGCTCTTAAATATTGACTCCTCTGGAGCTTGGGGACCTGGTTGGGATGAACCTTCACCCCTAGACCGCTTAGACACAACCCTAATATACCGAACACATGCATGCATACCAAAGTGACCCCCCAAAAGAGAAAATATCAAAAAAACATACACAAAACATCATATTAGTATCAATGCAAAGTCTAAATGGAGAAATGAACCTTAAATCATCATACCTCTTGACTGCCTTTTTCATGTTTTTCGGTTTTGAGAGAATGGCTTGAGAAAAGAGGTTTTCCACCAACCCTAGAAGTAGATCGGAGTTAGAGGAGGCCTTAGGGACTGATTTGAGGGCGTGAAACAGACTTAGGACGCAAGGGGAGTTGAGAGGAAGAGAAAATCGCCGGGAATAAGCAGCCAAAACCCTAGGTTTGGCTTTCCTGGCGTGCCCTTTCCTTTTATAAAACCCGCGCACCAGTCGACTGCCCCTGGGCCAGTCGACTGGGCCAGAGTGTAATTACATTATGTGGGTTTTGCCAGCCGACTGGCCTCCAGCCAGTCGACTGGTGTCTGATGTTCTGAATTTCAGTTTTTCAGTCCGAACTTCATAAATGCCTAACTAATTTCACAAATTCCCAAAAATTCTGAAATCTTGTGGGGATATTTGTGGATTCTATATTTACTTGGAAAAAATATAATTTTAGTCAAAGTCACCCCAAGTCCCAAGTTTGGTATAAACTCCGAGTTTCTCTAAAAGTATCATACAACCCTTCCCAAAAGTTCTAGTTTGGACCTCACTTTGATGCTACTTCCCATACTCATCCACAGTCCATTCATAGCATCAAGTTATATGGTATTTTAGGCATTAAAATCGATTTGTCTCAATTAAAATCCTAATTTCACCTTTTTCTTTATAATCCTCCCTTTAGTGTGCCAATTTTCTAGGATTAAGACTAACCTTAGTCTTTTTTTTTAAACCTCTCGGCACACTCTATGGTTCTTTTCAATCCCCTAGAAGGAAACCACCTGAGATCCATTTACCATGGAACCCATTTTGACTTCCAGAACTCTCCCTTGAGCTCCTAGCCCTAGTTACTTCCTTAGGTAACTCTCCTACAAAGGCAAGACCACACCGGTGCTCCTCCGGTGCTTCTTTTCCTTCAATTATCACTCTCTTAACCCTGTAGACCTTTTTCTTGGTCAATTTCTTTCCTTTTCCCTCAAAAGACTTTTCTTTGCCATTTTTGACTTTTTCTCTACCATAGTTGTAAGGCATCCTTGAATATGATACCTTATTGACATTAGCCCTCCTAGAATGGTATCTTAGACCCGGCCTACCATTCTTATAATTTTGGCCCTTTGATATCATGTTCAATTCCTTGGACCCTTGAATTACTCTACCAAGGTTTCTTTCCAACTCATCAAGTTTTGCTCTTAAAGCTTGGTTTTCCTTTTCTAACTTCCTAACCTTAGGATCACTAGACCTAATTTGATCATTTCTACCTCCAATTATTTGTCTGGACATCTTCCCTTTTTCCTTAGGGTTTATGCCTTGGTCCTTAGCTCTAGAATTTCTAGAATTCTTGGTGTTTTGATATACAAAATTGTTTCTACTTCTATCGTGATATTTAAAACCAAAAACACGCATGGGCACACAACCATTATTAATTCTATCATTCAAACAAACATTTTGAGCATTCATTGGAAAGTTTGAAGCATGAGTAGGGTTAGAGGGTACCTTCCTTACCCTTGGCGCTCCCCCTTGATGAGTGCTCCTCTTTCTTTCTTCTTTCTCCCATTTCTTAAGATGCTCCATCTTCTTGAGCTTTTTACTTCTTGGACATTTTGTATGATAATGCCCGAGCTCCCCGCATGTGAAACACCGAATCCTCTTTCTTTTGTTTTGAACTTCCTCATTCCTACTACCCATATTAGATTTAAATTGAATGGATTTGGGCTTAGGAATTACTTCCTTTTTACCTAGTGGACACTTGTCCTTGTAGTGCCCCTTTTTATTACAACCAAAGCATATAATATGCTCTCTTGACTTAGCTTTGATGGAGATGGAAGTCGTCTCTTGCCCTTGTGAGGATGAGGGTCTCTCCTCCCCCTCAACACTTGAAGTTGTCATTTCTTCTTCTTTTTCGAATGGATCGGTGCTTCTCCACTTACTTCTTCCACTTTTCTTGACAATTCAACTCCTTTTTCATCTTCTTCAATACTTGAGTCAATTCCCTCAAACTCTTCCACTCTTTGAGTTGATGTAGGGTTCTTATGAATTTCTTCCAACTTATTCCACAATTCGCATGCATTTGAATATTTCCTTATCTCACTCAAAACATGGTTAGGCAATATATTAATCAAAATATTTATTACCTTCTCATTGACCCTAGCTCGTTCTTGTTGTTCACTTGTCCAATATCTAGGGCGAAACCTTTTGCCATGCTTGTCCTTGGGGATTTCGAATGAGTCTTCAATGGTCATTCTACACTCCCAATCCATCCCGAGCCACATCTTCATTCTATCTCTCCAATAATCAAAATTTTCATGCTCGTATGATGGTGGTGAGTTGATATCGTCACCCAATTTGTCTTCCATGACCCCTTATCCTCTAGCGAGTGCTCCCTCGACGGTTAGTCCGATCAAGAGCGGTCCTTGCTCTAATACCAACTGAAGGATCGTTTATGGTGTGCTAGAGGGGGGGGTGAATAATACTTCTTCGGATCTTGGATCTCTACAGAATTGTTAGCACAGCGGAAACAATAAATAGCCATGAGTGTGATTTCTTACTTTTTTATGTAAATTTGTTCAACATGTAAAAAAGTAAATTAATTTATATTGCAAAGTTTGCAAAATTGGTATTGCAACCTGCCAATCAATTCAGTTTTTTTTCTCAATTAGTAATTAGTAATTGACCTAAAAGTTGAAATGACAAATCTTAATTATGCTTCTTGTCTTCATAGTTCATAATATGTTAAACATTATCAATCTTAATTATGTTTATGCTTCGTAATATGTGAAACAAATCTTAATTTCTCCTTCATCATTATTCCCAAAGGTTCATTTTAATAGCTAAGCTCAATCATCATATCCTCATGTACGTTGGAGCTATGACTTTAAATTATTCAAATTTAAATTATCTGAAAATTATGACTCTCTAATATTTGGGTATGTTATGATATTATAAATTAATTTATTATTGTGTTTGAGTTAGTTATAAAATGAATAATATGATTGAGTTTGTTAAAATTTATTTGTAGTCATTTTTTGTTATTAGGTTATAAATTATTAATTTGTAGCCATTTTTTATTCTTACATTATAAATGGAATACTAATAACCTTCAAATAAAAAGTCAAAAATATTACTATCATTTTTTTAGGAAGAGATGTACAATCTGAATCTGATAATAAATTGCAATGTGATATACCTTTTAGACCAGCAGTTGGATCCTCTATTTTCGATTTACAACCTCCTTCTATATCTAGGCCAATATAATGAAGAGAGAAAGAATTTTATATTTCTTTTATTGAACGAGATCCAAGATTAAGAAAACTGATTTGTGAATATCCTATTAATGAGTGAGATAAAATTAGAAGAGCATATATTAAAGCAGGACCTATCAACCTAAACTTGCTGAGTATCTAAGAACAAAAGTTGGAAAGCAAAACTATCGATTTCAATATGCTTAGTTCAAATAATTTCGTTGGCTAGAATATTTACCTTCAAAGGACAAAGCATATTATTTTCCATGCTCTTTCTTTTTGGGAACAAATGTAATCCAGTGGCTCATTTTGCACTTGTTTGTGAAAGGTTTAATAGTTAGAAGAGAGTTAATGATGGAGAAAATATGTATTTTTTATTCATGTTGGTTCATTGTCTTCATCACATAATAGATGTGTGAAATGTGTTTAGGATTTGATGAAACCAAAGCAAATTATTGACAAAGTGATGAACGCTCAATCTACGAAAGAAATTGTAAAAAAATAGGTTGCGTCTAAAGGCAACAATTGAAAGCTAATTATGGATTGCAACTTAAGGGTGTCCTTTTAGAGGTCATGAACAATCAGAGAGTTCCTTAAATCATAAAAATTTTATTGAATTATTAAAATTTCATACATATTTAAATGATGAAATTGGCAAAGTTGTATTACATAATACCCTGGAAAATGCTAAATACACTTCTCCACAAATTCAAAAGGAAATATTGCATATTTTTGCTAATAAAGTAAGAACAATGATTCGAGTTGAATTGGGAGATGCTAAGTTTTGTATTCTTGTTGATGAATCTCAAGATGAGTAAAAAAAGTGTAAATAACCCTTATTCTAAGATTTGTTAATAATACTGGTTTTTTGGTGGAACATTTCTTTAAGATTCTAACTGTTTAGGACACAACATCAGAAAGCCTTAAGAAATCAATTTCTGACATCTTTGTTCAACACAATATTTAAATCCACAACATGAGGGGATAAGGATATGCTAGTGCCAGTAATATGTGTGGTGAATGGAATGAGCTTCAAGCATTATTTCTCAGAGATTGTCTATATACCTATTATGCAGGAATACAGCGGATGGATCGCCTTCTCGTCTTGGTTCAGGACGGAGCCTGTACCTAGGGTCGAGAGAACAAAGAAGAGATGTAGCATGGGAACAAACGCCGACTGTTTTATTCAGGAAAACAGAGGGAAGTAAGGCACGAGGGACGCTCGTCTGCCTTGCAACACATTACAAGCAGACTTATATAGAGAAAGAAAGGAGGATCAACACATGCCGGGTGCACTTATTGGGCCCCATCGTCGCATGCGGAGATGCTTTTCTTCTCTACCAAGTCATCCGTTGAGTTGCGGGACAACGCCACCTTTACAAAATCCGCGGGCTCAGAACCACGAGCGCCGCTGGTTTTCACAAAACCAGGGATCCAAGTGGGTCCCTGTTGAACAGTATGGCACATGGACGGCCACCTTTGGGTGCTTTTTAGGCACACTATTCGACATGACAAAAGAAAAATACTCCCGCGGCTGACTCAGCCATGTTACAAACTTGGCCGACAAGTTGGCCGACACAAACAAAAGGAACATGGGCCCTCCACGCTCCATTTTGTTCATCATTTACAGTTAACATTGGTTGTAGCAATTAAGGATGTGTCATTTATTTGGCAATTCTTTTCTTATTTATCTTCTATTGTAAACTTCGTCAACTCATCTCCTAAATGCCTTAGTGATTTATAACCTACTCAAGAAGAAGAGATTGCATATATGTTGGCTATTGGTGAGCGTGAGTCTATTACAGGGGCTAATCAAATTAGTACATTACATAGACCTGGTGCTACTCGTTGGAGTTCTCATTATGATTCTGTTTGGATCTTGATAGACATGCATGCAGCAACTTGTAAGATCCTTGGAAATCTCAATGAAAATTGTAAAATACGGCGATTTAAAAACCTAAAGCAGAATTTTTTTTTTGAGTAATTTTTCGAAGGTATTAGGGTTCCGATCTCTTGGACGAAGTTTAAAGAGGGGTAAAAGGATTTGAACCCTAAATCTGAAGGGGTTATTTGGTTAAAACCCTGAAGTTAAGGGCTTAGATGGATTTAGTTGGAATTACGGGGGCTCAATTGCAAAACAAAAAAACCCTTAAGTCGCAGCTTCTCGTCTCCTCACGCAGACTCCGCCCAAAGCCGCACCCACCTATTTTTCGATCTTCGCCACGCGACCTCCTTCATCCACCCGATGGGAAGCTTCAGTCGAGGGCCCCCTCCACAGTGCGATCGAGCTAGCCGACAATCTTTTTCCTCAGCCCAGACTTTAGGGTGATGAGCGCTGCTCTCCTTTCTCCGCTTCATCCTAGTTTCGCTTCGGATCTGGGGCGGGTGATAAGACATGGAAGAGGTGAAATGGATTGGCACCGCCGACTGTGCACCTCGCGATGATTTGGCCTGGAATGCTTCATTGGTCTTGTTCTTGATGGTAACACCCCCACGGGATCTAGCCTAGAGCCTCGTTCCCTGGTGACGATTTGCCTTCTATGCCAGGAGTGGACTAGAGATCGGGAAGGGCTTATAGGAGAGGGACCTTCATCTAGACTTCACCATTGCTGGCCGGTTGCTTCGGATCCGAGCAGAGGTTGACCTACGAAACTTCAGATAAATGGTTGTAATTGATGCTCAGTAGTAGTTTTGGACGAATCATTTCTGGATTGGTTTGTTCTATGTAGATGAATTTGGTAACCCGTTGAGATAGCTTGATAAATTGTGCATTGGTTTTCCTTGTTGGGTTGTAATCGAATTTGATTGGTTTAGCTGTTGTCTACTTTGATCAATCTCCAGATTGGGGGTAGCACTCTCTGTGTTGAATTAGATTTTGTTCTGTTTTAGATTGAGTTGTAGCTTAATCTTTTGGTTTTGGTATCTTGCCACATACTATTTAGGATCGTGGGGTTTATAATGTGGTGGATGAGTTTTTAGGTTAATTCTTTTGAATTTGCTACTGATGCCATGAGCTACCACTAATGTTGGAGTTATGTAGGTTATGAATTAGTTTTCGAGTTAGCTCTTTTGAGCTTGAGACTTGTGTCGTGTGGTACATGGTTGGAGATAGTGGTTACTAGCTTGTTTCACATGAGATTGTGATGCGTCTGCCGTGAGTTTCAGTTGTAGGTATTGATCTCAGATTAGATCAAGTTTGTTTATTAATTTTAGCTGAGATTTCGAATTGAACAGTAGGGTTTCATGTGGATGCTATGGAGGATTAGGTATTGGTTTGATCTTGGGTTAGGTGTAGATTATACCTAAGTTAAACCTAATTTTGATAATTGGGTTTAATTAGGGATTAATCATTAATTAAGGATTAAGTAATGAACGTTATAAATTAGGACGATCCTGATTAATTAAAGAAGTTAGTTTATCTAAGAATTATGTGTATTGTAGCTAAGTTTATGCCCTTTGATATAGGACATTGATTTATTGTTGATTATTGGATGGGAGGTTCTCATTCGATATGAACTCCTACTTTATCGAAGGTGGGTACTTCTTGCTTATTTTCTATAGATCCACTTTATCTTTATGCATGACTATTTATAGTTGTGCAGTAGGTTTATTTATCTTAAATCTACTATCGTTTGTTATCCTGCTTGATACTTTTACTTGATCTTGGAGATTATTTAATTCTTGTCTATATAGTCTCTATATTTGATATTTGATTTTGTATAATATTCATGTATGCATGTGTACGTAGATATAGTAGCATGTCACTTGATATCTACATAGATTGATTTCTGATAATACTTGCATGTGTATCTAGATGCATGATGGTTAGGTTATTATGCATGTGATCGACCTGTACATGTTAGGTTGAGTTATGTATGATGACTGAGAGGGGTTGCATGTGTTAGAGTCATGCACTATCCCTGTACTGTTGCATGCTGTCGATCAGCGACTCCCTTGTGGTTGAGCATATCGTCTTCCGGTACATGATATACACACATGGCCACTCATGGGTTAGTGGATATCGTTGGGTGTGTGCATTTGCTCTATACTGCTCCGCTCGGCCGCTCATGGGTAGTGGTTTCGGAGCGTGGTAGCAGGCAGGGATCCCTTCTCTTTCCATAGACTAGAGGAGATGAGAGTAACACTCCCCCATATATACATGGGATAGGGGGTGGTCTCCCACCAGCATCCTGTCCACTCGGTCACTCAGGAGCAGTGATGGTAGAGTGCGTACAGTGTCACAGCCTTGCCCACTTGCCCGACACAAATTGCATATCTCGATGGCTTGACTAGCGTCAAGGGTGACCATGTCATTGCATCATGTGCTTATATTGCATTGTGCATTTGATTGTGATTGCTGCATTTATTTGTTGTATTTGTGCGACATGCACATACAAGATATATATTATATGTGTGGTTTGATGACCCTACACTTGTTCATATGATGCGAGCCCTTTTATGATTAGGATAGGCTGATTTCTGGTATGTACAGTCATTGTTACTTTTTGTTATGCATATTTCTGATATTCCTGTTGAGACTGTATCCTGCTGTTTATGTATAGCTTATTCATCTACTTTTTCTGTCATGCATATCTTTCTCTATACCTGCAGAGTCCACTTGGACTCACTACCCATCAAAATGTTTCTGTTTTTAGGTTGATTGGTCGCCGGAGGAGCCTAGTTGTAGTCCTAGATCCCCACATCTCCATTAATGGGTGCTTCCGCGTGTTTCTCTTTCTTTTAATAGCATGCTCTATACTTTGTATTCATTTTTATATCGTGGACTTGTATTTGTGATTTATTCATGCGATATTGTATTTTTGAGTCCTCTGTTAGACTTTGTGTTGTTGTTTTTGCTGCACGCCTAGCCCGAGGTAGCCCAAGTATGTTTTACGGTTTTAGTACTGTGATGCTTTTACTTCTTTATATATATATATATATATATATATATATATATATATATCTGTTTGAGGCCTAACACCAATTTATTACCTACGTGTGTTGTATGTATGTGTAAATTATCCGCGAGACAGGGGAGTTGCTATCCAATTTTATATTGGATCAGCAACTCTGTTGGTCTTGGGGCGTGATAATTTAATTTTGGTATCAGAGCTAGGTTTGAGATACCTGCCTATTTTCGGGTTTCAGATATTTAAGATGTCTATCTGATACCAATTTATTTTGGTATCAGAACAGGTATCAGATGCTTGTTTATGTTTGTAGATTTTCGGAGTTGTATCTGATATCAATTCAGTAGGTGTCAGAGCTCGGGTTTAATGAGATCTACTCGAGCATATTTCAGATTTTTGGAGTTGTTTCCGGGACGTTGTTGGTACGCTGGGATATGGTGGCGACAGACAGCTCCAAGCAGCAAGAGGTATATATTTCTAGAACTATCCTACTTTTAGTAGTCACTATTAGAGGTAGGATTGGTTAGACTTTCCCAGCTTGGTGGGATTGTATATTTATACTAGATAGATAGGCATTCATAGATTTGGTTGTAGTTAGATTGACATGTAGTCAATCTATCTGATTAGTGATCGTTCATGGGAGTGATTAGTGGACACATTGTGGATATGACCTTGGAGCGAAGAATGTTAGTTCTCTAGTATTACCAATTGTTGAGTCGGAAAGCCAAGGTTGAATCTGTCGACAACTTATTGGAGGTTATGGATTTTGGTTTTTCTTAGACCTTACTTTTTATAGTACTTGTACCAGCTACTATCAGCTAGGCGAAAACTAGGGTTGCCTACCATAGTTGGCTCGATCAGTATAGGATCGATTTATCCTGGTTCCAGGAGTATCATACCTTTGAGTTGCTCGTGCCTGGTTAGGTGACCTAGAAGGCACAATTGAGGTACAAGACCTACATTGATGTAGAAAGGTAGCATTAGCTAGATACTATCATCATTAGTGGAGAGATACATCCTATTTCATGGGGACTTTGACCATGGATCCCTTGTACCTGGTGGATGACTTGGAAGGTATAGGTTAATAGGTGACCTTATGCAGATCTGGAGGAGTATGGAGCTAGTTGCTTGACACTTACGAGTTATCGTGTGTACTTGATTTGGATATCAAGGAGATACTTGGAGACTTATGATTTGCGCTGAGGCAAATCACTTACGAGACTAGGCCGCCTATGGTTAGAAGATACTAAGGACGACCTTCGAGAAATAAAGGAATCACTTTGAAAATATGATGAGATACTCCTGAGAGGTAGTGTGTCTCTATTTCCTGGTTATGGAGCTAGACATCAGAGGGTTCTGAACCTTGAGGGGAGGAATCGGAGAATATTGGGTTACGAGCTGATGGTTGGTCGACTCGCTCATCGCTACGTTATTCTGTGAAGGATTTTGACTCATAGATTGAGTGTATGTAGTTGGATAATCTTGATGGTAAATCGGGATGTACGACCCGTTAAGGTGTTGAGAGGTGGATTAAGATTGACGAATCTCTATGATATGTTGTATTTTGAGGACTTTATTGGTGGTTATTGTGAAATCCAATTTTGGGATATATAGCTTTTTGGATGGATCATTTGGTAGATATATAATCTTTCTGTGGTTGATTATTTAGAATGTTGTTATTGATAGTAGCATACGGTATGACATATTGGCGAACGTGGATGGTATGTTATCTTCTGATGGTCTATTGGAGGATATATTTATGACTTGTGGTGTTTAGAAGATGTCATTGATTAGTGGTACCGGGGAGACGTTATACGATTGAGGATTTGATTATGGACTTGACTCCAGTAACATTATGGTTGAGCGTCCTGAATGTGGTTAGGATAAGTGTGATCGATTGCAGATGGTTGTCGGAGGATAACCTTTAGATCAGTGATCTCTAGTATGAACTTATGCTAGTTGCTCCGTAGCAGTGTAACCTTAGGGTATCAGACGAAGTGGTTACTCATGATATGTATGGATATGTTAGCTGCTAGTATTTGCCGTATGAGGAATAATGAAATTTAAGGATCAAATTTTTGTTAATGGGGGAGAATGTAAAATACGACGATTTACTTGGCTACCAGATTCAAGGAACTTTAGTACTTGTCCCGGAGGTCTAGGGTTCGAATCTGGGGAAGGCAAAAACCCACCATCGGGTGTGGGAAGACCGTAGGGCATGGCCTAGAGAGCTGCCTGATGGGGCTAGAGGGGCTATGTCGCTACATAAAAAGGCGCCTTTTATGTAGCGACACGACCCCTTTAGCACCATCAGGCTCTCTAGGCCGTGCCCTACGATCTTCCCACCCCTAGCAGTGGATTTTTGCCTTCCCCCGGATTCGAACTCTAGACCTCTAGGCTAAGTACTAGAGTTTATGAATCCTGGTAGCAAAGTGAGCCAAATAAATTGTCACGCCCCAAGGAGCCACCCGTCCGATACCGACCGGACTGTCACTCCCTCGATCCGGCGGACAACTCAAAACTCTAACCTCTACGATCACCTCGACCGATTTACCACAGCCTATAGCTTGGAACAACCGTTTGTAGTAAACGAAAACGCTAACAAAGACAAAAATTGCGTACCGGTACGACTTACGACAAAGTATAATGCACAAAAGGTCACCATGGTTCACAAAAGTACAACCATATCGAAAATACCGCAGCGGAATAGCAAATGAAAGTATAACTGAATGACTAATAAAAAGGGTACCAACAGGTACCACCGACATATACAGGACAACAAGAAATCGTCTCGACACACGTAGAGGGACAGGCTGTAGGGCACTCCAGTCGATCATCCTGAAATAAAAACAAGAAGTTAACGGAATGAGTCATAGAACTTAACGGATATCTCATCATATATGCAGAATAGTGTAAGCTAGCAATAGTGTAACAGTCTATCGAAATAACACGTGCACAGGCAGTGGAGTACAACTGAAAGAGGAAATAGGAAATATCATACCAATGTAGCAGAGTCGCCAAAATCAGACATAAGGGTCTCCTGTAAGTGCATGTCAATCATATGCAGCATCCAAGTAAAACAAGCACAAGTAAGTGCAAAATATACGTATACACAAGGTGCAATGACATGGTCACCCCTGCCGTCGGTCAGACATCGTCACCTATGTACGGGAGGAAGCTGAGCGGAGGCCACCCTCCGATGTAGGGCTGTGAATACCCTCCATACTCTGCCATCACTACTCCTGAGCGATCGAGTAGACGGAATGCTACCGGTGTAACACTCCTACTCCATGCCCTATCCGGGGTTCATCTCTGTCTACCCCAGGCCATCTCTGTTTGAGTGTTACCTCTACCCTATGTATATAAATGGGGGAGAGACCTCTCCCTGTTATCTCCTGGTATATATACTACTCAAGGAGGGACCTCTGTCTGCTATCACGCTACCAATGAGTGCACGAGCGAAGCAGCACAGAGCACATTACCCATACTCCGTCAACCACTAACCCATGAGTGGTCGTAGACGTAGGTCAGTATGACTGTCGACCTGACTCACCCACAAAGGGGGCCCCTGATCGACAGTGATACACAGTGCACGATGATGCATGACACTGGTCAAACAGCATCCACTATCTAGTCCACCTATATCAACATGATATGCAAGGATCGTAGATAATGCACCATAACCTAAGTCCTAAAGGTATAGGTATCATATGCCAGGTATAACATAAATAGTATCAGCAAGCCAAATAGAAGAGTTATATCACAATCTATTACTCTATTGCTAGACAAAGCATATCAAGCATATATCAATAACTAATCTCAAAGAAAAGTCAGAGATACCCGCCTCCAATGTAGTAGATAGTATGGGAAGAGAACTCCCGTCTGAAATAATATCCGCCGCAAGTGGAGTCCAAATAACCGCGTCAATGACCTGTATCATAACACATAATTTAGCTATCTATGCCACTAATAACTTGACTAGATACCAAAATGATTCGGGATTTACTCAACCAACTCTAAGTGTGATTCACAATAGTACTAAACCACACTATTAGGCTAACTCAAAATTCCATTAAAATTAGCCTTAACTAAAAATTAATCCCAACAAATGGCAGCAAAAGGAAGAATTCATAATTCGATCATAACACACAACAAATCAACTCTTCAAGTCATTGATGGACCCAAAATAGACTATCACGAATGTGGGTCCTCCAAATTTAGAATATGAATAAAAAAATGCTGGAAACCCTTTTTGCAATCAAAGAAGAAAAGCGTAGTAAAGGGGTCACAGGTCGTATTTTTCCAAGGGCTAGTTCAAGTTGTTCGATTCGTGCTCGAGTTATGTGTCGTTAATATTTTTGGGGTTTCAAATAAATCTGGTGTTTGTTTGCAAATAAAAATGACGATGCAATGAAAAGGAAATGAAACTTAACTAAGAAATAACCAAGGTAATAGTAGCTAAAGAACTTAACCAATAAGAAACCTAATCCAACAATTTCACTTAATCGAGTCGGGAAAAACAATCTGATATTAGGTGCAAGCTCAATGCAATGCAAATGAATAAGAGAACACTTGATACACAAGGAATGAAAGAAATCAATGTGTCAAAATGATACTAAGTACCAAAGCTGTGATTGAAAATTCCGAATTGAAACTAATTCACTTCCGATTGGAAAACAAGCTAATAGTGAAGTGTGATCATGAATTAAGGCAGGAAGTCAGAATTGAATGCAGCAGAATACCGAAATGAACTTAAAGCAGCTTTTGAAGGCAGGAATTCAGAACAGTAAATGCAGAAATTCAGAAATGGAAACCAGATTTCAGAATATGGAAGAAGAATTTCAGGAATGAGAGCTATATCCTAATGCAAAGCAATAGAGCAGGTTGGACTAAAAAGAACTCGTGTATGCTTGACTCTAATTCCAAAAACTACAAGCTTAAAACTTCAGAAATGAACTAAATGGCAGAAATTAGAATTGAAGGGCAGATATGAAATTGATACACTACAAGCTAATGAACAAAATCTGAAATCAATTGCTATTAAAAGTAAACGAGCTGCAATGCAAATTCAGGAGATAAACTACATCCAGCTTAATGCAAAACACAAAAGTACTCAAGGAAAATGAAACTGACATGCATCAGGGAATGAAACTGATATACAGCAGGAAGAAAAACTAGAATGCAGCAACAATCTGGCACACAAGCAATGAAATATGAAACAAACTGAAACTAAATCAAATTGCTCACTATCAGGCTTATATCTAATGCTATTGCAGCATTGAAACTAATTGAAACAGAACCAATCCGAAAACTAAACTTAACTAAGCTGGAAATTGCAGAACAGGGTAAAATCTGATACGCAGCTACAGCAAATTGATACGCAAGCAACAAACGGCAATTAGACTGAAACTGAAGACCATGTTCACTAAACAAACTCACTAACTCATCTACTTGCAGAATGGAACCTAATTTGAGCTGAAAACAATCAGAAAATTAAATTACAGCTAATGAAATAGAATCGGAAACAGGAAATTTAACTGCAGAAACGAAATTACAGCTAATTGACTGAAATTAACTACGGTAAACTAATCCTCAGCCCTTCCCTAGCTCAAATCCTCCTTGTTCGTCACGCAAGTGTGAGCCTCGAACCTGCAAGCTCAGCAAATAGATGGAAAATAGCATCTGCGATTTAAAACCAGCTCATCTCTGCTCAAATCTGAAAACCCATCCAATTCCTTCAACTCAGCTGCGATGATGGATTGGGATTGATCCGAGCACTCTAGGGAACCCCTCTGAACTACTCAGGATGATGAAATGATGCGCAGCCGATGTTGACAAAATCAGATGGCAGAGCCCTGGAGACCTCACAAAAGCTCTGTTCTTGGGCAATTGAGAGCTGGAAATTCACCGAGAACCCTTCCACTGACCTAGAACTCGATCTAGTGAAGAAATTGAGGGGTCGCGCCCCTTGGATGAAGAAACTATTGAAGAAAACCAAGAACAAACGAAGAACTGCGTTGCGGCGAAGAAGACGCGACGGAGCTGAGCTGCGGGGAAAATTTCCTTAAGTAATTATGAATGAACGGCCCAGATTGATTTGAGGAAATCCAACGGCTGATCTTGCTCTGATTTGAGCCAATCTTTGAGGATGTTGATCAGGAGTCAGGATCTACCTCGTGGTAGCTCGGATCCTCCAGATTTGCAACGGATGGTCCAGATCAACCCAATCTTTGAATGGACGATCTAGAGCCCTCCGAGCTTGATCCAACGGTTGAATGAGCTTTGATTGGGATGAAACCTTCAGATCTTGATCAGAGTGCTTGATCAACCCTAACCCTAGCTCGGATTGCTTCAGATGGTCCCGGATGGCTCAGATCTAGCCGCTTCTGAATCGGACGGCCCAGATTAATCCGAAACTTGATGACTCGATCTGGGTCCTCTTCCGACTCAGTTTTGACCCAGTATGCCCTAGGTCCAGGATCCTTTCTTGTCTACAAAAATATATCAAAAAATTAGTGGCCAAATAATCTAAATATGTGTAAATTTGCAATGAAGTCCAAAATAAGAGAAAATCCTAAAACCTAGGGAAAAATCACAATTAAGCAAGTAAAACATGGGTCAAACATGGATTTTAGCAATTAAAATAATCAACAAAATAGTACTTATCAACTCCCCCACACTTAAGCTTGAGCGTCTCGCGAAACAACTAAGTATGTATCCTTTAGATTTTCTTAAGCATAATTCGAAGCAAATGAAAAGAAATTACCTAAGGTTGTCAATTCTCATAAATTTAAGCTCTATGGATTAGTATCTTGTCCTTAAATCAACAACTTAGTCTTTTCATCCATCATGATTCATTGAGATGAATTTAACTCACTAGCCTTTCATGGAAAATTTTGGTGGCTCTCTCCTTAAGTTCTAAGTTGATGATGGAAGTGGAGCTCACTCAAACACACATGCTTCTTGCACTACCATAGGCTTGCTTGTTATCTAATCTCCACCATTATTCGTGATTAGGATCAACATCTACAAAAATAAGTGAAAAACATAGAAACTGGTAAGGAGTGGAATAAAAATCAAAAAAATGGGAAAATTGATAAAGTGGGAGACTTGAATGCTCAAGGATATTTTTGATGCTCTTTGCTTCTCTTTACAGCCCTCTAATGCTATAAAAAGTGTGGTGAAGTCCAATTTGAATAATTCCTTTGATTTGGATGAAGAAAAACCCTTTTGTTCAAATGTGCCAATTTGTCTATGTGTGCCAACCTTGCTCTTTGTTTTGTTTTCTGAATTTTTTTCTCTTTCTTTCTTTTCTCTACTGCAATCAGAATGATAGTGGAACAAATCTTCAATTTGCATGAGATTAACTTCACTAATTGCATGGTGCCGAAACTCAATGGTGTGCCACTTGGTTTCCTCTCTTCTTCTTTTTTTTTCATTACTTGCCACTTTGTTCCCTTTTGTTTTGTTATTCTGTTTTTCTCTTTTGGGTTCAGTTATGTTGTGGCCATACTTCAACCCAGCACTGCCGTGAGCTTCAAGAACAGCAGATCAGTTCACTTGAAGCTTGTGAGCTGCAATTCCTGCAACTGTTTTTGCCTTGAACATTTCTGAATTAAATCAGTTTCTGAACTATTTTGCTTCAAGTTTCAGCTCCATGGCATTGCTTTCAGACCTTGCAAAACTCTTTGATTCCTTATCAACAGTTAGCATCATATAGAAGTGAATTCAGTCCCTGCACTTCAGATTGTGTTTCGGCCACTGCAAATCACTGCATGACAGATTTTTTTTTCTTTTAGGCTAGCTAACTTTCTCATCTCTATCAACTGACTTGCAGCTGATATACTCATCACTTTGATGCATTTGTAAACTCAATGCCGAATTCACAACCTCTGAAACTCAGATTCATCTTCAAGTTGATACAAAACTTCCTTTGGCACAGGTTTTTTTTTTCTTTCCTTCCCTTTGGCACCAATTTCTGCTGCAATTGTTTCAAACTTTTCTGCATTTCCTGCCTCAGATTCTAGCTTTTCCTCGGCTTCATTCCAATTGTTTTCAGCTGGAGTTAGCTTGCTTCAGCTGCTATTCAGATTTTAGCACTTGACAGCTGCAAATTTTCTGATTACGTGCCATTTAAAACCTTGGCACAGCTTTTCTCATTTTTTTTTCTTCTTGATTTCAGATCTGTCCAGCTGCACAAAAATTCTCTGTTTTGGCACAAACATTCTGCATTGGATCAGTTTTGGTCAGCTGCTGGTCTTTTGGCCGAAACATGCTCCTTCTCAAAAAAAAAAAAATTCTTTTTAGCAAAGAATTTTTCTCTTTGTTGGTATGCCATTCTTTTTTTCTTTCAGATTTTTTTTTCCAATGCTTCCACTTGAATCTTCAAAATGTAGTAAAGAATCTAAATCTCCAATTGCTTCCACCTCTCTTGCTCATTCTTGACACCAAACTTAACTCAATATGAAATTGTTTCCATCCTTTCATTGCAAAAATTTTTTTTCTTTGGATCCAAATGCTTCCTTGATACCAAACTTTTCCAAAACACCAATCACTCCCCCACACTTAAATCTTTGTCCGTCTCGGCAAAGTAGCATCAAGAAAACATCCCAAACAAATAAATCCATAGAACAAATGGGGTTAAGAGTAGGAATAAAGAAAGACAAATAGAATAGACATGATTTTTTTGCCAAAATAGATATGGAAAGGTAAACAAAGTGATTAGCCTCTATAGATGTGATCCAATTATTGAAATATGATTGTGAAAGAACCTAAACAAGTTCTAGAGTACAATAACATATGTGTGTCACAAATATAAGGCTAATTCTTACTAGGCAAAAATAATTCATCTCAAGTCCTCAATTAAGAATCTAAAGCAAAGTAGTACTCAAGCATCCAAGAATTCATCCATTAACTCAAACCCTAAGTTTTAACAACCAAATTTAATTTATTTTCAAAAAACTCTAACATGCTATGGAGATAACCTAGAGGGATTCATTTATTTCCACTCATGCAAGAAACAAATTTCCAAGAGAACTAGCATGCATTTATTGATAAGACTCAAGTTAAAAGAAAATTCTACTTCTATAAAGTATAAAAATGAAACATGCAATAAAAGAAAATACAAGAAAGAACTATCTCCCCTTTATTTCTGGTGGACGGAGTCTATCAAGAAGGAGCCTCCATCGTGGTAGGGGAGGGGTATGGGTGACTGAGAGAATTAGGACTCCCCCACACTTGAACTTTACAAAAATTTGCTCCGGTGGCCGCAGGCGATTCAGGTACAAAACCCATGTAAGAGGTGGAGTGCTTTGAATTAGAGTAAAATCAACTCCTCCTTCTTGATGCCTTTTGAAAGATTTTCCAGGAGGCTGGAGTCTGTTCAGATGGAGCACCCACTCCAATAGTCTTCTAGACCCTGCAAAACAATGTAATACCTCTCTCAAGCGTTCAGGGTCAGAAAGAAATGATATAAATTCAGTCTCTGCATGAAATGTATCCAAAACTGCATCACATCCAATTAAATCAATTCTTGGTGCCTCAATAAATTTTTCACAATTATTTTCTACAAAAAATGCATCCAGAAATTCATCACAAACAAAGAAATCAATTTTTGGCACTTCAATAGAAATATCACAATTATTTTCCATCAAGGATGTATCAAGTAATGTGTCACAGCCAATAAAATCAATCTCAGATATCTCCATAAGTTTTTCACATTCAACCTCAGCATAAGATATAGCAAGAGATTCATCACAATAAATAACATCAATTTCAGGCACTTCTAAAAATTTTTCACTATCCATATCCACAAAAGATGTATCAAGAGATTCATCATAACAAACAACATCAATTATAGGTGCCTCTAAAATTATTTCGTAATCCATATCAAGAGATGTATCAAGTAATGCATTACGACCAATGAAATCAATTTTTGGTACCTCTATTGGATTTGCACAATCAGTTTCTACACAAGGTATATCAATAAATTCATCAAAATCAATAAAGTCAGCACTAGGTACCTTTCTGAATTTTTCTGAACAAAGAGGAGAAATACTTACCTGAGCGTGCTGAAGAATACCTGGAGGTTCTACAGGAGTAGATGAATCCGTGTTCTCCTCCTGATCATGTTCATGCTCCTCTTCAGCCTCAAGCTCTGGTGGACACTCAACTAAAGCAGGTGTTCCTTGGGTTCTTGCTTCCACCATGCAAGTCCCTACACTTTCTGGTTCATCCTCTGAATCTTCTAATATACCAGTCAATTATGGTGGTCCCTGGGGCTTAGTGCAATCCCCTACACCTATGGAATCATCCCCCGTGCATGTTTCTCCTGTAATATCTGCAACAACAATGTCAGAAAAATTAGGACCATCAATAATACTATCATCACAAAATAAAAGTCTAGAATGGTCCTGTGGAGCTTCAGTTTCTTCTTCTTGAGCTGAAAAATTTGGAAATGAATTTTGAGCAAGAATCTCCGGAGGGATGCATGCTGTAGGTGCCCTGATTTTAATAATTTCTTCTTCTTCTTCCACCAAAATTCTAAGATCACTTGAAGAAGGACTTGGCCATGCACTAGGGTCACCTTGAACTGATATAAAATCAACTCCGGGGCTCTCAGAATTTAGAGTATCTTGAGAATATAACTGTTCTGATCTTTGTGCTTTTATCTGATTCAAATCACTAGCCAATTGTCCCATTTGCCTTCTGAGGTTTTGAATTCTTTGTTGCACAATTTCCCCAAACCTTTGTTGTTGAGCCTCAATCTCTTGTTGGTCTTGAAAAGTAACATAAGGCTGTGCATTCTGAAATGAAGACTGTGGGGGCTGATAAAATGGTTGAATAGGCTGATTAAACTGCTGAAAATTTGGTTCACAAGTTGGTGGAGATTGCTGAAAATTGTAGCCCTGGAATTCTTGGATCTGAGGTTGAAATTGTGGTGGTGAAAACTGAATTTGAGTGGGCTGAAAATTCTAGTTTTGAAACTGAAAATTTGGATCGTATGGCTGTGAATATTGAAGAGGTTATTGAAAATTCTGTATAGGTTGGAATTCTTGCTGCCATGGCTGAGGTTGAGGCTGAAATTGATTATTTCCTTGCTGAAAACTTACAAAAGGCTGCTGGAAATTTTGGTTAAGATGCTGAAAATCTTGCTGAAATTGCTGACATGGCTGCTGGTATTGTTGTGGTTGCTGGAATTGTTGTAATGGTGGCTGAAAAAACTGGTTTGGTTGAACTTGATGAAAGGGTGGTTGCTGAAAATTCTGATTATCTAAACACCCTTGCTGAAACTGAAAGTTTGGTTGCTGAAAATTCAAATGGGATTGCTGAAAAGCTTAGTTTTGCTGCTGAAATTGCTGACATGGCTGCTGGTAAGTAGATAAATCACTGTTGTGTCTTAGTTGGGAATTCCAGTGCTTAAACACATTTTTTAACCCCACCAGTGCATCTTTGAGCTCTGTATACTCCTCTGGTGAAAACATTTTGATCTTACAGCCCTGTCACAAAACAAACAAGAAAAATAGCAGCAACCGTATACAAAAGATAAAGCAAAAGAAAATAGAACCCAATGATATGTCTATAAGCACACAAGCAAAAATCAAACAAATCAACTAGTTGCTTCCCCGGCAACGGCGCCAAAAATTTGATGGACCCAAAATAGACTGTCACGAATGTGGGTCCTCCAAATTTAGAATATGAATAAAAAAATGCTGGAAACCCTTTTTGCAATCAAAGAAGAAAAGCGTAGTAAAAGGGCCACAGGTCATATTTTTCCAAGGGCTAGTTCAAGTTGTTCGATTCGTGCTCGAGTTATGTGTCGTTAATATTTTTAGGGTTTCAAATAAATCTGGTGTTTGTTTGCAAATAAAAATGACGATGCAATGAAAAGGAAATGAAACTTAACTAAGAAACTAACCAAGGTAATGGTAGCTAAAGAACTTAACCAATAAGAAACCTAATCCAACAATTTCACTTAATCGAGTCGGGAAAAACAATCTGATATTAGGTGCAAGCTCAATGCAAAGCAAATGAAAAAGAGTACACTTGATACACAAGGAATGAAAGAAATCAATGTGCCAAAATGATACTAAGTACCAAAGCTGTGATTGAAAATTCCGAATTGAAACTAGTTCACTTCCGATTGGAAAACAAACTAATAGTGAAGTGTTGATCATGAATTAAGGCAGGAAGTCAGAATTGAATGCAGCAGAATACCGAAATGAACTTAAAGCAGCTTTTGAAGGCAGGAATTCAGAACAGTAAATGCAGAAATTCAGAAATGGAAACCAGATTTCAGAACATGGAAGAAGAATTTCAGGAATGAGAGCTATATCCTAATGCAAAGCAATAGAGCAGGTTGGACTAAGAAGAACTCGTGTATGCTTGACTCTAATTCCAGAAACTACAAGCTTAAAACTTCAGAAATGAACAAAATGGAAGAAATTAGAATTGAAGGGCAGATATGAAATTGATACACTACAAGCTAATGAACAAAATTTGAAATCAATTGCTATTAAAAGTAAACGAGCTGCAATGCAAATTCAGGAGATAAACTACATCCAACTTAATGCAAAACTCAGAAGTACTCAAGGAAAATGAAACTGAAATGCAGCAGGGAATGAAACTGATATACAGCAGGAAGAAAAACTAGAATGCAGCAACAATCTGGCACACAAGCAATGAAATATGAAACAAACTGAAACTAAATCGAATTGCTCACTATCAGGCTTATATCTAATGCTATTGCAGCATTGAAACTAATTGAAATAGAACCAATCCGAAAACTAAACTTAACTAAGCTGGAAATTGCAGAACAGGGTAAAATCTGATACGCAGCTACAGCAAATTGATACGCAAGCAACAAACGGCAATTAGACTGAAACTGAAGACCATGTTCACTAAACAAACTCACTAACTCATCTACTTGCAGAATGGAACCTAATTTGAGCTGAAAACAATCAGAAAACGAAATTACAGCTAATGAAACAGAATCGGAAACAGGAAATTTAACTGCAGAAACGAAATTACAACTAATTGACTGAAATTAACTATGGTAAACTAATCCTCAGCCCTTCCCTAGCTCAAATCCTCCTTGTTCGTCACGCAAGTGTGAGCCTCGAACCCGCAAGCTCAGCAAATCGATGGAAAATAGTATTTGCGATTCAAAACCAGCTCATCTCTGCTCAAATCCGAAAACCCATCCAATTCCTTCAACTCAGCTGCGATGATGGATTGGGATTGATCCGAGCACTCCAGGGAACCCCTCTGAACTACTCAGGATGATGAAATGATGCGCAGCCGATGTTGACGAAATCAGATGGCAGAGCTCTGGAGACCTCACAAAAGCTCTGTTCTTGGGCAATTGAGAGCTGGAAATTCACCGAGAACCCTTCCACTGACCTAGAACTCGATCTAGTGAAGAAATTGAGGGGTCGCGCCCCTTGGATGAAGAAACTATTGAAGAAAACCAAGAACAAATGAAGAACTGCGTTGCGGCGAAGAAGACGCGACGGAGCTGAGCTGCGGGGAAAATTTCCTTAAGTAATTATGAATGAACGGCCCAGATTGATTTGAGGAAATCTAACGGCTGATCTTACTCTGATTTGAGCCAATCTTTGAGGATGTTGATCAGGGGTCAGGATCTGCCTCGTGGTAGCTCGGATCCTCCAGATTTGCAACGGATGGTCCAGATCAACCCAATCTTTGAATGGACGATCTAGAGCCCTCCGAGCTTGATCCAACGGTTGAATGAGCTCTCATTGGGATGAAACCTTCAGCTCTTGATCAGAGTGCTTGATCAACCCTAACCCTAGCTCGGATTGTTTCAGATGGTCCCGGATGGCTCAAATCTAGCCGCTTTTGAATCGGACGGCCCAGATTAATCCGAAACTTGATAACTCGATCTGGGTCCTCTTCCGACTCAGTTTTGACCCAGTATGCCCTAGGTCCAGGATCCTTTCATGCCTACAAAAATATATGAAAAAATTAGTAGCCAAATAATCCAAATATGTGCAAATTTGTAATTAAGTCCAAAATAAGAGGAAATCCTAAAACCTAGGGAAAAAACACAATTAAGCAAGTAAAACATGGGTCAAACATGGATTTTAGCAATTAAAATAATCAACAAAATGGTACTTATCAGTCATCCAAGATCAGAGACCAAGATCGATCAATAAATGATCAGCCAAGCTCCAATCACCAAATCTGATCCAATATCGAAATGACCAAGAGCAAACAGAAAACGAAGAAAAATTGAAGAAACATTTCAAACAGAACACATGGATTCCACCAGATCCACCAAACACAACCAGTGTATCACTACTGATCCTTCATAACCCTAATCACCCAAGAAGAGCTCACGATAGAACATAGCAACACATCAGATCACGCATGAATCAATTTGATCAGGAGACATCAAAGCTAAAATCCCATGACCCAGATCTGAATCCAAAACCGTATCAAACATAGAACTCCTGAATTCAAAACCGTATCAACCATAGAACTCCAATTCAATCAAATACTCAAATCCATGAATTGATCCCAACAATCAGAATCCCAGAATTGAAAATGATCGCCACCAAGATAAGGATTACCTCAGATGATACGCACGAACCCCTCTGCTCAGGTATCAGGAATCACCCAAATCACCCGTTCCCTAGGTCCCAAGAAACCACCTCCAATCCGCTAAAATCGAGATCCACTGTAAGATTAGAATTACCATGATCAAACCTAGGTCATGAATATGTGGCATACCTCCTCGACCCTCTGGTGGCGGCGTGATCGTCGCTCGCTCGCGAGGAAGTAGACGATGACAGATCAAGCTCCAAACCCGCGAGCTGTTTCCCGAGAAGGAGCTCGTCCTAGACAACCGAACCTCGTCGATCTACTGGAGATGACATCGTGGCTCGCGCTGGCGGCGAACGGAAGAGGAGAGAAGAGGAACAAAGAGTAAGGAAGAAAGAAGACGGTCAAGGAAGAAAAGAAATCGCGCTCTGATCCGCGATCGGTCGAAAAGAGAAGGAGATCAGATCGGGAAAAAGGGGGTTTCGGCCGTGAGCTAGGGTTCGCGAAGGAACGGGAGAAGAAGAGGCGTATCTACCGCTAGGTCTCGTGAAGGAGAAGATAAAGAATCGGCTTGGCTGCGGCGAGTGAAGAGGAGAAAAAGGAGAGTTATAAGTGGCTGGTCTTTTTGTAATTTACCCCTCTGGTTTTGGCCTATTCGACATAGGCCCTTAAGTTTAGGCCACTTTGCATTCTGGTCTCTCAATTTCCAGTATTTTAACATTCTCCCCCACTAACAAAAATTTGGTCCCCAAATTTGTTAACTAAATGTGCCAGGTACGATCATACAGTACCAAAG
Source organism: Boesenbergia rotunda (assembly GCA_024364735.1). Taxonomy (NCBI): domain Eukaryota; kingdom Viridiplantae; phylum Streptophyta; class Magnoliopsida; order Zingiberales; family Zingiberaceae; genus Boesenbergia; species Boesenbergia rotunda. The sequence goes on along the minus strand of JAGFNQ010000997.1, from coordinate 105,479 downwards.
TTTCAATACTGCATGACTTCCATTCAGTATAGAGACTGAACATAATACCTCACACGTACCCAAACAATCAAAGGGGAATAGCGAGCTCGGATAATATCTCCGAGTTTCCAACTAGCCTCTACATCCGAATGATGCTGCCATCCGACCCTGACTAGCCGGATCATCTTGTTCCGTAGCTGACGCTCTCGAAATTACAAAATCTGTATAGGTACCGCCTTCTAAATGGTGTCAGACCAGAGCAGAACAGGCACCTCGGATAATATGAGTGTGGAATCTGGCACATGACCTCTCAACATAGATGCATGCATCACGTCGTGGACACCGGTCAACGATGGTTGAAGCGCTATGTGATAAGCTACAGCTTCAATCCTTTCCAAGATCTGGAACGGACCAATATACCTTGGAGCTAGCTTACCTCTGAGACAAAAACGTTTCACCCCTTTCTTGGGTGAAACTCGAAGGAAAACATGATCACCCGTAGCAAACTCTATGGGTCTGCGCCTCCGGTCAGTACAGCTTTTCTGGCGATCCTGCGCTACTAATAATCTCCGTCTGACAGTCCGTACCAACTCTGCCTCGTGCTGAACTCTCTGGGGTCCCAGCAGCTGAGTCTGACCAACCTCATCCAAGAGGGTGGGTGTCCTGCACGGCCTACCGTACAACGTCTTAACCGGTGCCATCTATATCGCCGAATGAAAGCCGTTGTTGTAGGCGAACTCCACCCAGTACAAATGGTCCTCCCAACTGCCCCCAAAGTCCATCACACACGAGCGCAGTAAATCCTCCAACGTCTGGATGGTACACTCTGACTGTCCATCTGTCTGGGAAATGAAAAGTTGTGCTGGGACGGAGCTATGTACCCATAGCCCTATGTAAACTCCGCCAGAACCGAGAGGTAAAACGTTGATCCCTATCCGAAATAATACTCAAAGGGACTCCGTCCAACCTGACTATCTCCCGGCAATACAACACTGCCAATCTATCAAGAGAATCTGTCCGCCGGATAGTTAAGAAGTGAGCAGATTTGGTTAGTCAGTCCATGACTACCCAAATCGCATCATGACCTCTCTAGTCCTCGGCAAGCCCACCATAAAATCCATGGTGATATGCTCCCACTTCCACTCAGGAATGGGGATCCTCTGGAGAATTCCAGCAGGTCTCTGGTGCTCTGCCTTAACCTACTGACAAACGAGACATCTAGCAACAAAATCCGCGATGTCTCTCTTCATGACGTTCCAACAATAGGAACATCCAAATCACGATACATACGAGTGCTACCAGGATGAATAGCAACACGTGATCGGTGGCCTCCTGTAGCAACTCCAAGACAAGGTGTACCTCTAGTACACACAACCTCCCTCGGAAGTACTGAACAGCCTCCTTATCACGTGTAAAATCCGGTTGCTCTCCTGAACTCGCCTAACTGCACAGAAACTGAATGTGCTAGTCACTATCTTGAGACTCTCTGATCCTCGTCCGAATCTCTGACTGAGCCATCAAAGTCACTAGCAATCCTCTCTCTATGCGAGACTGCTCCTCTAACCCCAGCTCAGAGAAACTCTGAATCAAATTCGTGACCATTACTTTGTGGCATTCCAAGACAACTCTGGACTTTCGACTGAGGGCGTCGGCGACTACATTAGCTTTCCCAGGATGGTAGCTAATAGTGCAATCGTAATCCTTCAGAAACTCTATCCATCTCCTCTGTCGAAGATTTAGCTCTAGCTGAGTGAATAGATACTAAAGACTCCTGTGGTTCGTGAAGATCTCGAAGGTGATTCCGTAAAGATGATGCCTCCAGATCTTCAGCGCACAAATGATATCGGTCAACTCTAAATCGTGGATGGGGTAGTTCCTCTCATGCTCCTTCAGCTGTCGAGAAGCATAAGCAACCACCCGTCCATACTACATGAGTACCGCGCCCAGTCCCAGGAGAGATGCATCAGTATACTGAGTGAAACCATCCTCTCCAGAAGGCAGTACTAGAACTGGCGCAGATACAAGCCTCCGCATCAACTCCTGAAAGCTGGTCTCACAGGCTTCAGTCTATAACAACTTCACGTCCTTCCTGGTCAAGCGTGTAAGTGGTGATGCAATGTTGGAGAAACCCTTGACAAAACGTCGGTAATAGCCAGCCAAACCTAGGAAACTGCGCAATTTTGGTTAGTCAATCAATGATCACCCAACTCACTTCAAACCCTCCCGAGTCCTAAGTAAATCCCCGACAAGGTCCTTAATACCTATTCCCATTTCCAACCATAAATGGGGATCGTCTAATATAGCCCAGCGGTCTTTAAGGTTCAACCTTCATCTACTGACATACCAAATACCTAACCACAACATCCGCGATATCTTTCCCAATATCGGTCCACCAACAGAAACGCCCAAGTCTCTGTGTCTTCTGTATTACCTGCAAAACAACACAAACCAAGAACGGTGAGCCTCACTTGCCCCTTAGGTGAGATAATCAAGGAAGCTCCTCTGTAAATAGGTCAGAATATTTTCAAACCATAGAAAACGCTAGAACACTCCTTCGGACAGGCGTCCAAAAAATTCTTGAACTACGGAAACGTCCGAGAGTTAAGGCTACCACTATCATCAGTATGACCCAGTGATAATAGGAAAACCCTAACGTCCATGTGCTAGAATCTCTAGCTCTGAGACGAGGAGATAACTGCAACCTCATCATCTCTGGTGCCAATGAACAACCACATGGACTGGTTTGAAGGTCAACTCGTAACCACTCTTACTTGATAACCCACGGTCTACCCCTTGGAGATCGTCCTCTATAACAATATGCCAGTTACAGTCAAATTTCACCGGTATCACGCTACTAACACCTATTCTACTGCATCCCAGCGGATCATGCTTCTCAATGTGCTATCGAGAATATCTAACATGTACGACTTGTCTATGAGTCATGAAACCTCATAAACTAGAATAGTGTAAGACGAGTCGACTAATTGTCTTCTCGTAATCAAAATTTCTCCGATTCTCCACTCAAGGTTTAGAAACCTCTGAGTTCCAACTCCAAAACATAGAGACACGCTTTATCTCAAGAGTATCTCAACATAATCACAAAGTGATTCTTGGTTCCTTGACAGTTTCCTCAACATATTCCACCCACAGGTAGTCTAACCTCGTAAGTGATTCGCCTAAGTACAAATCATAAGTAGGTAGGTACCTCCTTGGTTCACCAAACCCAGTACCAACAGTAACCCGTAAGTGGCAAGCAACTAGCTCCACACCTTTCCAGATCAGTACAAGTCACATCTGACTGTACTTTTTGGTTATATAACCAAGTATAATGAATCTGAGATCAAAAGTCCCACGGAAATAGGATATCTCTATCCTCTATCAACCGAGATGATAAACAACTAAAAGCATCTCTGCTGCATCACAGCAGACCATGTCCTCCAGACAAATCATCTAGGATACAATCATCAACATGATACGCAAGGGTCCAAGATTAATCACGCACCATAGTCGTAACTAAAACGGATTGACTACAAGTCATCCGGGAAAACTATATCTACAAGTACCTACCGGCTAAGTATTTAAGCTGATATACAATCTCATCAAGATAAAGTAATGTCTAACCCTACACTAGACAGTAGATACAAAAGAGGTAATTGAGACATGTCATATACCTCATGTCGTCTGGAGGAGTCCCGTCGCTGCCATGTCCCAATCGCGTCCATCGAGAAAACGACTCCGATATAAAATTCGAAAACACCCATAAGACCACAAGGTAACTTGAGAACTTGGCTCTGATACCAAATATTGTCATGCCCCGAGGAGTCGCCCGTCCGATACCGACCGAACTGCCAATCCCTCGATCCGGCGGACAACTCAAAACTCTAACCCCTACGATAACCTCGACCGATTGTACCACAACATATAGGGCTGGAACAACCGTCTGTAGTAAACGAAAACGCCAGCAAAGATAAAAATTGCATACCGGTATGACTTATGACAAAGCACAATGCACAAAAGGTCACCATGGTTCACAAAAGTACAACCATATCAAAAATACCGCAGCAGAACAGCAAATGAAAGTACAACTGAATGACTAATAAAAAGGGTACCAACAGGTACCACCGACATATACAGGACAACAAGAAATCGTCTCGACACACGTAGAGGGACAAGTGCAGGGCACTCCAGTCGATCATCCTGAAATAAAAATAAGAAGCTAACGGAATGAGTCATAGAACTCAGTGGATATCTCATCATATATACAGGATAGTCTAAGCTAGCAACAGTGTAATAGACTATCGAAATAACACGTGTACAGGCAGTGGTAAGTAAAACTGAAAGAGGAAATAGGAAATACCATACCAATGTAGCAGAGTCGCCAAAACCAGACATAAGGGTCTCCTATAAGTGGATGTCAATCATATGCAGCATCCAAGTAAAGCAAGCACAAGTAAGTGCAAAATATACGTATACACAAGGGGCAATGACATGGTCACCCCTACCGTCGGTCATACATCGTCACCTATGTACGGGAGGAAGCTAAGCAGAGGCCACCCTCCGACGTAGGGCTGTGACTGCCTTCCATACTCTGTCATCACTACTCCTGAGCGATCGAGTAGACGGAATGCTACCGGTGTAACACCCCTACTCCATGCCCTATCCGGGGGACATCTCTGTCTACCCCAAGTCATCTCTGGAGGACATCTCTGTCTGAGTGTTACCCCTACCCCATGTATATAAATGGGGGAGAGACCTCTCCCTCTCATCTCCTGGTATATATACTACTTAAGGAGGGACCTCTGTCTGCTATCACACTCTGATTCACAACCCATGAGTGCACGATCGAAGCAGCACAGAGCACACTATTCATACTCCGTCAACCACTAACCGATGAGTGGCCGTAGGGGTAGGTCAGTATGACTGTCGACCTGACTCACCCACAAAGGGGCCCCTGATCGACAGTGATGCATAGTGCACGATGATGCATGACACTGGTCAAACAGCATCCACTATCTAGTCCACGTTATCAAGATGATATGCAAGGATCGTAGATAATGCACCATAACCTAAGTCCTAAAGGTATAGGTATCACATGCCAGGTATAGCATAAATAGTATCAGCAAGCCAAATAGAAAAGTTATATCACAATCTATTACTCTATTGCTAAACAAAGCATATCAAGCATATATCAATAACTAATCTTAAAGAAAAGTCAGAGAGACCCACCTCCAATGTAGTAAATAGTATGTGAAGAGAACCCCCATCTGAAATAATATCCACCGCAAGTGGAGTCTAAATAGCCGCATCAATGACCTGTATCATAACACATAATTTAGCTATCTATGCCACTAATAACTTGACTAGATACCAAAATGATTCGGGATTTACTCAACCAACTCTAAGTGTGATTCACAATAGTACTAAACCACACAATTAGGCTAACTCAAAATTCCATTAAAATTAGCCTTAACTAAAAATTAATCCCAATTAATCCCAACACATGGCAGCAAAAGGAAGAATTCCTAATTCGATCATAACACACAACAAATCAACTCTTCAAGTCATCCAAGATCAGAGACCAAGATCGATCAGAAAATGATCAGCCAAGCTCCTATCACTAAATCTGATCCAATACCGAAATGACCAAGAGCAAACAGAAATCAAAGAAATATTGAAGAAACATTTCAAACAGAACACATGGATTCCACCAGTTCCACCAAACACAACCAGTGTATCACTACCGATCCATCATAACCCTAATCACCCAGGAAGAGCTCACGATAGAACATAGCAACACATCATATCACGCATGAATCAATTTGATCAGGAGACATCAAAACTAAAATCCCATTGCCCAGATCTGAATCCAAAACTGTATCAAGCATAGAACTCCTGAATTCAAAACCGTATCAACCATAGAACTCCAATTCAATCACAATACTTATAATCCATGAATTGATCCCAATAATCAGAATCACAGAATTGAAAATGATCGCCACCAAGATAGGGATTGCCTCAGATGATACACACAAACCCCTCTGCTCAGGTATCAGGAATCACCCAGATCACCCGTGCCCTAGGTCCCAAGAAACCACCTCCGATCCGCTGAAATCGAGATCCACTGTAAGATTAGAATTACCATGATCAAACCTAGGTCATGAATATGTGGCATACCTCCACGACCCTTCGGTGGCGGCGTGATCGTCGCTCGCTCGTGAGGAAGTAGACGATGACAGATCAAGCTCCAAACCCGCGATCTGTTTCCCGAGAAGGAGCTCGTCCTAGACAACCGAACCTCGTCGATCTACTGGAGATGATGTCGTGGCTCGCGCTGGCAGCGAACGGAAGAGGAGAGAAGAGGAACAAAGAGTAAGGAAGAAAGAAGACAGTCAAGGAAGAAAAAAAATTGCGCTCTGATCCGTGATCGGCCAAAAAGAGAAGGAGATCAGATCGGGAAAAAGGGGGTTTCGGCCATGAGCTAGGGTTCGCGAAGGAACGGGAGAAGAAGAGGCGTGTCTGCCGCTAGGTCTTGCGAAGGAGAAGATAATGAATCGGCTTGGCTGCGGCGAGTGAAGAGGAGAAAAAGGAGAGTTATAAGTGGCTGGTCTTTTTGCAATTTGCCCCTCTGGTTTTGGCCTATTCTACATAGGTCGTTAAGTTTAGGCCACTTTGCATTATGGTCCCTCAATTTCTAGTATTTTAACACCTTCATTTCGACTTCACCGTTGCTGGCTAGTTGCTTCGGATCCGAGCAGAGGTTGATCGATGAAACTTCAGGTAAATGTTTGTAAATGATGCTCAGTAGTAGTTTTGGACGAGTCACTTCTGGATTGGTTTGTTCTATGTAGATGAATTTGGAAACCCGTTGAGATAGCTTGATAAATTGTGCATCGATTTTCCATGTGGGGTTGTAATCGAATTTGATTGGTTTAGCTGTTGTCTACTTTGATCAATCTCCAGATTAGGGGTAGCATTCTCTGTGTTGAATTAGATTTTGTTCTATTTTAGATTGAGTTGTAGCTTAATCTTTTGGTTTTGGTATCTTACCATGTACTATTTACGATCCTAGAGTTTATAATATGGTGGATGAGTTTTTAGGTTAATTCTTTTGAATTTGCTACTATTGCCATGAGCTACCACTAATGTTGAAGTTATTTAGGTTATGGATTAGTTTTCGAGTTAGCTCTTTTGAGCTTGAGACTTGTGTCGTGTGGTACATGGTTAGAGATAGTGGTTACTAGCTTGTTTCACATGAGATTGTGATGCGTCTACCGTGAGTTTCAGTTGTAGGTATTGATCTCAGATTAGATTAGGTTATATCAGAGAAGTTCAATTTCCGACCTGGCTGACGAATATTGTAATAGTCCCTAAGCCCGGGGGTAAATGACGGGTTTGTATCGACTTCCATGATTTAAATAAAGTCTACCCTAAAGACTTTTACCCTTTACCTCACATTGATTCACTCGTAGATTCAACTTCCGGCTGTGAATTTATTTCGATGTTGGATGCATATCAGGGATACCACTAGGTTCCCCTTGCTCGAGAGGATCAAGAGAGTCAGCTTTGTAACGGTGGATGACACTTACTGTTACAATGTCATGCCTTTTAGGTTGCGCAATGCAGGGGCAACCTATCAGCGAATGATGGATAAGGTGTTCCGCCACCAGATCGGAAGGAATATTGAAGTGTATGTGGATGACATTTTGGTCAAGACGGAGAAGGGGAAGGACATGATTGCTGATTTGGAGGAGACATTCGCTACCTTAAGGGTCAATGAACTGAAACTAAACCCCATTAAATGTGTGTTTGAGGTGAAAAGCGGGTGGTTTCTCGGGTATATGGTAATGGAGAGAGGAATTGAGGCTAATTCTGAGAAAGTGTGAGCTATCCTCAACATGTCATCTCCTCGTAATTTCAAAGACGTACAGCAGCTTAATGGCAGAATTACGGTTCATATCCATATATGCCAACAGAACTTTATCTTTCTTCAAAATTCTAAGGAAAGCAGTCAAATTCTAATGGGATGACTAATGCGAGAAGACTTTTACAGATTTAAAAGCATACCTCTCTGAACTCCCCATCCTATACAAATCGTTGGGAGGAGAAACGTTGTTTCTCTACTTGTCTGCAGTTGAACAAGATAAAGGTTCTGCGCTTATTCACGAACAAGTCAATACTCAGTATCCTATATATTTCTTTGGGCACCTACTTAAAGAGATAGAGACTTGGTATACTACCCTGGAGAAATTGGCATATGCCTTTGTAGTAATGGCACGAAGGTTGAGACCATATTTTTTTGGCATATCCCATCGTGGTGCTTACTAACAGTCCCCTCGAGCGCATCCTCACAAATTCGGAGGCCTCAGAATGATTAATCGAGTGGATGGTAGAGTTGAGTGAGTATGGAATTGAGTATCATCCCCGAACAACTATCAAAGCTCAATCTCTAGCTGACTTTATGCTTAAAGCTACCCCAGGACCTGAAGCTGGTGAAGTATGGAAGATTTATGTCGATGGCTCATCCAATAATAAGTATAGTGGGATCGGGGTTCTGATGATTTCTCCTAGGGAAGACGTACTACAACTATCCATCCGACTTAACTTCCAAGCCATCAATAATGAAGTCAAATATGAGGCAATACTAGCTAGGCTTCAAGCAACCAAGCAAGTGGGGGCTACTCGAGTGGTGTTGCATTCAGACTCTCAGCTAGTGGCTCAACAGTTAAAGGGAAAGTTCGATGTTAAAAATGAGTGTCTGCAAAAATATTTGACTATATATGAGCAACTGAAATCTTATTTTACTGAAGTCGTTCTGTAGAAGATATCCCGAGCGGATAATGTTAAGGCGGACGAGCTAGCCAATTTGTGAGCTCCCTTGCACTATGGACGCTGGAAGAGCCTAGTGCTCCAGAAGGAGTCGTGGCCCAGATTGAAGAAGAAATTGCTGACACTGTATTACCTGACTAGAGAGAACCCTATGTGGAATTCCTATGCAGTGGAACAATGTTGGCGAGTGATAAGGAAGTTCGACTCTTCCATCGTAGGGCTTCCAGATTAACATTGGTCGGAGAACAGTTATATAAAAGAGCATTCGCCCGACCATTGCTCAAGTGTATTAGTCCAGGGGAGGTGATTACATCATGCGGGAGGTTCATGAAGGTATATGTGGATGTCATATTGGGGGAAGATTCATGACTAGAAAGATTATTCTGGCCGGATATTTTTGGTCCACGCTGCAAGCGAATGGTACCAAATTTGTTGCCGAGTGCGAAGCCTGTCAAAAGCATCAACATATCACTCATCGCCCGACTGAACTACTTTGAGTCTCTACTATCTCATGCCACTTCGATCAATGGGGAATGGACATTGTGAGTCCTTTCCTGATCGGACCTCAATAGAAAAAGTTTGTATGGTATTAGTTGACTACTTCTCCAAATGGGTCGAGGCTGAGCCACTTGCGCATATCACAGAAGTTGCCGTGATGAAGATCCTGTGGAAAGACATAGTCTGCAGGTATGACATTCCTTATAAATTGGTATCAGATAATGGCAGACAGTTTGCAAGACGCAAACTTAGAGAATGGTGTGAAGGACTAGGTATTTGCATGGAATTCACCTCAGTCGCTTATCCTCAAGGCAACGGTCAGGCAGAAGTGGTCAACCAGGAGATCATTAGAGGGCTCAAGATAAAGTTGGACCATGTCAGAGGTAGTTGGGTCGAAGAACTCCCGAGTATCTTGTGGTCGTACCATACTACTCCCAAAGAAGGGACCTGTAAGAGTCCCTTCAATTTAGTATATGGAGCGAAAGCGGTAATTCCTGTTGAAATAGGTGATGAGTCAATCCGATAACAACACTATAGTAAGGAAGATAATGATCAGGAACGACTAATCGACCTAGACCTGGTAACAGAAGTGCGAGATAAAACAACTGCTCGACTAGCTGCATACCGTCAACGCATGCAACAAATGTACAATCACCGAGTGATCACTCGGACTTTCCAAGTCGAGGATAAGGTTTGGAAAAGAACCAAACTAGTCAGTGACACTGGAAAGCTCGAGCCTTAATGGAGTGGACCTTACATCATTGTAAAAAAGCTTACGGGAGGTAGCTATTACTTACAAGATGTTGAAGGCAAAAGGTTGGAGAAGCCATGGAATGCAAATCACCTCCAACCGTATCGCACCCGATGAGCCGAGTGAGTAACACATGTATTTGTAAGCTTATTTGTACTTCCTTGAAGCTTGAGTAATTAAAGAAATAGAAGAAATATCTCACCAAGACCAAATGGAAGTGTCTAAGATCCTACCATCTTGCAGTGCTGAGGATGCCCAAGATGTGTAGACCTAATTGAGGTGTTGAAGATGCCTGGCTTGGAGCAGCCAAGATACTACCCTCTTGTGGTGCCAAGGATGCCCAAGATGTATAGACCTAGCCGAGGTGCTAAGGATGCCCGGTCGGGAGCAGCCAAGATCCTACCATCTTGTGGTGCCGAGGATGCCCAAGATGTGTAGACCTGGGCGAGGTGCTGAGGATGTCCAGCGGGGAGCATGAGAGGTCCCCGAGCAGTCTTTTTCTCAACTACTTCAAAAGACACTTGATCCCGGGCCGCCAGTGCCTCCTCAAGCTACTCAAAGGTGGTCGAGAGAAGTGACTTGGTTTTCACGAGGTCCTCCTGTAGATCAAATACATGAGCGACAGTAGCTTGTATCACTATTTCCTTCTCTGCTAGCTGGCCCTCCTGCTCTTTAATCCGACCATTGAGGGCCTCAGTCGATGACTCCAAGAGACAGATGTCTTCCGACAGCTTCGCCTCCTAAGCTTGGAGTCGTCCCTTCTCTTGAGTCAGTTAACTCATCTCTACAGAGAGTGTTGTAGCTCTCTCTGACAGAAGCCGTTCTCGGTGGCGGGCATTGTGCAGAGATGACTTGGAGGCTAAAAGGGTGTCCAGGCAGTGGTCCACCTTGGTCCGAAGGTCTCTGCTAACCTCCGCCTACATTTGGCCTTCCTCACGAGCCCGATAAACCTCTGCCTCTAATTCTGTCACTTACTAACACAAGGCTTTAGTTTCCTTCTCAAGGGACATATGACAACCCAGAAGGAGACAGTCGGAAGTGGCTTGACACAACAAATAATAAGGGTCAAAAAAGAAGATAATAGTAACAAGAGCATTCGGAAATTTTACCTTTAGGAGCGATTCATATAGGCTGGCGATCACCCCAGCCGAACTCACCCCTCGAAGGTAATCGAAGTGTTCTTTGGTCCTCTCCCTCATGGCCTCCCGGCTCCTCGGAGAGAGCACGCCGGAAGTGGCTTCGGAGCGAAGGAGGGGGAGAGGCTGGAGACTCGGTGCTTCGAACGGCACAACGGAGAGCTCGGAACACCATTGTCAGTGTTGGAGGATGATTCCCCAGAAGGGTGGCTCTCTGGTAAAGGTCCTTAAACTCCATGGGTTGGGGCACCAATGAGGCCGCTTTCTCAGCCACCTAGACCTTTCGGCGCAGGTGGGCGCTCGTGAACTGAGGCTCTTCCGATCTTGCCATCTTGCCTTTGTGACTGTCGTGAGAGTCCAGAGCTTTAAGCGAAGGAGGGAAAGACTAGACCTCCCAGGCAGACAATTCGACCTCAGCTCGGTGCCCTGCCACAGTAGGTGGCACCCTCCGATTACATTTGGAAAGGGGAATTGTATCCTCCTCTTCCTCCAGAACTGTGGGAGAAGCCTGGGTTGAGCGGATTCTCCTCTTTCAGGGGGGCAGGGGGAACTGATCGCTTTGGGGGGGGAGAGAGAGAGAGAGACCGGTAGCTCGCTCTCTTCGTCCTTCTCATTGTGTAGGACTAGCCATCTTTGTCCGAAGGAGAGGGAGTCTACTTTCCTAGTTGACTTTGTCTCCGATGTAGGAACATGATACGACGGTTCCTCCTCATCACCTGCCGCCCCAACGGGGACAGGAGATGGGTCGACTTCCTAAGCGTCGAGCAACTTTGGGGTAGTCAGCTCCTGGTCTTGCGTCTGCTTGGAATCGTCGAAAGGCTCGATCGGCGGGGCTATAGGAGCTAGAGGAGGGCCAAGGTGTGGGATCAGTGGCGATCGATAGAGGGGGTGAATATCGACTCGAATTTTTTCGTACAACTTTGTCGTTCGATTAATCGTCTTTCTATCAGAATGTTAGTACGCAGCGAATAATAAATAAAGAAAATAAACACAACAAGCAGTAGACACACGAGATTTGTTTACTTGGTTCACAACCCTCAGGGTCAAACGCAGCATGAGTCCACTATTGGTCTCCTTTTCAGAATTTCCGGAGGTGGAGAAAACTCGTCTTATAGTTTGAAATACAAGCACAAATATAAAGAATAATTACAACTAAAAATTAAATAAACTAAACAAACTCGACAATCCCGACCAATCTGGAACTCCGAAGCATCGCGCACTTCCTCCTGGAGCCTCCTTGGTCGCAGAGCATCGCCTTGAGCACTTTTTCTTTGCACAGAATGAATGAGCAGATGGAAAAGTTGATGTTCTAAAGTGAGGGCCAAACCCTTTTTATACTAGGTTCACGGACGCTTGATAAGCTTCTGGGGTGCCTCATAGCGGTCAAAAGTTGATCCGTAGCAGCGAACTCGGCGCTGGGATAAAGTTCCCTTCTCAAGCACCTGTTAACACTCAATCACCTGGTCGCTTTTAGGCGCTTGGTATATTGGGCACCTGGTATGGACACCCTCAATCCAAGGCGCCTGATTCCTATCAGGCGCCTGGGAAGTCTTTTCCCAGGTTATGTTTGTTTTGTGTTTTGCTCTCCTATCTTACCTCCAACTCCAGGTACCTGCAGGATAACAAAACACACAACAAAAAAAGTAATCTTAAGCCTTAATGGATTGGTTCTGACTTTGGACTTAATGGATTGGTTCTGACTTTGGATTTCAACTGAAATCCTAGGTCGAACCGACGCCTACTGTTCCCTTTCCCGGGGAACGCGTCCTCACCTACTCCACACTGGAGAAGTTACCTTTTGCCAACCGGGACCTCCGGTTGGACTTTTGCTCAGCCTTCGAGAACCTGGATCTCGATACGTCCGACCTTGACCCGTCTCTACTTCTATCCGCGATCCCCGCTCGGCTAAGCCTTTTGCTCAGTCTCTCGGACCAAGACTTCGTGCTCGGCCTCCGAGACTCTCGGATCTTGAGACGTTCAATCCTCGACCTGTCTCTACTTCTGTTCGTAGTCCTCGCTTGGCAAAGATGTCATTGCTCGATCCCCGACCAGGACTTCATGCTCAGTCCCCTGGACCAAGACATCGGTGCCTAACCCTCGGCCAGGACTTCGTGTTCAATTCCCCGAACCAGGACTTCATGCTCAACCCTTCAGGTCAAGACATCTTGCCCAGCTTTGTTGCGACCTTGTTGTTTAGCTAGAGGGGCTGAATAGCTAATTCTCGATTTTCTTCCTACATGTGTTAGCAAGCGCAAGTGAAAAACATAAACAAAAATCTAAAACAATGCTAACACAAACCGTTTACATGGTTCGGAGATGATACTCCTACTCCACGACTATCCTTAAGGAGGACGATCCCGATCCGTCGGTGGATGAGTCCCCGGAAGACCTTCGGCTAGCTCTTGTCGCTCCTTGTGGGTGGTGAAACCTCGTCACAATCCCTTGACAACTTCTGAGCATTTGTAGGCTACTAACAGGCTTTACCCAAGCTTGTTTTGCCAAGAAAACTCAACCAAAAACGAGCACTATTAAATAGTGCTCGATACTGTCCTGATCATTACCAGTCGACTGGTGCTATTACCAGTCGACTGGTCCACTTGAATTCGAATGTCACAGCCCGACGCTTTAAATTCTAGTCAGCATCAGTCAACTGATCATAGGATCAGTCGATTGATCTTTCTGTGCTCTTCATCAATCGACTGATCCAAGCATCAATCGACTGCCACCTAAGGTTTCCCTTCCCGAGTATAATTCTCTTAGCACTCGAACTCTAGGATTTCCCTTCTTGAGTACAATTCTCTCAGCACTCGAATTCTCACGACTTAGCTGACTCTTCATCCAACAGCCTCGACCTGTTGCCTTCAAGCCTTCTTCGACTTCGGCTCTCGTCCCACGGATGCATATAAGCCCACGGCTCGTCCCTCATGCCATCCTTCGCGTATGCCTCAAAGTGCGCTTCCCTCGGCTCATCGTTCCTGCTTTGTCCATGGTCTCTCGGATGCATGCAAGCCCACGGCTCATCTCCCCATGTCATCCTTCACCGGACCTGAAGACGTCTAACTAAGTCTATGTGTATCCTGCAAACCTTCACACTCACATACACATATTAGATCAACATGAAACCCTAACTTAATCATATTGGCATACACATCAAAACCCATGATCTTCCCGATCAAACTTGGGTCGATTGCACCAATAATCTCTCCCTTTTTGATGTGTGACAATATGTTTAAGTTGGTTGTAAAAACAACAATTGAAAATTACAGACATAGCTAATTAAGAAGCATAAACATGCATCCTCCCCCTTAACCTATACCTTCACACATAATTTTCAATTTTTGCATAACGACAAGTTAAGTTAAAAACTAACTTAAAACTCTCAATTCTCCCCCTTTGATACCATCAAAAGGATTGCCCCAAGCAATATTATCCCTAGTATCAATTTAGGATAAGTTTTATTTTTGAAATCTCCCAGAAATCAGAAACCATACGCACCAGTCGACTATGTCAGTTACCAGTCGACTATTGCCTTTACACTTCAAACCCACAGAAAGATCAGTCGATTGCCCCAGGAGCAGTCGACTGATACGGCCCAGTCTGAACATTTTTAGCCTATGAGCCAAAATTCAGAAACCCATAATAAATTCCATAAAATTCGAAAAATCATGAAATTTTACAAACATGTTTCTTATGATGTATTCTATCAGAGAAAAATATATTTTCATAAAAAATCTAAACATGTTTGACTAAAGCTCAAATTCTTTGAAAACACTTCATTTTGTATCAACCTTCCATCCTAGGTTTGAACCCATATGTTTTCCAAGTCTATCCCATACTATTTAAAATATAGAAATGTTTTTAATCCTCCCCCTTGTTCTTATATTAACACTAAAGAAGGAAAGGTGATGAAAGCTCCCCCTTTATATCATAATCTTTTGATAGAAGGTATATTGAAATCTATCATATAACCATAACATCATATAAGCAATATTAAGAGAAGTAAAGGGTTTACCATAACAAAAAGTTCTACAAGGATCATAATTCCGAAATCCTCAAATATTACAATACCAAATATAGTGTTTAAGAGATAAGAAAAGTCATGCTCAAGCTAAACACACTCTCAACACCATCATATCCACGTCATGCTGAAGCTATGCGTCATCACCAAAAGGAGGAGGAGGGGCCTGGTACATTAAGTCCCAACACTGCATCATCTCATGCATGTCAGCCTGTTGCTACTGGAAACTCTGAAAATCCTCCCGGAGTCCATGAACCTCTGCCTCTAATCCGGAGAACCGCTCCTCTATAATCCCAGCAAGAGCAGCAGCAGGTGCAGCAGCAGGAGCAGCTTCCTCATCCTCATCATCATCAGAGCTGGAAGATGCATGACGACGTCGCAGACCATCACTCTCTGTTGTCTCTCAATCTCAGCCAAGGAGAGCTGCCGAGAACCTATCTGGTCGTAGTCCATGGACAGCTAATAAATCTGGCTTCTAGTGATGCAAATACCTCTAGATGAAAAGAATTCAGTCAAAATATGATCGAATGGCATGCAGATCTTCCTATTGATGTCATGCAAAAAATGTACAATAGATGCGAATACATGTCGGCAATATCAATGTCTAACCTCCTCTCTAACACATACATCATTACCAAGTGAGGTAGCCGAATCTTTGACCTCCCTTGGTGACAATGGGTATAATGCAGTCTAGGACAATTTTGATGTTGCTAACTGCACTCATGCACCTAGCTATAAAGATACGCTGCAGATGAGGTCGAGGATTATCGAAATAATGGCGGTGAATTTGATCAATGGTTACATTAGACAAGGTTAATGGCTCAGTGACATTGGGGAAGCATGTGAATGGGTTTTCCGAAACCCGACACCCTAAGAATGATCCTAATAATGCAGGTGACAAAGAGATGGCGACTCCCCTACCATGGACTCATAGGCCATGTCATCGGGACTACTACATGTGAGATTTGCATAAAACTCCTTACAGAGGTCAAAGTTTACATAATGCTGACAGTATATTAACTTTTCCAATCTATTATGTGAGAAGTAATCTCCTAGAAATATGATTGATTGAGATATCGACAATTTATTAAAATAAAGTCAGCATTTTCAAATCTCCGCCGGCAGACCTCGGAACGGAACCGAGGTGTCGTGGGATCTATAGGAGGCTGTCGGGATGGTCCCTCACCAACCCTTCACTTTTGCCTAGCCCTAAAATGCAAATACCATATGCATATACTAAGAATGACCCAATCAAGAAGGAAAACAAGGTAAATATGCACAAAATGAAGAGTTAGTTATGAATCATGGATCAAATGGTAAAAATAAAGCAAACACTTTGTTACCGTCTCTCCATTCGCTGCATGATGAATGATGATCAAGGTTGACTCAAAGAGGGTGCTTTTCATGCCCTAGATTCGGATCTTAAGGTGAAGGAGGGCTAGGGACACGATTTCAAGGTCGTAGGAGGCCTTAGAGGAGCTAGAGAGATCAAATGAGGGAGGTGGCAACAAGGGGCGACGTTGAAACCCTAGGTTCGGTCGCCCGCGCGCGGGGTATGCTTTTAAAGATTCGCGGCATCAGTCTACTGCCCCTGGGCCAGTCGACTGATGGAGTAAACAGAAAGATCAGTCGACTATGGAGGATCAGTCGACTAATGCATAGAAAATCCTAATTTCTGGATCGAACTGTACCAGTCAACTGCCCTCTGCATCAGTCGACTAGTACCCTACATTTTCAACATTTTGACCCAACTTCAGAAATGCACCAGAAATTCTACAAATCTCTAAAAATTTTTAAATTTTGTGGAGAGGTTTGTGGTACCCATGTCTACTTGGGAAAAATACATTCACACATGTATCTATTAACAATCCCAAGATTGACACAAAACTCAACACTATCTAAATGGTTCAATTGAACCTTGACCTAAAGTCCTAGTTTTGATCTCTTCTTGATGTATCTTCTCATACCCAAGCATAATGCATCCCTAGCATTGATTTATATGATATCTATATATCAAAGACCAACTTCCATGCAATATGATCCCAATGTCATTTTTATACATGATACTCAACCCCAATGTGCCAAATCTCTAGGATTGAGCCTCAAATCCGTCTCCACATCCTTTGGCACACTCCATCGTCCATCTAGACTTCCAGAAGCACTCCTCCTGAGATCCATTGACCATGGGTCCCATCTTGACTCCTAGAGCTCCCCTTGAGCTCTTAGCCTTAGCTACCTCCCTAGGTGACTTATCTATAATTGCAAGACCACACCGGTGTACCTCCGGTGACTTTTAGCCTTCAACCCTAACCTTCTTAACTTTGAACACCTTGTCCTTGGTTAAGTTTTTCTTCATCCCTTTAAATGGCTTTCCCTTGCCATTTTTGGCCTTCCCTTTGCTATAATCATATGACATCCTTACATATGACTTTTTCATAACATTTGATCTCATAGATCGGTATCCTAGACCCGATCTATCATTGTCGGGGTTTTGACCACTCAACATCATGCCTAAACCCTTAGATCCACTAATGAATCTCTCTAGGATTTTCTCTAATTTATCAAGCTTTGCCCTCAAGGCTTGATTTTCCTTCTCTAGGTTCTTAACCTTAGCATCACCATGTCCATCTTGGACATTCCTAGATCTACCCATTTGTCTAGGCATGTGTCTCCCCTTCTTTGGATTAATGCCTTCGTCCTTAGGTCTAAAAATTCTAGGTTTATCATGATACATAACTTTCCTAGAGTTTTGACATACAACATTAGCCCTATTTTCATCACAATATCTAAAACCAAAATTATGCATAGATAAATAATTCTCATCATTTCTAACATGCATGGAGGGTCCAATACTGAGGTCGAAGGCGCTTCCCCTTCTTGTCCGTTGGAGCTTCAAATGGAACTTCCAATATGGTCCAATGATCCCAATCCATTTGGAACCACGTCTCCAATCGCTTCCTCCAATAGTCGAAGTCATCTCGATCGTATGGAGGTGGAGTCCGAATATCCCATCCTAGCGGACCTTCCGAGTCCATCTTCCTCTAGCTTTTTGCTCTCCCGGCGGTTAGTACGTAGACGAGCGAACCTTGCTCTAATACCACTTGTTGGGACCTTGTCATTCTAGCTAGAAGGGGGGGGGTGAATAGCTACTTCTCGATTTTTCTCCCCTACACTGTTGGGTATGGCTTGGCGGGTTTCCCTAGCGAATACTTGGTCGTCCTTGAGAGACCACTCCAATGTCTACAGATTAAAAATTAATCCGAATGGAGACTTGTCTCCCAATGACCATCTTGTCATCGTATCGTTCGGTACGAATAACAACTTGGCCAATCACAAAGATCGTGCCTTGTAATTCTTCTAACCGAACGACCGCGGAAGAGACGACGAGTGGATCGTCGGTTCTTGTGTTTATGGTCGGGGTCCAATTAATTAATTATTCACTATGATAGAACATCAAAATAATTAATTAATTTACATGAAATGACGAAGCTAATTATCATGGCACCAAAAGAAGAATAGGAGCTTAGGAAGAGAATTATACCTTCCTATTACCTCGTAGCCTTCTACCTTATGTCCCGCCCTTCCCAGACGTCGTGTGGGCGACGAGCTATCGAGAACCGAGATCACCAAATGAGAGCTAAGCCTTTCTCCTTCTTCTCCTTGCGCCGGCCAAAACAAAACCCTAGGGTTTAGTTGCCGCCGACCAAACCAAGAGAGGAGATTCCTTCTTCTCTTCACCACCGCCTCCTCCAAGCTCCTGATGTTGCTGCCAACACAAGGAGTAGCCAAGGAGGAGATCTACTCTCTCAGTCGGCCACCGGAAAACCTCTTTTGAAGGTTGTTGCTGCTGCCCCTCCTTGCCAAGGTGCGCTGTCGCCGAGCTTCTTTCCTCCCCTTTACACTTGCGTCCGGCCAAGAAGAAGGTAAGGAAGTTACCTCCCTCCTTGTGCCACGCCTGAAGTCGGGAGAAAGGAGAAAGGAGAGGAGAAGTTGGGCCTTCTCCCTTCCACACCCGCCGGCCACACCAATGCCCTAGGAGAGAGAGAGAGAGAAAGAGAGGAATAATAAGAGGCTTAATCAATCTTGTTTCTTGGTGGTCTCATGGGGTATATATAGGGCTAAGGTAGGGACCAAGAGGAGGAGTTGGATCTTGGCCTGCTTAATGGATCTAAACTCGATCCATTAATTAAGATATATTCCACTAAAGGATCTTAATTGAACTTCCTCACCAACCCCCATATTTTCATATAGACTCCACATATTATGAGTCATCCATCCCCCCGTATTTAAGATATCGAATGTTCGTCAATTAATTTAATTTACTAACAAATTAAATTAAACAACTTCTGGATTCTTGATTAGTACCACTCAACCTTATCATCATGTTGGATCAAATCCACCTGCAGGGTTTAACATGAAGAACCTTTTGAGCTCATCAAGGGGCATCGTCATCCCGACTCACCAGGACACAGATTCCGTCAATAATCAACGGCACACCATATAATTAATATTAATTCTTAACTTATCGGGCCTATCGATCTAACAAAATAGATCTCGCTCATTGGTAAATTAAAGAAATAATAATTAATCATATGTACCCGTCATTTTATCGGGATTTAGAGATCGTACTCTATAATAAAGTCTAAGATCCAATCCAATTATCAAGTCAGTACAAATTGAATTATCTCTGGTTTTGGTCCTGCTCAATATACTCAAATCACACTAGTGTAACTCTATGGTCAAGACCAACCACACCTAATTACTCTACAACCATCCTGATGGTTTGTCCAATTCCATCTCAGCTGTGAGCCTCTACTTATACTAAGCAAGGAACTGATAACATGATCTTCCGTGTGACACCACACACCATGTTATCTACAATGCAAAGTAAAGGACTTTCATGCATGTACTACTATAAACGAGCACCTAGTGTTGTTGTGATTCTCTTTTCAAAATAAAGATGATCTTATATATAAAGAGCAAATCTTTTAGTGTACACATCTATCAATCTCACACTTATACTCAAAGAATTTGTTATTCTCTCACTGTCATACATCTGACTCCCATATCCTCCACATGTCGGTCAAAAACTCTAGCTAGAAGTGCTTTAGTGAAAGGATCCGTCAGGTTGTCCTCTGATGCAATCTTGGCGACATCCACTTCTCCTCGCTTTACGATTTCTCGTATCAGGTGGTACTTGCGCACTATGTGTTTACTCACCTTATGGGCTCGTGGTTCCTTCGAGTTTGCAACTGCACCACTGTTATCACAAAAAATTGTGATAGATCTGGGAAAACCAAGAATCACATCCAAGTCCATGATGAAGTTCCTGAGCCATACAGCTTCCTTGGTTGCCTCTGAGGCTACCACATACTCAGCTTCCATGGTGGAGTCTACCACACATTTCTACTTGACACTCCTCCAAAATATGGCTCCACCTCCTAAATTAAACACAAACCCCGAGGTAGACTTACTTTTGTTCCTATCTGACTAGAAATCTGAATCCGTATAACCCATAGGGACTAATTGGTCTGCCCGGTAAACTAGCATATAATCCCTAGTCCGTCTCAGGTATTTCAATATATGCTTTATCGCAGTCCAATGTCCCTGTCCAGGGTTACTCTGATATCTGTTAACCATGCCCACAGCAAAATAGATATCTAGTCTCGTGCACAACATAGCATACATGAGGCTTCCTACTGCCGATGCATAAGGAACCGCCTTCATTTCCTCTATCTCCTTTGATGTTTTCGGATACATCTCCTTGGATAAAGGAACCCCATGTCTAAAGGCTAGAAACCCCTTCTTAGAGTTTTTCATGCTAAAACGAGCCAGGACAGTGTCAATATATGAAGCTTGCGATAAGCACAACATCCTTTTCTGGCGATCCCTTATGACCTTGATCCCAAGGATGTGTCCCGCTTCTCCCAAGTCTTTCATATCAAACTGTTTGACAACCAAACCCTTATGTCTGATATCACTTTGACATTATTGCCAATTAACAAAATATCACCTACGTAAAGTACAAGAAACACCACTACATTCCCGTCACACCTCTTATATACACATGATTCATCCGGACTTTGAATGAATCCGTACGACTGGATTACCTCATCAAAGCGGATGTTCCAAGATCGCGAAGCTTGCTTTAATCTATAAATGGATCGATTAAGCTTGCATACTAGATGCTCTTTTCCCTTTTCAATGAACCCTTCTAGTTGCTTCATGTAAATGGTCTCCTCAAGACTTCCATTAAGGAAAGCTGTCTTGACGTCCATCTGTCATACCTCATAGTCCATATGAGCTATAATACATAAGAGAATTCAGATAGACTTAAGCATGACTACCGGCGAAATGGTCTCCTCATAATCGATATCCTCTTTCTGAGTAAACCCTTTCACAACAAGCCTAGCTTTGAAGGTCTCAACCTTCCCATCTGATCCTCTCTTTCTCTTGTAGATCCACTTGCATCCAATGGCTTTTACACCGATCAGGTGATTCTACTAGCTCCGAGACATGATTAGAATCCATAGATTCTATCTCAGAGTTCATTGCCTTTTGTCAAGAATCTGCATCCTTATCATGGAGGGCCTCATCATAGGTTCAGGGATCCGGTTCATATTTACCAGAGATCAAGTCCGAAGACTCCCAAAAACATGAACCTCTCAGGCTGTCAGACAACCCTCCCACTATGACGAGGTACCCCCTATGTATCCTCTGTGACATGTGGTGCAGTGACTTATGGTGTATCCTCTTGTACAGTTGGTCCTAAGGTCGGAACGTCCCCTCTTAACTCTTCAAGCACTAGTCTACTCTTGGGTTTGTGGTTCATCACATAGTCTTCTTCTAAGAATCTAGCATTCGTGCTAACGATTACCTTCTGATCCTTAGGACTATAGAACAGACCACCTTTCGTTCCCCTAGGATAGCCTACGAACAGACGTACTTGTTGGGGTAATCAGCCCGGGTATGATCTGGAGGATCATGGTTTTGATGCATGTGGTTAATATGATTAAGTTAGGGTTTGTTGTTGGACTAATATGTGT
Organism: Boesenbergia rotunda; assembly: GCA_024364735.1. Taxonomy (NCBI): domain Eukaryota; kingdom Viridiplantae; phylum Streptophyta; class Magnoliopsida; order Zingiberales; family Zingiberaceae; genus Boesenbergia; species Boesenbergia rotunda. The sequence continues at coordinate 83,225 of JAGFNQ010000997.1, read as the reverse complement.
ATGTGAGTGTACAGGTGTACAGGTACACACAGACTTGGTTGGATGTGTCTTCAGGTGAAGGGTGGCATGGAGGCAAGCTGGAGGCTTGTATGCGCATCCGAGGGACCATGGGCAGAGATGATGAGCCGAGGGATGCGGACTTCGAGGCATGCGTGAAGGATGGCATGGAGGCAAGCTGGAGGCTTGTGTGCAGATCCGAGGGACGGGAGTCGAAGATGAAGTGGGTGTGAAGACAATAGATCGAGACTGCAGATTGAAGAGTCGACCAGGTCGTGAGGGTCCGAGTGTGAGTGATTGTACTTAGGGACTAAGCCAGGAGGGTTTGAGTGCGGAGAGAAATGTACTCGGGAAGGGTAACCCTAGGCTTAGGGAAGGACTAGTCGACTGCTCTCGGAGTAGTCGACTGGTAATGGATGGGGATTCGAACGTTGGCTGTAACGGTCAAATCTGAGTGGGACCAGTGGACTGCCCCAGGGGCAGTCGACTGGTAGCGGCCATTTACTACTCAAGCTCTATTTAAAGGAGCTCATTTAAGGCTACTATTCTTTGGCGAAATCTTCTTGGATAGAGTGGATCAATAGCCTTGGTTGCTCAGGTAGTGTCCAAAGCTTGTGGAGAGGTTTCTCCATCCACAAGGAGCTACGAGTTCTAGCCAGAGGTGCTCCGGGGAATCATCCACCGACGGATTAGGGATTGCCCACCTTACGGGCAGCCATGGAGTAAGAGTATCATCTCCGAACCACGTACATCGGTGTGTTTCTTCCTTGTTTTAGTTTAGTTTAGTTTTAGTTTAGTATATTCCGCTTGCACAACTAACCTTGTAGAAAGAATGAATCGAAAAGTGCTATTCACCTCCCCTCTAGTAAGCTACATCGATCTAACAAGTGGTATCAGAGCTTGGTGCGCTCATCTACGGACTAACCGCCGAGGGAGCAAGAAAGCTAGAGAGAAAAATGATGGAGAACAAGCTAGGGGATGATATCAACACACCACCCCTTCTATGACCATGAAGATTTTGGATATTGGAGGACAAGGATGAAGACTTGGTTTGGAATGGATTGGGAGTGTCTGATGACAATAGAGGAACCATTCGAAATTCCAAGAGACAAGCACGGAAAGAAGCTCCGACCTAGATATTGGACAAAGGAGTAACAAGAGCAAGCTAGGGAAAATGAGAAGGTAATTGGGATATTAACAAATATTTTGCCTAACAATGTTTTGAGTAGTATAGGGGAATATAAAAGTGCCTATGAGTTGTGGAACAAGTTGGAAAAATATCATGAGAACCTTACACAAGTTCAAACAATGGAAGAGCCCAAAGAAATAAGCTCCACGGTCCAAGAAGACCAAGAGGAAGAAGAATTGTCAACCTCATCAAGTGAAAAGGCACAATTAAGTGAAAAATCTTCTACCTCATCAAGAGAAGAAGAAGAGGTGTCAAATTCAAGAATTGAGGGGGAGGAGAGACCCTCATCCATACAAGAGCAAGAGAAAGCTCCTACCTCCACCAAGGCCAAACCAAAAGAGCACATTATATACTTTGGATGCAACAAGAAGGGGCACTACAAGGACAAGTGTTCATTAGGTAAGAAGTGTTGGTGCAAGATGTATCAGTGATGTCCTCCTCTAAGGGTTTCAATGTTTGACAATATGCTTAAGTCAGTGATACATTGAACAAGGGAAGGGTGAGTGAAGAAAAGAGTGCCAAAGTGAACCAAAGTCCTAGTTAACCTAAGCACTAAGTCCTGGTTCTAAGAATTGGGCACTAAGACCTGGTGAGTGAAGCTGGGCACTAAGTCCCGGTTCGTGAAATTGGGCACTAAGTCCTGGCCGAGGGCTGGGCACCTAAGACCTGACCGAAGGTTGGGCACTAAGTCTGATTCCTGGAATTGGGCACTCAGTCCTGGCCGAGGGCTGGGCACCTAAGTCCTGGACCTAGGGTTTGGGCATGAAGTCTTGGTCCGAGGGATTGAGCAACTTAGCTGAGCGATGACTAAGGATATAAGTAGAGACGGGTCGAGGTTCGGACGTCTCGAGATCCGAGAGTATCGAAGGCTAAGTAAAAGTCCACCCGAATGGACTGGGTGACAACCATCTCCTGAGAGGAGTAGGTTGAAGGCGCGTTCCCGGGGGTGGGAACTTGCGTCGGTTAGACCTAGGGTTTCATGAAAATCCGAAGTCAGAACCAAATCCTTAAGGTTAAGATTATCTACTTGTTTGTCTTGTGTTTGTGTATCTTGCAGGTACCTAAAACTGAAGAGAAAGCAAACAAACAAATATAAAGAGGCTGAAAAACAGCTTCCCGGGCGCCCCTATTGATACAGGCGCCCCCATTGATACAAGCGCCCCTATTGACTCAGGCGCCTGAATGAATCAGGCGCCCCCATCAATACAGGTGCCCTATATGACAGTTTTTATCAGCTCATGAAGTTCGCGATTTGGATGAACCTTTGACCGCTTATGAGGTGCCCCATAGCATCACGGGCGCCCTAGACAAGGCTATAAAAGGGGCTTCGACCCCTCAACTCAGAACAGAACTTCCAAGATCATTTTGAGCATTCTGACTGACGACAAAGCCTTAACGACGAGGCTCTGTGACCAAGGAAGCTCCAGGAGGAAGTGTGCGGCACTTCGGAGTTCCAAATCGGCCGAGTCTTCGACTCTTGTATTTGGTTTGATTTACTTTACGCACGTAATTTCTTTATATTTGTGATTGTAAATCAGCACTGTAAGATGACTTTCTCCATCTCCGGAAAGTCCGGAAAGGAGACCATTAGTGGACGGGCGTTCCCGTGCTTAGGCCTTGGATGTACTGACCCTAGGGGGTTGGGAACCAAGTAAATCCCGTGTGCAATCTGTCGTTTGTTTTGTTCGTTCTTTCTATTGTTTTCTACTAACTCTGTATCTAGAATGAACCGAAAAGTTTATGAAGTTCCCGAACAATTTTTTATGGTCGATATTCACCCCCCCCCCTCTATCGACGGCGCTGGTCCAACAAGTGGTATCAGAGCCAAATCGCTCTTCACCGGACTAACCGTCGACGAAGCAAAGACGCCAGGAGTTAAGGGGAGCCCAGGGGTGAATCAGGTACAATTTTATTTCAAATGTCAATTTTTAAATTCCATATAATATGTTTCAAGTGCAGGGAGAGAGGGCACTATAAATATCAGTGCCCTACTCATAAGACTCGGTCTACACCACCGAAAGCAAAGGAGGCACCAGCGCCCGGAGTCCGGAGGGAAAAAGTCAAATACGGTGTTTCAAATGCGAAAAATGCGGACACTACAAGAATAAGTGTCCGGCAAAGGTACGCAAAATTTACATTCCTAAAAATTTTCAATTTCCTGCACAATCGTGTGATCAGTCAATAATTTTCTGAAAAATTAAATTTACTGTTGGATCGAGAGAATATGATAGAGGGGGGTGAATATCGTAAACCATTTCGGATTTATAGAGAGTATGCACAGCGGAAAATTAACACGAAAACCAAAACGCAACCACGATTTACTTGGTTCGGAATCGCGGTCGGCTCCTACTCCAAGGCCCACGGTCGTTGACCGTTTACTGTGGGCAATTCTATATGTGCGCAAAAAGGTTTACAAACAGATGTTCAATTGCAGTACAGTAAACTTAAAAGGACAGCTCTTCGTTACCGACGTCCGGTGTGGAATGTATCTCGGAGCAGAGGGGCGTCGTCGCGCTTGTATATCGAGTTGGGAGGTTTCCGGAGAAAAGCGCTTGAGTAGAAGAGCGTATTGGCGTTGGAAGCAGTGATGTTCGAAGCCTTGGGGTCGAGGAGCTATTTATAGCCTCTTGGGGCGCCCGGAACGTTGGGGGTGCCCCCCATGTGTCAGCCGATCCGGACAAGTCTCGGTCAGCTCTAATCCCTCCAAAATCGGGATCGAGCTTGGACGGGGCGCCCGGGAAGCAGGGGGGCCCGGGTTGACTCAGTTGCTAGCTTCTCGCTGGCTTGAACCTTATCTGCCTCGTTGGCTTGGACCCAGGGCGCCCTGGGCACTGGGGGCGCCCGGGACCAGTAAGCCTTTGAGTCGTTTCTTCGTTTACTGCTTTGCCTTGACCTTGGGGGCGCCCAGGACCTCCGGGGTGCCCTGCTCAGCTGCTGCCTCTCTCCTTTGAGGCGTTCTGAGCTGCAGAGACTCGTTCCTTTGGTCCTACATCTAGGGTTAGTTGCAAATACAATAAAACAAGAATATGTTATGATTATACAGCCTTAGCTGTCTTGGTTCTGACTTTGGGTCTCCAAAATGGAGCCCTAGGTCGAACCGACGCCTACTGTTCCCTCGACGGGGAACACGTTCTCACCTACTCCTCTCAGGAGAATTTACTTGTTGCCAACCGGATCCTCCGGTTGGACTTTTGCCCAGCAGTCCTTCGCCAGGTCTTCGTGTCCTAGCATTCCTTCGCCAGGTGCCTAGCAGTCCTTCGCTAGGGCTTTGTATCCTGGCATTCCTTCGCCAGTGCCTAGCAGTCCTTCGCTAGGGCTTTGTATCCTGCATTCCTTCGCCAGGTGCCTAGCAGTCCTTCACTAGGGCTTTGTATCCTGGCAGTCCTTCGCCAGCTACCTAGCAGTCCTTCGCTAGGGCTTTGTATCCTGGCAGTCCTTCGCCAGGTGCCTAGCAGTCCTTCGCTAGGGTTTTGTATCCTGACAGTCCTTCGCTAGGGCTTTGTATCCTGGCAGTCCTTCGCCAGGTGCCTAGTAGCCCTTCGCTAGGACTTTGTTTCCTGGCAGTCCTTTGTCAGGTTCCTAGCAGCCCTTCGCTAGGACTTCTTTCTGCACACTCAAGTAACTTTGTTAGATCACCAATAATATTTAACTTTGAACCCTTTGCCAATATCAAAACAAGGTTCGATGTGGTGCTTCCTGCACCAACATTTACTGCATAGTCAAATTAGTATTTTGCATGCTCAATTAGAAAATGTAGATATTGCTAAAGTATTAGAAATTAACTGTTTAATTTTTAATGTTAATTCAACAATTTCTAAAATTAATTCTGAAATTGAATCTGATAAGTTTACTGTTAATTCTGAAATTAAATTTGAAAATTTTACTGATAATTCTGAAATTAACTCTGAAAATTGTGAGATTAATCCTGAAAATATTGAAAATATTTCTGAGGATAAAAATGATTTTTTAGAAAATCTTAAGGATAACGATGAGGTTATTTCTGAAAATCTTAAGGATAATGATGAGATTATTTCTGAAAATCTTAAGGAAAATATTGAAAATATTTCTGAGGATAAGAATGATTTTTCAAAAAATCTTAAGGATAACGATGAGATTATTTCTGAAAATCTTAAGGATAATGATGAGATTATTTCTGAAAATCTTAAGGAAAATATTAAAATATTTCTGAGGATATAGAAAATGAAATCTTTCTAGATAATAACTTAATTATTTTTTTGGATAATCCTGAAGACTATAATAAAACATTAACTAGTGGCCCAAATTACTCAACCTACTGTAAAGATATTGAAGGATGTGATTTTAAAGATGCGGATGAGGAGGAAGATGAATTATCTACAATTAAGGCTATAGTGAATAAAAATTACAAAAAATCAAACAAATCAAAATTATTAGAAAAACTCAAAAAATTAGATAAAGCAGAAATAGTGAATGAATCAGATATTTTCGAAATAATGAAAATGATGAAATTAAACCCACAACTTTTAATCAACCCAGAAATTTTGAAACATAAATCATGTTAAATCTTAAAAACCTTAATTTTTTTTAATTATTTCAAATTTAATTAATCTTTAATTATTTCAACTTTAATTAATCTTTAATTATTTCAACTTTAATTAACTCTTAATTATTTCAACTTTAATTAATCCTTAATTATGTCAACTTTAATTAACTCTTAATTATTTCAACCGTAATTAATCTTCAATTATATCAACCTCAATTAATTCTTAATCTAATTAAATCTCAATTCAATTAAATATTAATTCAACCCTTAATTAACTTAATTTATATCCAATTAAATCCTAATTAAATTAATAAATTCAATTAATTTAACATCAATTAAATCTTAATAAACTACAACCAAATAAAATCCTACCCAACTGAAACCCCCCAACTAAATAACAACAAATATGTCAAAGTGGGTTGACATATTCGCAAGTTCACACGACATGTATCAAATCGAGAATTTGATACATTTTTAGAAACTTAATTAAATACCTTGACTTGTTTGAATCATGCATTAATGTCATGTACATGCACTGCTATTTCTATAAAATTTATGTCATGTTATTCATGTTTAATTTTTTGCATGATTTAGAACGGTTATAGGAAAAAGGCTAATTAAAACTTGAACAACCTAGTATTAAGTGGAGGTGAGATGACAATACGTTAGGGAAGCTCTTCTAATAAGGTCAAGTAAGGTAAGGTGTACCCTACTTGGTCTGTTTAGTCTGGTGGAACTAGCTGAAGCTATCAATCCAAGACCTAAACTAGTTAGACCAAAATTTTTCAAGAAGTAATTTGAAAATGAATTTTCGGTAAAAGACTTTGTCAAGGAAAAGGTTGTTGCTCCAATAAGGCTACAGCCAAAGAAGGCCTCTGTGCCTCGCCAAGACCTGAAAGCCAACTATCGAAAATCAAATTCAATTTACTATTTGATAAATTTGAATCTAACACAAGCTTTAATTAACTCTTAGATTTAAAATTCAAAGAAAAATTTAAGCATCTCACAATACACTCATAAGACAACCATGTTTACTTGTACTGAGACATCTAAAATGGGTGAGATGTTAAAGACTAATAAATTAAAAAATATTTTTCAAAATTATTTTCCAAAACTCTTAGAATATTTTTCTAAAAAATCTATTTTCAAAATAGTGCTTTAACATAGTAATGCATTTTTATGGATTTCATGATTGTCTGATTGATTATATATGATAGATTTTCAAAATTGTATCTGTTTGAAAAATTATTTGACTCACACAATTAGACACAAGTCTCTTAGGTCAACAGTAAAGTTCCATAAGGCACTTAGAGTCAAACGGTGTTGGATACAGGGGGAGTGTTTTTTTAGATTTTTCTCGAAATTTGTGCTTTAATTACTATCACTTATGATTTTCGAAAACTATGCCTACAAATTACCGTCATTTCAAAATTTGTTTTTTCAAATACTCTTTTTTTTTTAAATATCAATATTTCAAATTGCATTCTAAAAATTGTGCTTATTTCTCTTTTGATCTTGCTAAACCCTAAAGACACAGAGGAAAGTCTACCCCATGATCTACAAGGACTCCTAGGATGTGTCAAATTTAGGGGGAGTCTAAGTCAAAAAAAGATTTTCTGACAAGTATTTTTCAAAATTATTTTTAAATTATTAGATAATTCTTTTGGGCTAAAATCAAACCCTAAAGACTCAGAGGAAGAGTACTTGTGGTCAACAAGCTTCCTAGGACTGGGTCAAGCTAAGGGGGAGGTCAAACTGAAAGAATTATTAAACATTTCAAAATAATATGTTTTCATGCACTGTATTTTTAAAATCCTTTTGAAGATATAAGGATTTTTTTATAAAAATACTATCATCTTTTAGTTTATGAAAATATAATACTATTACTTTCAAAAAAAATTATTTATAAAATTCCTTTTGAAATAATATTTACTTGAGTTTGGAGAATTTCCAGGACACATAGGGAAATGTCCTTGTAGTTAACAAGATTTCTTAGGATTGTGTCAGATTGGAAAAGAAATCAAGTCAAGTAAAATATTATGTTTTAAAGAACTTATGTTTTTCTAAAGTACTTATGTGTTTCAAACTCAATATATTTTTCAAAAGTACTTGCATTTTTCAAACTTAATATCTCTCAAAGTACAAGTTTTTGCACAATATTTTTTAAGTATTCGTTTAAAATGCAAAAATCTCTAAGTGAAATATTTTTTAAAAAAAAGTGCATATTTTTTAAGGAAAAATCATTTAAGTATGCAATTCTTTTTGAAAAATCTTTCTCAATAGAATTTTTCTTTTAAAGGCAATATTTTTTAAGTGGGAAATTTTCTAGGTTTTTTGAAAGTATGAAATTTGTTTAAATGTATAAATACTTTCAAAACAAAAATTTTTCATTGTTGGTGCAAGGATGTTTTTTTTGATGTATGACAAAGGGGAGAGTATGCTTAAGTTAGAATTTTTTTCTCTTTCCAAAGGATCTAAATGAAATCAAAATGCTTTTTCAAAAAGAGGGAGAGTGAACTTAAGTTAGAAATTTTTCCTATTTTCCCCCAAAGGATCAAAATGTATTTTCAAAACTTAGATCATTTTTTCATTTGATCCCAAGGGTTTACAATTTAGCCCTTTCAACCAATCTAACTTCAAATATTATCAAACATCAAAAAGGGAGAGATTGTTGGTGCAAGATGCATCGGTGATGTCCTCCTCTAAGGGTTTCAATGTTTGACAATATGCTTAAGTCAGTGATACATTGAACAAGGGAAGGGTGAGTGAAGAAAAGAGTACCAAAGTGAACCAAAGTTCTAGTTAACCTAGGCACTAAGTGTTGGTGCAAGTTGCATCAATGATGTTCTCCTCTAAGTGTTTTAATATTTGACAATTTACTTAAGTCAGTGATACATTGAACAGACAAAGGGGAGTTAAGAGAGAAGTAACAAAGTGGACCAAAGTCCTAGTGAATCTAGGCACTAAGTCCTGGCAAAGGGCTGGGCACCGAAGACCTGCTCAGAAGGTGGGCACTAAGTCCTGATCGAGGATTGGGCACTAAGTCCTGGCAAAGGGATGGGCACCGAAGACCTGCTTGGAAGGTGGGCACTAAGTCCTGATCGAGGATTGGGCACTAAGTCCTGGCAAAGGGCTGGGCACCGAAGACCTGCTCGGAAGGTGGGCACGAAGTCCTGGTCGAGGACTGGGCAAGAAGACCTGGCGAGGGTTGGGCACCGAAGTCCTAGTCGAGGACTGGGCACAAAGACCTAGCCGAGGGTTGGGCACCGAAGTCCTGGACTTAGGGTTTGGGCACGAAGTCGTGGTCCGAGGGATTGAGCAACTTAGCTGAGTGATGACTAAGGACAAAAGTAGAGACGGGTCGAGGTTTGGACGTCTCGAGATCCGAGAGTATCGGAAGCTAAGAAAAAGTCCACCCGAAGGACTGGGTGGCAACCGTCTCCTGAAAGGAGTAGGTGAAAGGCACGTTCTCGGGGGTGGGAACTTGCGTCGGTTCGACCTAGGGTTTCGTGGAAATCTAAAGTCCGAACCAAGTCCTTAAGGCTAATATTGTATGTATATTTGCTTTATGTTTGTGTGTCTTGCAGGTACCAAGAATTGGAGACAAAGCAGGCAAGAGGCTGGAAACCAGCCAACCCAGGCGCCCCTATTGATGGGGGCGCCCAGATCAAAGGGTAAAAACCCAGTGTTGGGTTGAAAGCCTTGAAGCCAAGCGCCCAGTATGTTGGGGGCGCCCAAGCCAAAGAAGAAAAGTTGCAGTTTCGTAAGTAAGCAGAATAGGCTTCTATTCAGGCGTCGGGATGATACGGGCACCCAAGTTGAAAGCTGTATTTGCTATTTTGAGGTCGAAATACAGATAACCCTTCACTCAGGTGCCTGGGAGGTCCGGGGCACCCTGGTCAGAGATCTTATCAGCTGCGGCGAGTTCGGCGCAGGGATGAGTTTGACCAAGCCGATAGGGGCGCCCCGGTGATCACAGGCGCCCGTATGAAGCCTATAAAAGGGGCTTCGACCCCTCTGCTTCAGACACAACTTTCAAGAGTGATTTTGAGCATTCTAACCAACAACAATGCGCTGAAGATGAAGTTCTGCGCCCGGGAGGCTCCAGGAGGAAGTGCGCGGCACTTCGGAGGTCCAGATCAGTAGACGCTTCGACATAAATTGTTTTGGTTCGATTTACATTCTGCAATTCAATTTACTTATCTTTTGCTTGTAAATCAACTGTAAGACGGGTTTTCTCTCCCTCCAAAAATTCCAGAAAGGAGACCAATAGTGGACTCACGCCGAGTACATAGGCCTTGGACGTACTGACCCTGGGGGTCGGAACCAAGTAAATAAATCCCGCATGACTGTCGTCTTGCTTTTATTTTTCTGTTTTTACTTTTCCGTTGTGCTACTAACGCTCTGAGTCTAGAACATAGTTCGAATGTTTTACGAAGATTTCCGCGAGAATTTTCACGGTCGATATTCACCCCCCCCCTCTATCGACGGCACCGGTCCTACACTAAGTCCTGGTTCTAAGAATTGGGCACTAAGACCTGGTGAGTGAAGCTGGGCACTAAGTCCTGGTTCGTGGAATTGGGCACTAAGTCCTGGCCGAGGGCTGGGCACCTAAGACCTGACCGAGGGCTGGACACTAAGTCCTGATTCGTGGAATTGGGCACTAAGTCCTGGCCGAGGGCTGGGCACCTAAGTCCTGGACCTAGGGTTTGGGCACGAAGTCTTGGTCCGAGGGATTGAGCAACTTAGCTGAGCGATGACTAAGGATATAAGTAGAGACGGGTCGAGGTTCGGACGTCTCGAGATCCGAGAGTATCGAATGCTAAGTAAAAGTCCACCCGAATGGACTGGGTGGCAACCGTCTCCTGAGAGGAGTAGGTTGAAGGTGTGTTCCCGGGGGTGGGAACTTGCGTCGGTTCGACCTAGGGTTTCATGAAAATCCAAAGTCACAACCAAGTCCTTAAGGTTAAAATTATCTACTTATTTGTCTTGTGTTTGTGTATCTTGCAGGTACCTAAAATTGAAGAGAAAGCAAGCAAACAAATATAAAGAGGCTGAAAAACAGCTTCCCGGGCACCCCTATTGATACAGGCGCCCCCATTGATACAGGCACCCCTATTGACTCAGGCGCCTGAATGAATCAGGCGCCCTCATCAATACAGGCGCCCTATATGGCAGTTTTTATCAGCTCATGAAGTTCACGATTTGGATGAACCTTTGACCGCTTATGAGGCACCCCATAGCTTCACGGGCGCCCTAGACAAGGCTATAAAAGGGGCTTCAACCCCTCAACTCAGAACAGAACTTCCAAGATCATTCTGAGCTTTTTGACTGACGATAAAGCACTAACGACGAGGCTCTGTGACCATGGAAGCTCCGGGAGGAAGTGCGCGGCACTTCGGAGTTCCAGATCGACCGAGTCTTCGACTCTTGTATGTGGTTTGATTTACTTTACGCACGTAATTTCTTTATATTTATGATTGTAAATCTTGCACCGTAAGATGGGTTTCTCCGCCTCCGAAAGTCCGAAAAGGAGACCATTAGTGGACGGGCGTTCCCGTGCTTAGGCCTTGGATGTACTGACCCTGGGGGGTTGGGAACCAAGTAAATCCCTGTTGGATCGAGAGAATACGATAGAGGGGGTGAATATCGTAAATCATTTCGGATTGACAAAAGAGCAAATACGCAGCGGAATAAAGAAAACACAACACAAAGACTCCAGCGGTTTTACTTCGTTCGGAGTCGTGGTTGGCTCCTACTCCAAGGCCACGGTCGTTGACCGTTTACTGCGGGCAATTCTATATGAGCGCAAAAGGTTTACAAGAATTGTATAAGTAAATTGCAGTAAATATAACAGTTTTACTCTTCGTGATCAACGCCCGGTATGGATCGTAATTCGGTGCGGAGGGTCGTCGTCGGCGCTTGGAATCTCGAAATGGAAGGTTTCTGGAGCAGCGCGTTTGAGTCGAAGAGCGTAGAAGCGTTGGAAGTATGTGTTTTCTAAAGCCTTGGGGTCGAGGGGCTATTTAGGGTGCCCTGAACGTTGGGGGGCCCCCCCCCCCACGTGTCAGTCGATCCGGACAAGTCTCGGTCAGCCCTTATCCCACTTGAATAGGGCTGAGAGTTGACTGTGGGCGCCCGGGACACAGGGGGCACGCGGGTTGACTCGGTCCACTGGCTTCTCGCTGGCTTGACTCTATCCGCTTCGTTGGCTTGAGCCCAGGGCGCCCAAGGCATCCAGGGCGCCGGGAGCACAGGGGCGCCCGGGAGCAAGGGGGCACCCGGGAGAAGGCTTCCAAAGCGTTTTCTTGCTAAATCTTTGTTTGGCTTTGACTTAGGGCGCCCGGGACCTCCCGGGCGCCCAACCCAGCTGCTGTCCTCTCTTTTGGAGCGTTCTGAGCTGCAGAGACTCGTTCCTTCGGTCCTGCATCCAGGGTTAGTACCAAACAAAACAAAGCAAGCATGTTAGTGCATTTTACAACCATAGTTGTCTTGGTTCTGACTTTGGGTCTCCAAAATGGAGCCCTAGGTCGAGCCGACGCCTACTATTCCCTCGACGGGGAACACGCCCTCACCTACTCCTCTCAGGAGAGTTTACCTTTTGCCAACCGGCTCCTCCGGTTGGACTTTTGCCCGATGCACCTGACCAGGTCTTCGTGCCCACCTTCGGAGCAGGTCTTCGGTGCCCAGCTCCTTGCCAGGGCTTCGTGCCCAGTCCTCAACCAGGACTTCGTGCCCACCTTCCGAGCAGGTCTTCGGTGCCCAGCTCCTTGCCAGGGCTTCGTGCCCAGTCCTCGACCAGGACTTCGTGCCTAGTGTACCTAGGGCTTCTTTTCCTGTACACTTAGTAAATATGTTAGATCAACATTATATCTTAACTTTTGAACCCTTTGTCATTATCAAAACATAGGTTCGACTTGGGTGCTGTCTGTACCAACAATCCCGTGTGCAATCTGTCATTTGTTTTGTTCGTTCTTTCTATTGTTTTTCCGCTGCTACTAACTCTGTATCTAGAACGAACCAAAAAGTTTACGAAGTTCCCGAACAATTTTTTATGGTCGATATTCACCCCCCCTCTATCGATGGCACTGGTCCAACAAGTGGTATCAGAGCCAGATCGCTCTTCACCAGACTAACCGCCGACGGAGCAAAGACGCCAAGAGTTAAGGAGGAGCCCAGGGGTGAATCAAGTACAATTTTATTTCAAATGTCAATTTTTAAATTCTATATAATATGTTTCAGGTGCAGGGAGAGAGGGCACTATAAAAATCAGTGCCCTACACGTAAGGAAAAGTCATTTCAAAAGAAAAAGAAGGATTTGACCAAGGAAAAAGTGTATAGAGTTAAAAGAGTGATAGTTGAAGGTCAAGAAGCACCGGAGGACCACCAGTGTGGCCTTGCAATTGTAAGTGAGTTACCTAGGGAGGTAACTAGAGCTAGGAGCTCAAGGGAGAGCTCTAGGAGCCAAAATGGGATTCATGATCAATAGATCTTAGGATGATTTCTCCTAGGAGATTAGATAGACTATGGAGTGTGTCTAAGGGTTTAAAAGGCTAAGGTTAGTCTTAATCCTAGGGAATTGGCACACTAAAAGGAGATTTATGGAGAGAAAGATGGAAATAGAATCATATTGGGAGAAAATTGGTTTTTAATGTGTAAATGTCATATAACTTGGTGCTAGAAATGTATTATGATTAGGCATTGGAAGATACATCAAGGAGAGGCCAAAATTAGGACTTTTGGATAAGGTTTCAATGATACAATTTAGGAAAAATAGAATTTCATGCCAATCTTGGGATCCGGAGTAGTTTTGTTTGAAAATATATTTTTTCCAAGTAGACATAGGCTTCACAAATCTCTCTACGAAATTTTAGATTTTTTGGATATTTGTGAAATTAATTAGACATTTCTGAAACTTGGCTGAAAACTTGAAATTAATGTATCAGTCGACTGGCTCAGAGCCAGCCGACTGATTTCACTAAGGAACTTTCTGTTTGTTTTGGCAGTCAACTGCCCCAGGGGCAGTCGACTGATCTCGCCTGGAAAACATTCTGTTTGTTTTACTAGTCGACTGCACATTTTTTTTACCAGTCGACTACCCCCATTAGGAACAAGACCGCGCGGGGGTGGCCAAAACCTAGGGTTTTGCGTGCCACCCCCTGCGAATACTTCCTCTCCCCGACCTCCTCTCTTGTTCTAAGGCTCTCCCACGACCTAGAAACTCTTTCCTAGCCTTCTCCTAGCCTCCTCCATCTCTGATATACACCTAGGGTTCATAGAGTTTCTCTTTTCAAGCCGATCTTCACTCAACTTCATCATGCAACGATTGGGAAAAAGGTTGGCTTCTAATGGTCTAGGGGTGAGGGTTCATCCCATCAAGGTCGGGCAGAATCGGGGGAGTCTCGGTTCCGATCCGTGGAGTGTTGGAAGAGATTCGACGAAAATGAATTCGTATTAATGAATTGTCGATATCTAAATAGGTCATATTTTCAAGAGAATATCCCCGGATTGCCGAGATGGTTCCGTATTTTGGGTTAGAACAGTTAGTGTACTGTCAACATGACATTAACCTAGATCTATGTAAAGAATTCTACGCAAACCTAATATGCATCGATCCTAATAATAACATTTATGAGTCCATGGTAGCAGAAGTCGCATCCCTTTTTCATCCACTGTTTTAGGCTCATTTTTGGGGTGTAGGGCGTCTGACAATGTAGTGAAATATGTCCCTAAGGTTGATGAGCCCCTTTCTTTTCATGACGTCGCGATTGATCAGATCCACATGCATTATTTTGGACGTCATCGACGCATTTCATAGCATATTTTTGACGCCAAAAACATGAGTCCTTTTAGTCATGTCATGTATAAGATTGTCTTGGAGTGTCTGCTGCCCATTGTCACCAAGGGGCAGTCTAGGATTTGACTACCGCACTTGGTGATGATGTATGCATTAGAGAGGAGGCTAGACATAGATATCTCCCTGCATGTGTTTACATCTATCTGTCATTTTTCCCATAGTGTGAATGAGAAGATTTACATGTCATTCTGCCATGTCCTGACCGAGTTCTTTGAGTCTCGAGGTATACGCACATCTAGCGGTCAGGTTTGTCACCTGTCAAAGGACTATGATCAGATGAGGAGCATATATGGAGACAGCGTCCTGAGTCCTCCAGTTCAGATGAGGAGCCTGATGATGGAGTTACATGAGAGGAGTTCTCCCAGCTTCGGTCGGATGTTCATGGCCTCTGGGAGGACTTCCACAGTTTTCAGCAGCAGCATGTGGGCTTCCAGCAGACCATTCAGGAGGAGGTACATGGCATCATACAGTTCTTCCAGGGGTTCCAGTGCCAGCAAGATGAGATGCTTGATATGATATGACAGCTGCATCTCACATATCTGGCCCCCTCCTCCTCCTCCTCCTCCTCCAGATAATGATGACATGCAGTAGATCTGACTTTATTTGGTAGTTTAGTGTTGAGAGTATTTTGTTTGGATGTGTATTTATCTCTCAAACACTTGTTTTGGGCCATGTATTATTTAATGACTTCGGGGCTTTAGCCCTTGTGCTATCTTTGCTTATGTATGAAATATATTTGGTTATGCCTTCATGATTATATTATGCTATTCTTATGTCATGACTTGAATATTCTTTCAAATTTATGAAGTGCTATTGAATGATAAGATATGACTTTGAATTAAAATCTTTGGTAGTTATACTTTCATACTCATCATATAAGGTTTTAATTCATGGTACAATGATAAGTGTTTGGAAAAAAGTTTTGTTGATATCATAGAATTTAAGGAAGGATCATGTATATGTCTCTAGAGTTAAGAGATAAATAGGGGAGGTTAGTATCGTATTGAGAATACATAAGAAAAAGGGAAGAATTGAGGGCAATTTCATGTGAAAAATAAGAATGGTTAGCGTTGGCAAATATAAGGAATCATGAATAGATTTCAAAGTTGATACAAAATGCCAAGTTTTGAGAAAATTAGAGTTTGTACCAAAAGTCAATCACATTTGCTATTTTTCATGAAAACATATTTTTCTAGGGTAGATTATATCTTAACAAATGTGCTTGCAAATTTTTAAATTTTTTCGGATTTTCTAGAATTTTCTAGAGGTTTCTGAAATTGGGCTGGAATTTCAAATTTGGATGTATCAGTCGACTGCCCTGGGGGCAGTCATCAGGGCAGTCGACTGATGTCTCTGTGGGTTGCGGTAAACAGAGGGAAACCAGAGGCCAGTTGACTGCCCTAAGTCTGACTATTGATTTCTGAGGGGTTTTTCAGAAATAGGTTGAGTTCTTTTTGGCACTGGGGGTAAGGTTGCTTGGGGCAATCTTTTGATGGTGTCAAAGGGGGAGAACTTTGGTAATAAGTTAGGTTTAACTTGACATGAGAAAATGTGTGATATTAAGTTAGGTAGAACTTAACTTGGTGTTATGGAGTTAAGTTGGGAAGAACTTAACTTGGTGGGGGTTGTGAGAATTGAAAATTGGGAGAAAGCATAGGTTAAGGGGGAGGTTGTCTCTTGTTTGTTATGCTTTAATTTTCAATTGTTATTGCTATTGATTTTTTTTACCTAACTTAAACATATTGCCACACATCAAAAATGGGGAGATTGTTGAGGCAATCGACCCGGGTATGATCTGGAGGATCATGGTTTTGATGTGTGTGGTCAATATGATTAAGTTAGGGTTTGTTGTTGGACTAATATGTGTATGTGAGTGTACAGGTGTATAGGTACACATAGACTTGGTTGGATGTCTTCAGGTGAAGGGTGGCATGGAGGCAAGCTGGAGGCTTGTGCGCGCATCCGAGGGACCATGGGCAGAGACAATGAGCCGAGGGATGCGGACTTCGAGGCATGTGTGAAGGATGGCATGGAGGCAAGCTGGAGGCTTGTGTGTGTATCCGAGGATGGGAGCCGAAGACGAAGAGGGCGTGAAGGCAATAGATCGAGACTGCGGATTGAAGAGTCGACCAAGTTGTGAGGGTCCGAGTGTGAGTGATGTACTCAGGGACTAAGCCAGGAGGGTTCGAGTGCGGAGAGAAATGTACTCGGGAAGAGTAACCCTAGGCTTAGGGAAGGACCAGTCGACTGCTCTGGGAGCAGTCGACTGGTAATGGCTGAGGATTTGAACGTTGGCTGTAATGGTCGAATCTGAGTGGGACCAGTCTGTTGGTGCTTGGATGGCTAGAGGGGGGGTGAATGTAGCCAGACACAGAAATTTCTTTCTTTTGAACTTTCTACACTTAAGAGTTAGCAGCGGAAGAATACAGAAACATAAATGCAGAAACTAAAACCTTAAAACTAAACACAAACTCAAGACGCTAACAAAGATGGTTTACAAGGTTCGGAGATAACTTGCCCCTACTCCTTGGCGTGCCCGTGAGGTGGGCGATCCCTTGATCGTCGGCAGATCAAGCCCTGGAAAATCCGGATATCAAATGCCTCCTTCTCGGTGGAGAAACCTCTCCACACAAATAGTCTCAAGAGATATAAATTAAGCGTACAGAGACTGAAAAGGAAGATCTTACAGATCGCTAGCAAAGCACAAGGAAGAGAACAGGAGAACAGATCGCCGAGCACAGCACCACCAACGCAAGAACCCTTAGCTCTTTGTTTGCTTGCTGATCCACTCACAACTCCCTCCACAGACTCAAGGTTTCAGCTTTGCTAGAGATTGCTTGAAGTTTTTGGAATGATCAATGTTACTGAGGCTTCTTCGCTACCAGCTCGTAAGCCTTTGCCCAAAACCCAGGTCACAAGCGTGCCTCTGCAGCTCCCAGCTGCTCATCTGCAACAACCTCAGCTACACTGACCTCTTCTGGACTCCTTGAACTTTCTTCAGTCGAGCCCCAAATCAGTTCATCAGCTTCCCAGCCGTTGCCAGTGTTAGTGATATGAGAAAAGTGTCCTAAGGCAATCGCCTTATGATTGTAATCATTTATTTTAATAAATGAATATTCACTATTTGAGTATACATGTTTATGTATTTGATTGAGATCTTAAACTCATTTACTGAATGTCCGCAATACAATTCACAGCATGAGAGAATTTGTGATGAATTCACAACTAGTGATTATCTCTACATGTGCAATTGTGAAGTATTGAAATTGTCCCTAGTCGATGAATTGATAAATATGGACCTATCAATTCTGTTGAGACTAGCATGGGTTATTCTCTAATCAGCTGATTCTCACTGGCTGGTGACATTGGGATGTCCGGAGATAAACATGAATGCTAGTTAAGGGAACTAGTTCATTGGAGTGACTGGCTGTAAAACTTCATATGATAGTCTATATATAGATATGTCAATGAAGTTCTTACTGCAGCTTAAGTGCGATGTTCCTTTGACTTGCGGTGTTCAAGTCATCTTGGTCATGGAGACTTATACTTTGACATCTTAAGCAAGTATCTCCAAGGAGGTGTGGACCCAGGATGATTGGGTATAAGCCGAAGTGCCCGAAGATGTTTGAACAGCCTACAAAGGATTCACCACTCCTTGCAAGGAGATGTATACCCAAGGCCTATCGTCGGATTGTTACTCGAAACCTCTGGCCATAACATGACATGTTCAAAGTATGAATCTCTTAAATATATGAGAGTAATTAGAATCCGTAGGACGAGAAAACGTTACTTGGGCTAAGTGTGACGTAGTCAACCTAGTGGGGACTGACACACATAGACCATGTCCTGAACCAAGTGGGTATAAGATGGTGAAGGGAATGGGGCACTATTCATTATAGCTGCTGAAGGGTTTCAGAATTGTTTCTGAGGTCAACTGTTGATCTTTCGATTAATTGGGGATCATGATGTACTACTAGGTGCCACTCATGATCGTTCTATAATTGATTAATTATAGACGGCCAACATAAATTGAAAGCCTATTTAGTCACACGCACTACGAGTAATCCGAGGGATTTAAAACGAGTTGAAAATTGAGTTTTCCAATCAAGAGAGATTAGGTTTGGTTAAGCCAAACGATAAGTCGAATCTGAATTTTTCAGAGATGCATCGGAAGCGTAAAATGACTAAGTCTTTTGAAGACTTAATAGATGAATTAAATAAGTTTAATTCATTGGGGCATGGCTTGGATGGGCCGGCTAAAGAGAGTCTCCATCCTCTTTGCTTGGCCGGCCACAACAAAGGGAGAGAACCAAGTTTTTGGTTCAATTTATAAAATAAACCAAGTGTGGTTTGTTTTATAAAATTATGGATGATATAAATTTTATATAATAAACCAAGGTTTGGTTTATTTTTCATGGAAATTAAAATGAACTATGGATTGGTTTATTTTATAAAATCAATCATGGATTGATTTACCATGATAAGAAAATTTATTCCATAAGAAAAAAGGAGACTTGGTCGGTTTTTATCATGAATTAAAATATGATAAAACTTGGCATGATGGAATAAGTCATAAAAAATTTATTCCATAAGAAAAAAGAGACTTGGCGGTTGAGAGGCCACTATATAAAGGACCCAAGGCAAGGCTTGAAAATCAATCGAAGTATTCTTGCCTGGGCTCTCTCCCTCTCCTCCCTTCTTTCTCTTGGTCGGTCACAAGACTCTTCTCCCTTCTTCTTGCCGTGAACATAAGGAGAAGTACCGAGGCGACAAAGTTCTTCCGTGGGATGATCTTCCTCTCCGGCCATTATCACCTTGGGATTGGGCGCAAGTCATCTTCCTCCTTCTCGCCGGAATTGTGATTCCGGCCAACCTTGGTAGTGAGTATTTCCGATGTGATTACTTCTCTCTTGGTTTTCTTGTCACGTTCTCGGAGAATCTAGTAGTTCTCGAGAACACGAAACTCGTGGCTTTGCGAAGTCATCCCTAAGATACTCGGCGTGGACACGAATAGAGGCGGAGCTTCCGAGGGATGCTTACGGTTGGATCTCGTCCCTTCCTTCGAGTTACGCGAGGTAATACGTAAATTAGTTTACGTTTCTGCAAAATTTTAAATATATGATCATGTCTACACAAGATAAAGTTGCATGCTTAGATATGTAGTTAAATAATTTGAGAAATTATTTATGCTAAACCTTCCGCTACACGTAATTAATTTTAAAATTACGAACCCGCATCCATGTCAACATGCACCCGATCCCAACAGCCAGCAGTGCCAGACGCCCGTTGAAACCTGAGAAGAGAAAACAGCCAAACCTGCTCAACGGAAAGTCCCCAGTTGACTCTCCTCCATTGTTTGAATCCTCCCTGTATCACCTGCACACTTAGCAGACACTTAGCAAATGAAATTAAATGGGAATCAGTAAGTAGTAGAGAAAATATAGAGCAAACAGAAGTGATCAGAAGTTTGACAGTGGATTTGAATTAAAGTTATCAGCTATTGATCGGTCCACAAACCGATCAGAGAGGGTCCTGATCGGTCACCAGACCGATCAGGGAAAGCCCTGAACGATCAGGCTCCTGCTTGATCGGTCCAAGTTGGGAATAGAGGGATCGCGGACTGACCCTGATCGGTCACACTGACCGATCACAGATAAGGGATCGGTCACCAGACCGATCCAGCAGCTTGCTTGCAACAACCCGCAGGAAACACACGCCTGATCGGTCACCAGACTGATCAAGTTGTGCCCTGATCAGTCTGGTGACCGATCAGGTCACTCCCTGACCAATCAGGAGCCATCCTGATCAGTCAAGATGAGGAATGGTCCGATATTTGATCGGTCAGAGGGACCGATCAGGTTTGTCCCATATACCTACTATCCCTTCTCTGATCGTTCACCAGAACGATCAGAAGCCAAATAGAAACCTGTCTGTTCTCTCCCTGATCGTTTACCAGAACGATCAGACATCGCTGGATCAGTCACCAGACTAATCCACAATAGGGAGTTCGTGCCAACTCCCTGATCGGTCTCCAGACCGATCCAGCTTCGACTAAATCAACCCTAAGTCATGAGAACGGGCTGCCTAGCCTTCTCTGACTCATTCTGGTCCCCCGGACCAAGACTCCGTGTCCACCTTCATTTACTGGGACTTCATTTAACCTAGATTCACTCGCAAGGACCTGGCTTCCCTCACCAGGGTTTCAGTCACCTACCGTCACTCGCTAGGACCCGGCTTCACTCACCGGGATTTCAGTCACATGGCTTCACTCACCAGGACCCGGCTTCACTCACCAGGGTTTCCTTCACCAGGGTTTCCATCACCTAGCTCCACTCGCTAGGACTCGACTTCACTCACCGGGGTTTCAATCACCTGGCTTCACTCACCAGGACCCGGCTTCACTCACCGGGGTTTCCGTAACCCGGCTTCACTCATCGGGAGTCGTGCCCAGTCCCCGACTAGGACTTAAACCAGACTCATCTTATTAACCTAAACTTAAATCGGTGTCAACACCAAAATAACAATTAGGGTCAGACTGCATCAACACAGTCGACTGCCCAGGGGCAGTCGACTGGTAGCGGCCATTTACTACTCGAGCTCTATTTAAAGGAGCTCGTTTAAGGCTACTATTATTTGGTGAAATCTGCTTGGATAGAGTGGATTAGTAGCCTTAGTTGCTCAGGTAGTGTCCAAAGCTTGTGGAGAGGTTTCTCCACCCACAAGGAGCTACAAGTTCTAGCCGGAGGTGCTCTGGAGAATCATCCACCGATGGATTAGGGATCGCCCACCTTACGGGCAGCCGTGGAGTAGGAGTATCATCTTCGAACCATGTACATCGGTGTGTTTCTTCCTTGTTTTAGTTTAGTTTAGTTTTATTTTAGTATATTCCGCTTGCGCAACTAACCTTGTAGGAAGAACGAATCAAAATGTGCTATTCACCCCCCCTCTAGCAAGCTACATCAATCTAATAGTACTTCCGTACGAGATTCCAACTTATCAGTATCCCCCTTCAGCACATGTGCTGGACTACCCAAATCCGAACATGTCCTAGACTAGGCTTGCGCCCAATCCACAGTTCTGTGGGAGTAGAAGGGACTAACTTAGATGGTACTAAGTTCAGAATGTATGCTGTCGTTTCCAGAGCATATCCCCAGAACAAATCAGGTAAGTCAGAGTAGCTCATCATTGACCTAACCATTTCCATAATAGTCCTATTCCTTCTTTCTATCACACCGTTCTGTTAGGGCGTACCGGGTGCAGTCAGCTGGGACTGAATCTCAGCCTCTGATAGGAAGGTCCTAAACTCTCCAAAGAGGTACTCACCACCACGATCAGTTCGTAGTGTCTTGATACTTTTACCTCGATGTTTCTCCACATCAGCCTTGAACTCTTTGAACTTATCAAAGCATTCAGACTTGCGGCGCATCAGATAAATGTATCCATACCTTGAATAATCGTCAATGAAAGTGACGAAGTATTCAAAGCCACCTCTAGCCTGGATGGACATAGGACCACACAAATCAAAATGAATTAGTTCTAACACATCTTTGGCCCTGTACCCCTTAGCCTTAAAAGACCTCTTGGTTATCTTACCTTCCAAGCAAGACTCACAGGTCGGGAAGTCTTCCACCACCAATGAACCCAAGGGTCCATGATAAGTACCATTTTATTGATCATTTTAGTTGCTAAAATCCAAGTTTGATCCATATTTTACTTGTTTAATTGTGAATTTACCCTAGGTTCTAGGGCTTGCTTTTATTTTGGACTTAATTGCAAATCTTTACACATTAGAATTATTTGACCACTAAATTTTTGATCTATTTTTGTAGGCATGAAAGGATCATGGACCTAGGGCAGGCTGGGTCAAACTTGAGTCGGAAGTGGACCCGGATTGAGTGATCAAGCTTCAGATTAATCTGGGTCGTCCGATTCAAAAACGGTAGATCTGAGCCATCTGGGAACTTCTGAGGTGATCCGAGCTAGGGTTAGGGTTGATCAAGCACTGAGGTTAAGATCTGAGATTTTCATTCCAATCAGAGATCATTCAACCGTTGGATCAAGCTCAGAGGGTTCTAGACTGTCCATTTAAAGATCAGGTTGATCTGGGCCATCCATTACAAATCTGGAAGATCCGAGCTACCCCGAGGCAGATCATGACCCTTGATCAACATCATCAAAGTTTGGTTCAGATCGGACAAAGATCAGCCGTTGGATTCTCTCTAAACAATTTGGGTCGTTCATTCCTAAGTACTTAATCAAATTTTCTCCTCAGCTGCAGTGTCGCGTCTTCCTCGCTACAACTAGTTTTCCTTCAGAGTTCTTCGTTTTCTTCAAGTTTTCCTTCATCTAAGGGGAGCGACCACTCAATTCTTCTATTAGATCAAGTTCTAGGTCAATAGGGAGATCAATCCGTGGAGATTCCAGCTCGAAATTGGCCAAGAACAGAGCTGAGTGAGGGTTTCCTCAGTTCTGCCATTGATTGCTTCATTTCAGTTTTGTTCCGTCCTACATCAATCTGAGCTATCTGGAGGGGTTCCCTGGAGGGCTCGGATCATCCCTAAGCCATCAGCGTAATCAGACAAGGCTGGATTGAGGAAATCGATTGGGTTTTCCATCTTGAACAGAGTTTGAGCTTGACTCGATCACAGATTCAGTTTCCCCATTGATTTGTGGAGCTTAGGGGTTCGAGGCTCACCCTTGTGTGACGAGCAAGGAGTACTTGAGCTAAGGAAGGATTGAGGATTAGTTTACTTAGTTAAATTTTCATTTAATTGGTTGTAGTTTTAATTTCTGCAGCGTGCCATTTCATTTCTGAACTATGTATCAGTTGATTAGTTTTCTTGTATGGATCGTTTCTTTCTTAATTAGTGTTTCGATTCTGCATTCTATTAGCTAGATCACTTGTCTAGTGAACAATTGCTTTAATTTCAGTTGGAAAATTCTGCTGTTTGTATCAGTTTTTTGTTTCCTGTCTTTTGTATCTGCCTTCATTTCTGAATTTTTCAGTTTACTCAAATTTAGGTTGCGCTTAGTTTTAAATTCCTGAAATTAGAGATAAGATTTAGTGAGCTAATGCATTAAGTCTCAGTTTGTTTCGCAATTTGATCAGTTCTGAGATTAACTTCATTTCTGCAGTAGGGTTCAGTTTCTTGCGTATCACTATTTCTGCAAATTCAGTTCATTTTCTGCAATTCTCAGTTTGTAGTGCAATCGAACTCAGCTTACTCTATCAGCCTTTGCAATTAAATTGTTGCTGCATCCCTACGTTCAGTTTCTGAAGGTCTGAATGTATTTCTGCAAGTCGACAGTTGCAGTTTTATTGCTGCGATGTCTTGTTAGCTTCATTTCTGCAAGAGTATCAAGTCAGCCACAGCACTGATTTGAGTCAAAATTAACATACCTTGTAGTGTACTTTGTGCTCGAATTCAGCTTGCATTCGTTAGCTTCTGCATTTGATCAGTTATTGAAGTTCTGCAGTCAATTTATTAAGTTTTGCCTTTCACTTCTGCATTGGATCCATTTCTGCACATCATGTTTGGTTTCTGAATTTTTGTTTCACTTGAGTTAGTTTCTGCATTCATTGGCTGCTGGATTCTGCTCCCGATTTGTTTACCTCACATCCAATTGTTTCACATCAGTAGTTTGTTTGACTTTGCATCTAATTTGCAGCCGAATTTCCTCCCTGCATTTCTGAAAATTCTGCAGCTTATTTCTGCAATTCTGCAGTTTTTGCAATTCTGCAACGTTTCTGCAGTTTTCTGCAAGTTATCTGCAACGTTTCTGCAATTCTGCAGTTTTGTTTGTGTCAAATTATCTGAATTTCTTTCCAAGCATTGGTTTATGCACTTGATCTCAGTTTGTCTTGTGAATTTCTGAATTAAACTTGTCCCTGTTTTGATCAGTCTTTCGAATTATGACTTTCTCCATTTATCCCTGATTTCCTGCATTCATTCACGCATGACACTTCTCTAATGGATGTATCTTTCAAGTTGAATTGATCAGTCCAATTCGGAAATTGTCCAATGATAGTTCTGCACTTAGTATCAGATTCTTTTTGGCACATCAGCTTCCTTAATTTGGTATCAAGTTTGTTCAATTGCTTTCACGTTGTATCAAGATGAAACTACGGCATTGATTGGTGTCTAGTTACATGAAATTTTTAGTGAGCTAAGGGTTTGAAATCAGTTAGTCTTCCATTTGGCTGTTCCTAAATTTTCTCATCCATGTCTGTATTCGTTTGCTTCTAAATTTTGTAGCTTGTGTCTTGTTTGTTGAGATTTCATTTCTGCATTGCAAACCAAACCCAGATTTTATTTGAAACCCACAAATATCAACGACATATAAACTCGAGCTCGAATCCAACAATCTCAACTAGCCCTAGGAAAAATACGACCTGTGGCCCCTTTACTACGTTCTCATTCTTTGATAGCAAAAAGGGTTTCCAGCTTTACACATATCTAAATTTTGAGACCCACATTTGTGACACCTAGTTAGCGACCATCAAAATTTTTGGCGCCATTGCCGGGGAACTACTAGTTGAGTTGTTTGATTTTTGCTTGTGTGCTTATGGACATATCATTTGATTCTATTTTCTTGTGCTTTATCTTTTGTATACGGTTGCTGCCATTTTTCTTGTTTGTTTTGTGACAAGGCTACAAGATCAAAATGTTTTCAACTGCACAACCAGAGCTCAAAGGTTTACTGGTGGAGTTAAAAAATTGGCTTAAGCACTTGAAATCCCAACAAAGACCCAACAGTGATTCATCTACTTACCAGCAGCCATGTCAACAGCTTCAGCAGCAAAACCAATCTTTTCAGCAATCCCATTCAAATTTTCAGCAACCAAACTATCAATTTCAGCAAGGGCAGCCACAATGTCAATCTTTCCAACAATTTCAGCAGCCCTATTCAAACTTTCAGCAGAACCAACCTATCAATCAACCACCACAGTAATTTCAACCATAATTCCAGAATTTTCAGCAAACAAATCAGTTATTTCAACCACAATTTCAGCAATTTCAGCAAGATTTTCAGCCAAGTCAGAATTTTCAGAATGGGCAACCACAATTCCAAAATTTTGAGCAACCAATTCAGCAATTCCAACCACAATTTCAGCAACCCTATTAACAAAATCAATCACCTTTTCAAGGAATTCAGCAAGGGTACCAAGATAGTTTGAATTTCCAGCAACCATATCAATTTCCACAGCAATTTCAGCCTTGCAACCAGAATTTCCAGCCACAAGATCAGAGTTTACAGCCCACTCAATTTCAGTCTTCACCATCACAATTTCAACCTCAGATCCAGGATTTCCAGGGCTATAATTCTCAGCAAGTTCAACCATCATTCCAGCTCAATTTTCAGCCTTTTCAACAACAATTTCAGCCCTCCCAACAGCCCCAATTCCAACCATAGCAGGGAAATATTTTTCAGCCGACTACTTTATCATTTCAAAGTCAATCAAATCCCTATGCTAACCAAGGGGGATATGGAAGTTCTAGTGGGGGAAATGTGCCACAACAAAGGGTAGAAGAGATGTTTCAACAAATTTTACAACAAAAGCTTCAAGACATCGGAGGACGCCTTGGACAAATGGTTGATCAAATGAATCAAATAAATGCCCAAAGATCAGGACAATTATCTTCTCAAGCTACTCTTAATTCTGAGGGGCATGACTGTGATCTAACTTTGGGGAATGAAGAGGTTGTTTCAAGTTTAAACACTCCAAATGCCGAATTTCCTGAAAAAATTCTAGCATCCCATTTTCCCATTCAAAATAGCCCTGGAGTTGATTTTACATCAGTTCAAGGTGACCCTAGTGCATGGCCAAGTCCTTCTTCAAGTGATCTTGCAAATTTAGTGGAAGAAGAAGAAGAAAACATTAAAATTAGGGCACCTACAGCATGCATTCCTCCTGAACTTCTTGTTCAAAATTCATTTTCAAATTTTTCAGCTCAAGAAGAAGATTCTGAAGCACTACAGGACCCTTCTCATCTTTTATTTTGTGATGATAGTGTTATTGATGGTCCTAATTTTTCTAATATTGTTGTTGCAGATATTACAGAAGAAGCATGCATAAGAGATGATTCCATTGGTGTAGGGGATTGTACAGAGCCCTAGGGACCACCATCATTGACTGATGCATTAGAAGATTCAGAGGATAAGCCAGAAAGTGTAGGGGCTTGCATGGTGGAAGCAAGAACCCAAGAATCACCTGTTTCAGTTGAGTGTCCACCAGAACCTGAACCTAAAGTGGAGCATGTACTTGACCAGGAGGAGGTCATGGATACATCTACTCTTGTAGAACCTCCAGGTATTCTTCAGCACGATCAGGTAAGTATTCCTCCTATTTCTTTGGAAACATCTATAGAGGTACCTCAAACTGATGTTATTGCCTGTGATGAATTTCTTGATATATCCTTTATAGAATTTGATTGTGAAAAATCTATAGAGGTACCTAGTGTTGAATTTGCTGAATATGAAGCATGTTGTGATACATCAGATGCAAATGCTGAGTGTGAAAAATTTTTAGAAGTGCCTAGGATTGATGTCGTTTGTTGTGATGAATCTCATGATATATCTTATGCTGAAATTGATTGTGAAAGACTGATAGAGGCACCTAAAGTTGATTTCATTGGTTGTAATGCATTGCTTGATACATCCTTGGTGGGAAATAATTGTGAAAATTCTAGTGAAGTATCCAAAATAGATTTTATGGGTGGTGATAAGTTTCTTGATATATCTTTGGTGGATATTAATTGTGAAAAATTCATTGAGATACCAAAAATTGATTTTAGTGGATGTGATGCATTTTTGGATACATTTCATGCAGAGACTGATGTTATTTTATTTCTTTCTTACCCTGCACGCTTGAGAGAGGTATTACATGGTTTTGTAGGGTCCAGAAGACTTCTGGAGTGGGTGCTCCATCTGAACAGACTCCAACCTCCTGGAGGAACTTTCAAAAGGCATCAAGAAGGAGGAGATGATTTTACTTTAATTCGAAGCACTCCACCTCTTACATGGATCTTGTACCTAAATCGCCTTCGGCCACCCGAACATTTTTCGATAAAGTTTAAGTGTGGGGGAGTAATGCACCATAAAAGTGTTCAAATGAAGGCAACTCTCTCAGCCACCCATACTCCTCCACTACCACGATGGAGGCTACTTCTTGATAGACTCCGTCCACCAGAAATAAAGGAGAGTTTGTTCTTTCTTGTATTTTCTTTCATTGCATGTTTTATTTTTATATTTTCTAGAAGTAGAATTTTCTTTTAAATTGAGTCCTTGCTAATAAACGTGTGAATAGAGTAGAATGAATAGGAGTCATTGTAGATATCATGTTAGTCTTCTTAGAAATTTACTTCTTGCATGACTAGGAATAAATGTATCCCTCTAGGTTATCTCCATAGCATTTTAGAGTCTTTTGAAAATAAATTAAATTTGGTTGTTAAAAATTAAAGTTTGAGCTAATGGATGAATTCTTGGATGCTTGAGTACTACTTGGCTTTAGATTCTTAATTGATGACTTGAGATGAATCATTTGCACCTAGTGAGAATTAACCTTATTTTTGTGATACACATATGTAATTGTACTCTAGAACATGCTTAGGTTCTTTCAAACTCATATTTCAATGATTGGATCGCATCTATAGAGACTAATCAATTTGTTTACCTTTCCATATCAATTTTTGGCACTAATCATGTTTATTCTATTTTTCTTTTCTTATTTCCTACTCTTAACCACACTTTTCTATGAACTTGTTTGTTTGGGATATTTCTTAATGTTACTTTGCCTGAGACGGACAAAGGATTAAGTGTGGGGGAGTGATTTGTGTTTTGGAAATATTTGGTATCAAAGAGGCATTTCATGTCAAGAAAAAAAATTTCTGCAATTACATGTGCCAAGTGAGTTGAGTTTGGTGTCAAGAATGAGCAAGAGAGATGGAAGCAATTGGAGATCTAGATTCCTTATCATACTTTGAAGATTCAAGTGGCAAGCAATGGAAAAATCTAAAAAAAATGACACACCAATAAAGAAAAATCTGTGCCATTTTAAAGGAAAGAAAAATTTGTGCCAAAGAAGAAAAGGAAACAAATTATGGAGCATGTTTCGGCCACTTTGCTAAGTCTGAATTGAAGCAGAAAATCTGTGCAGAAATCTGTACCAAAGTGGGAGCAAGTGGAGAAAAATCTGTGCCAAATTTCTAATGGTCAATTGAAGCCAAATTCCGGAAGAAGTCAAGTAATGAATTGAAGACCCAAGCAATTTTGTGTCAAGATGAATTCGGCTGAAGAATAAGGAAGAAAAAGCTGTTGTTAAATCTCTGCAATCGAGCTGAAGAAAAAAAATCAGTGGGAAGCTAAACTTGTAGAATGGCTTTAAATTGGACTCAGCTTCTTAGGGAGCAGATTTCAAACTGCTGAATGAAATCAGCAGTGAAAGCAGTGAAGTGTGGAGGCTGGAATCCAACTTACTGCAATCATCAGAAATTGAATTGAATTGCAAGGATTGCTGGTAAGGGTTAAGCACAGTTATTCGACAGTTATGGAGAGACTATGAAATGCAGCAAGATTGAAAAGGTGAGCTGAGAATGCAGCCGAAAAAGGAAAATTAGATTGGAATATTTCCATACAAGTAGTTTTGTATCAACTTGAACTGAAATTGGGTTTTCAAGGCTGTGAATCACGAAATGAAGTGTATGAATGTATCACAAAGTGTAAGCACATCACAGCTTATCAGAACAAGAAAAAAATATGGCTGCTAGGATTTTCAGAGTGAAGGCAGGAAAGGAAATGCAGTGAGGGCAGGGGCTGAAATTCAATGTGCTAATCAGAAATTTCCGAGAGGAACAATTTAACTTCTCCACCACTATGTGATGTATTTACTTTGAGAAATCAAAGAATTGCAAGAACTGAGGTACTTGCATGGAACTGAACTTGAAACGAAAAAAAAAGAAAAATGTAAGTGAAGGTGTGCCAACTTGAAGGGATGTGTATCAAGAAGGTCACGACAGTGTTGGATTGGAGCTAGTTCCTGGTCAGCAAGTCTCCAACTGAACAAATGAAGACCGTAAGCAGGAAGTCAGCAGCTGACCAAAAAGAAAAAAAAAGAACAGTTTGAAAAAAAAACAAAACAAAAACAAGGAAACAAAGAAACAAGTGGACACAAGTGGGGTTTCGGCACCCTGAATTCAGTGGAGTTAATCTCATCCAAATCCAAGCTTTGAATCACTAACATTCTGACTTTTCTAGAGAGAAAGAAAGAAGAAGAAAAAAATATGATGAGAAGAGGAAAAGGAAACAAGTGGTACGCAAAAGGGCAAACTTGGCACATGGAGACCCATAGGGTTTTTCTTCATCCAAATCAAAGGCATTATCCAAATTCTTACCCCACCACACTTTTGACTTCACTAGAGGACTGTAAAGAGAAGCAAAGTACATTGGAAACATTCTTGAGCAACCAAGTCTCCCATTTCATCAATTTATCTATTTTCTTGGCTTTCACTTCATTCTTACCATTTTCCATGTTCTTAACTTGTTTTTGTAGATGTGGATTCTAATCATGAACAATGGTGGAGAGTAGATAACAAGCAAGCCTATGGTAGTGCAAAAAGCATGTGTGTTTGAGTGAGCTCCACTTCCATCATGAATTTAGAACTCAAGAAGAGAGCCACCAAAAATTTCCCTTGAAAGGCTAGTTAGTTAAATTCATCTCAATGAATCATGAAGGATGAAAAAGCTAAGTTGTTGATTTAGGGATGAGATACTAATCCATAGAGCTTAGATTTTTGAGAATTGACAACCTTAGGTAATTTCTTTTCACTTGTTTCTAATTATGCTTGAGAAAATCTTGGGGATACATACTTAGTAGTTTCGCGAGACGCTCAAGCTTAAGTGTGGGGGAGTTGATAAGTACCATTTTATTGATCATTTTAGTTGCTAAAATCCAAGTTTGACTCATATTTTACTTGCTTCATTGTGAATTTATCCTAGGTTCTAGGGCTTGCTTTTATTTTGGACTTAATTGCAAATCTTTACACATTTGAATTATTTGGCCACTAAATTTTTGATCTATTTTTGTAGGCATGAAAGGATCATGGACCTAGGGCAGGCTGTGTCAAACTTGAGTCGGAAGTGGACCCGGATCGAGTGATCAAGCTTCAGATTAATCTGGGTTGTCCGATTCAAAAACGGCTAGATCTGATCCATCTGGGAACTTCTGAGGCGATCCGAGCTAGGGTTAGGGTTGATCAAGCACTGAGGTCAAGATCTGAGATTTTCATTCCAATCAGAGATCATTCAACCGTTGGATCAAGCTCAGAGGGTTCTAGACTGTCCATTTAAAGATCAGGTTGATCTAGGTCATCCATTGCAAATCTGGAAGATCCGAGCTATCCCGAGGCAGATCATGACCCTTGATCAACATCATCAAAGTTTGGTTCAGATCGAACAAAGATCAGCCGTTGGATTCTCTCTAAACAATTTGGGTTGTTCATTCCTATGTACTTAATCAAATTTTCTCCTCAGCTGCAGTGTCGCGTCTTCCTCGCCGCAACTAGTTTTCCTTCAGAGTTCTTCATTTTCTTCAAGTTTTCCTTCATCTAAGGGGCGCGACCACTCAATTCTTCCATTAGATCAAGTTCTAGGTCACTAGGGAGATCAATCCGTAGAGATTCCAGCTCGAAATCGGCCAAGAACAGAGCTGAGTGAGGGTTTCCTCAATTTTGCCATTGATTGCTTCGATTTCAGTTTTGTTCCGTCCTACATCAATCTGAGCTATCTGGAGGGGTTCCCTGGAGGGATCGGATCATCCCTAAGCCATCAGCGCAATCGGACAAGGCTGGATTGAGGAAATCGATTGGGTTTTCCATCTTGAACAGAGTTTGAGCTTGACTCGATCGCAGATTCAGTTTCCCCAGTGATTTTTGGAGCTTAGGGGCTCGAGGCTCACCCTTGTGTGACGAGCAAGGAGTACTTGAGCTAAGGGAAGGATTGAGGATTAGTTTACTTACTTAAAATTTCATTTTATTGGTTGTAGTTTTAATTTCTGCAGCGTGCCATTTCATTTCTGAACTATGTATCAGTTGATTAGTTTTCTTGTATGGATCGTTTCTTTCTTAATTAGTGTTTCGATTCTGCATTCTATTAGCTAGATCACTTGTCTAGTGAACAATTGCTTTAATTTCAGTTGGAAAATTCTGCTGTTTGTATCAGTTTTTTGTTTCCTGTCTTTTGTGTCTGCCTTCATTTCTGAATTTTTCAGTTTACTCAAATTTAGGTTGCGCTTAGTTTTAAATTCCTGAAATTAGAGATAAGATTTAGTGAGCTAATGCATTAAGTCTCAGTTTGTTTCGCAATTTGATCAGTTCTGAGATTAACTTCATTTCTGCAGTAGGGTTCAGTTTCTTGCATATCACTATTTCTGCAAATTCAGTTCATTTTCTGCAATTCTCAGTTTGTAGTGCAATCGAACTCAGCTTACTCTATCAGCCTTTGCAATTAAATTGTTGCTGCATCCCTGCGTTCAGTTTCTGAAGGTATGAATGTATTTCTGCAAGTCGACAGTTGCAGTTTTATTGCTGCAATGTCTTGTTAGCTGCATTTTTGCA
This sequence comes from Boesenbergia rotunda, assembly GCA_024364735.1. NCBI lineage: Eukaryota > Viridiplantae > Streptophyta > Magnoliopsida > Zingiberales > Zingiberaceae > Boesenbergia > Boesenbergia rotunda. The sequence goes on along the minus strand of JAGFNQ010000997.1, from coordinate 51,048 downwards.
AGAGTATCAAGTCAACCACAGCACTGATTTGAGTCAAAATTAACATACCTTGTAGTGTACTTTGCGCTCGAATTCAACTTGCATTCGTTAGCTTCTACATTTGATCAGTTATTGAAGTTCTGCAGTCAATTTATTAAGTTTTGCCTTTCACTTCTGCATTGGATCCATTTCTGTACATCATGTTTGGTTTCTGAATTTTTGTTTCACTTGAGTTAGTTTCTGCATTCATTGGCTGCTGGATTCTGCTCCCGATTTGTTTACCTCACATCCAATTATTTCACATCAGTAGTTTGTTTGACTTTGCATCTAATTTGCAGCCGAATTTCCTCCCTGCATTTCTGAAAATTCTGCAGCTTATTTCTGCAATTCTGCAGTTTTTGCAATTCTGCAACGTTTCTGCAGTTTTCAGCAAGTTATCTGCAACGTTTCTGCAATTCTGCAGTTTCTGCAGTTTTGTTTGTGTCAAATTATCTGAATTTCTTTCCAAGCATTGGTTTATGCACTTGATCTCAGTTTGTCTTGTGAATTTCTGAATTAAACTTATCCCTGTTTTGATCAGTCTTTCGAATTATGACTTTCTCCATTTATCCCTGATTTCCTGCATTCATTCACGCATGGCACTTCTCTAATGGATGTATCTTTCAAGTTGAATTGATCAGTCCAATTCGGAAATTGTCCAATGATAGTTCTGCACTTAGTATCAGATTCTTTTTGGCACATCAGCTTCCTTAATTTGGTATCAAGTTTGTTCAATTGCTTTCACATTGTATCAAGATGAAACTACGGCATTGATTGGCGTCTAGTTACATGAAATTTTTAGTGAGCTAAGGGTTTGAAATCAGTTAGTCTTCCATTTGGTTGTTCCTAAATTTTCTCATCCATGTCTGTATTCGTTTGCTTCTAAATTTTGTAGCTTGTGTCTTGTTTGCTGAGATTTCATTTCTGCATTGCAAACCAAACCCAGATTTTATTTGAAACCCACAAATATCAACGATACATAAACTCGAGCTTGAATCCAATAATCTCAACTAGCCCTAGGAAAAATACGACCTGTGACCCCTTTACTACGTTCTCATTCTTTGATAGCAAAAAGGGTTTCCAGCTTTACACATATCTAAATTTTGAGACCCACATTTGTGACACCTAGTTAGCGGTCATCAGTCCATCGGCTATCAACCTCTGAATCCTACTAAGGTTAATATGACCAAGCCTAAGGTGCCAAAGATACGTCTGATTCATCTTAGAAGGTTCCTTTCTCTTAATTAGGTTAGACGAAGAGCTATTGACTTCTGTTTGTATCGTGGGAGTCTTTGGTTCTAGAGTGTACAGATTGTCAACCATAGTACCCAAATAAATAATCTCTCTATTTCTCTTTATAACAACTCTGTTATTAAAAGCAATAGAATATCTATCCTTTATTAATTTAGAAACTGAAATTAAATTCTTTCTAAATGAGGGTACATATAAGCAATCTCTCAGAACTAAAATTTTATTCCTCTCAAAAGACAAATAAAAAACTCCCACTGTAACTGCTGCCACCTCCGTAGCATTGCCCATGTAGACCACGATTTCTCCTTCAGCTAGCCGTCGGTTTCCTGGAACTCATGCAAAGTATTGCAAACATAGTCAGTGGCTCCCGTATCTACACATCAGGTACTAGTAGATAGCACCGCTAAACATGTTTCAACAACTAAGCATGAATAAATACCTTTGTCTTGACGACGGGGGCAGCCCGCCTTCCATTGTCCAGTTTGCTTACAAGTGAAGCACTTGCCTTTCGGCCTCTTCACGCCAGTCCGAGGTCCCTGCGATGTTGCTGCCTTCTTAAACCCTCCCCTTGTTTCTTCTTCTTCCTGCCTTTCGACACAGAGCAGAAACCCTTTAAGTCACTAAGGCCTGCAAATTCTGACGAAACAACCCCTCTACCGCCTGGAGTTCTCCCAGGAGTTCCCCCAACGTATACTCATGCTTATTCATGTTATAGTTGAACCGGAACTGCTCAAAACTCCTAGGCAGAGATTGGAGTATTATATCGACCTGAATTTCCCCATCGATTTGTCCTCCAAGAACCTTAATCTCATTGAGGTGGGTCATCATCTTCAGGACATGATCCCTTATGGGTGTCCCTTCGACCATAGTGGTTGTCATCAGATTCTTCATCGCCAGCTGCCTAGTGGCACGACTCTGGTGCCCGAAGAGCTCCTGAAGGTTCAGCATCATGTCACAAGCAGTGAGCATGACCTGATGCTGATGTTGCAATACATTCGACATGGATGCCAGAATGTAACACCGCGCCATCTCATCTGCCTTAACCCATTTCTTGTAATGCTCCCATTGCTCTTCACTAGATCTGTCGCTAGGCCTATCAGGACATTTTTCGGTGAGTACAAATTTGTACTCTTCAGCTGTAAGGACAATATCAAGGTTTCTCTTCCAGTCAATATAGTTGGGTCCAGTAAGTTTATTCTCCTTAAGTATTGTTACTAGTGGGTTAAAGGTCATTTTGAAAATTCTGAGAATCACAACATACACTACTTTAGAATTCGAAAATAAATTGATTCCTCAAAACAATAAATTTTTGAAATCAACCAACACCCCTACACACCGAGAAATTTGCATGCCACGATGGTGTGGACGTATACGAATTTCTACATTCATAAGAGGAGGTTTTACCCATTAATCTTACTATCTCGTCAACCTAACCTTTTGACAAGTAAGATTAATAATTGGTTAACTTCGTCCCTGCAAAATAATAGCAGTGACTCCGATGCGGAGGATACTATTATTCGCATCTAAGTGTTTACCATTACACGACACTAAGAAAATCATTTCCGATTATGTGCCTTCCGATGGGGAAGTACACACGCTCTTTAATAATTTTCTATAGTCTTTTCTGACCCAGTGATCTGCAGAACAAGTTCATCTGATGGGGAGGAAGACACTCAGAGTTGACGCGCAGACTTGTTCGCATCACTTATCGGATTGTAATGGAGGTCATGGGACCCTTAGGGTCCCTCTCCCACTTAGTAATTTATTACGAGGAATTTTAACTAGCACGCACACAACAAGCACATAACCAATATAATGAAAAAGAAAATCCTAGATTTCCAACTTTTCATGGCCTTGGTCTCCAATGTGCCTCCAGTCGTGTCGTTACCTCGTCCGCTCCTCCCTTCCTTATGCACAAGCCACCTTGAGGGTTCTCCAAGCCGAGATCACTAGCTAATTATTTACATCATTGATCCTATACTCCAAAAAGGGGTGTACATAAAATCTAGATCAAATGTAAACAAAAAGCTCGGCTAAACATGTGTCATATTCAATTTCAAAAATTAAATACTACATAGCCTCGTCAACCCCGAGGATTAATTAATTTACAACAATTGCACAAACATTCACACACATCAAATATTTGGCCATGATAAGTTGAAATCCAGTGTCTGCAACACAAAGTTAGCCTACGCACATCCACATATAATCCAGCAAACTATAATGTATGAAAAATGTAAAAAATTAATCAATCCTAAACACACAAAACCGGAAAGTTCAGCTCTAATACCAATTGTTGGGTATGGCATGGCGGGTTTCCCTAGCGAATACTTGGTCATCCTTGAGAGACCTCTCCATGTCTACGGATTAAAAATTAATCCGAATGGAGATCCATCTCCCAACGACCATCTCATCATCGTATTGTTCGGTAGGAATTACAACTTGGCCAATCACAAAGATCGTGTCTTGTAATTCTTCTAACCGAACGACCGCAGAAGAGATGACAAGTGGATCGCCGATTCTTCTGTTTATGGTCGGGGTCTAATTAATTAATTATTCACTATGATACAACATCAAAATAATTAACTAATTTACATGAAATGACGAAGCTAATTATCATGGCACCAAAAGAAGAATAGGAGCTTAGGAAGAGAATTATACCTTCCTATTACCTCATAGCCTTCTACCTTATGTCCCACCCTTCCCGGACGTCGTGTGGGCGATGAGCTACTGAGAATCGAGATCACCAAACGAGAGCTAAAGCCTCTCTCCTTCTTCTCCTTGCGCCGGCCAAAACAAAACCCTATGGTTTAGTTGCCGCCGACCAAACCAAGAGAGGAGCTTCCTTCTTCTCTTCACCACTGCCTCCTCCAAGCTCCTGATGTTGCTACCAACACAAGGAGTAGCCAAGGAGGAGATCTACTCTCTCAGCCGGCCACCGGAAAACCTCTTTTGAAGGTTGTTGCCGCCGCCCCTCCTTGCCAAGGTGCGCTACCGCCGAGCTTCTTTCCTCCCCTTTACACTTGCGTCCGGCCAAGAAGAAGGAAAGGAAGTTACCTCCCTTCCTTGTGCCACGCCCGAAGTCGGGAGAAAGGAGAAAGGAGAGAAGAAGTTGGGCCTTCTCCCTTCCACACCCGTCGGCCACACCAATGCCCTAGGAGAGAGAGAGAGAGAAAGAGAGGAATAATAAGAGGCTTAATCAATCTTGTTTCTTGGTGGTCTCATGGGGGGTATATATAGGGCTAAGGTAGGGACCAAGAGGAGAAGTTGGATCTTGTCCTGCTTAATGGATCTAAACTCGATCCATTAATTAAGATCCATTCCACTAAAGGATCTTAATTGAATTCCTCACCCACCCTCATATTTTCATATGGGCTCCACATATTATGAGTCGTTCATCCCCCCGTGTTTAAGATATCGAATGTCTGTCAATTAATTTAATTTACTGACAAATTAAATTAAACAACTTCTGGATCCTTGATTAGTACCACTCAACCTTATCATCATGTTGGATCAAATCCACCTGCAAGGTTTAACATGATGAACCTTTTGAGCTCATTAAGGGGAGATCATCATCCCAACTCACCACGATACGGATTCCGTCAATAATCAATGACACACCATATAATTAACATTATTTCCCAACTTACCGAGTCTATCGATCTAACAGAATAGATCTTGTCTATTGGTAAATTAAAGAAATAATAATTAATCATATGTGCCCGTCATTATATCGGGATTTAAGGATCGTACTCCATAATAAAGTCTGAGATCCAATCCAATTATCAAGTCAGTACAAATTGGATTATCTCTGGTTTTGGTCCTGCTCAATGTACTCAAAGCACACTACTATAATTCTATAGTCAGGACCAACCACACCTAATTATACTATAACCATCCCGATAGTTTGTCCAATTCCATCTCAGCTGTGAGCCTCTACTTATACTAAGCAAGGAACTGATAACATGATCTTCCGTGTGACACCACACACCATGTTATCTATAATGCAAAGTAAATGACTTTCATGCATGTACTACTATAAACAAGCACCTAGTGTTGTTGTGATTCTCTTTTCAAAATAAAGATGATCTTATATATAAAAGAGCAAATCTTTTAGTATACACATCTATCATACACGTGTTAGCAAGCGCAAGTAGAAAACTAAACAATAATCTAAACAATGCTAACATAACCCGTTTACGTGGTTTGGAGATAAAACTCTTACTCCACAGCTGTCCGTAAGGTGGACGATCCCGATCCGTTGGTGGATGACTCCCCGGAAGACCTCCGGCTAGCTCGTGTAGCTCCTTGTGGGTGGAGAAACCTCGTCACAATTCGGACAACACTTCTGAGCACAAAGACTATTAATTGGCATTTAACCAAAGCCAATTTCGTCAAGAACTCTTAGCCAAAACCGAACCCCTTTAAATAGTGCTCTAGGTTGATAGACCGTTACCAATCGACTGATCCAAGGCCAGTCGACTGGTCCCACTCAAATTCGACCGTTACAGCTTATCGTTCAAATTTAAGCTACCATCAGTCGACTGCTCTAGGGGCAGTCGACTGATCTTTCTGTGGACTTCATCAATCGACTGCCCTAGCACCAGTCGACTGATCCACTTCTACACCTAAGGTTTCCCTTCTTCGAGTACATTTCTCTCAGCACTCGAACCCTAGGATTTTCCGAGTATAATTCCCTCAGCACTCGTACCCTCACGACTCAGTTGACTCTTCTTCCAGCAGCCTCCATCTGTTGCCTCAAGCCCTCTTCGACTTTGGCTCTCGTCCTTCAGATGCGCACACAAGCCCACGGCTCGCTTCCATGGCATCCTTCGCGTATGCCTCGAAGTTCGCTTCTCTCGGCTCATCGTTCCTACTCCAGCAGCCACGACCTGTTGCCTTTAAGCCCTCTTCGACTTTGGCTCTCATCCCTCAGATGCGCACACAAGCCCTCGGCTTGCCTCCATGCTATCCTTCACGTATGCCTCGAAGTCTGCTTCCACCGGCTCATCGTCCCTGCTTTGTCTACGGTCCCTCGGATGCACGCAAGCCCACGACTTGTCTCCCATGCCATCCTTCACCGATCCCAAAGCCGTTCAGCTAAGTCCATGTGTATTCTACAAACTTACACACTCACAAACACATATCAAACACAAGGGTGAACCTAACTTAAACCATTTGCCCAAACATCAAACACACATGGTCACTCTGGACCACAGATTGCCCCAACAGTTAGTCCGTAGAAGAGCGAACCTTGCTCTGATACCACTTGTTGGGACCTTATCGTTTAGCTAGAGGGGGTGAATAGCTAATTTTCGATTTTCTTCCTACACGTGTTAGCAAGTGCATGCGGAAAACATAAACAAAAACCTAAAACAATGCTAACACAAACTATTTACGTGGTTCGGAGATGATACTCCTACTCCATGGCTGTCCGTAAGGTGAACGATCTCGATCCGTTGGTGGATGAGTCCCCGGAAGACCTCCGGCTAGCTCTTGTCGTTCCTTGTGGGTGAAGAAACCTTGCCACAATCCCTTGACAACTTCTGAGCACTTATAGGCTACTAACAGGCTTTACCCAAGATTGTTTCGTCAAGAAAACTCATCCAAAATGAGCCCTCTTAAATAGTGCTCGATACTGTTCTGACCGTTACCAGTCGACTGGTGCTATTACCAGTCGACTGGCCACTTGAATTCGAATGTCATAGCCCGACGCTTCGAATTCTAGTCAGCATCAGTCGACTGATCATAGGATCAGTGTGCTCTTCATCAGTTGACTGATCCAAGTATCAGTCGACTGCCACCTAAGGTTTCCCTTCCCGAGTACAATTCTCTCAGCACTCGAATCCTCACGACTTAGTTGACTCTTCATCCAGCAGCCTCTACCTGTTGCCTTCAAGCCTTCTTCGACTTCGGCTCTCGTCCCTCGGATGCATGCAAGCCCATGGCTCGTCTCCCATGTCATCCTTCGCGTATGCCTTAAAGTGCACTTCCCTCGGCTCATCGTTCCTACTTTGTCCACGATTTCTCGGATGCATGCAAGCCCACGGCTCGTCTCCCCATGCTATCCTTCACCGAGCCCTAAGACGTCCAACTAAGTCTATGTGTATCCTGCAAACCTACACACTCACATACACATATTAGATCAACATGAAACTCTAACTTAATCATATTGACACACACATCAAAACCCATGATCTTCCAGATCAAACTTGGGTTAATTGCACCAACAAGCTTCACTCACCAGGACTTCGTTCACTTAGCTTCACTCACTAGGACCCAACTTTACTCACCAGGATTTCTTCCGCCTAGCTTTACTCACTAGGACCTAGTTTCACTCACCAGGATTTCTTCCTTCATAATGACTTCTTTGCCTGTCATCTTAATCGTAACTAGACTTCTCTCTGCCAAACATCAAGTCTTGTTTGGCTTATCTCTTAGTCAAACTGACCAATCCTAGGTTCTATTTACTCTGCCAAATATCAGATCTTGTTTGGCTTAACCCTTTGTCAAACTTATTAAACCTGGGTTTACCCTACCAAATATCAGGTCCTGTTTGGTTTAACCCTTGATACTTTGACTAGATCTTCGTATATTGTCACTACCAAATATCAGGTCCTGTTTGGCTAATCCTTTATCACACTGATCAAACCTGAGTTTACGCTACGAAACATCAAGTCCTGTTTGGCTTAACCCTTGATCACTTTGACTAGACCTTAGTATATTGTTAAACATTGAAACACTAGAGGTTGACTGTTAATGACTGATGCTCTTTGCACCAACACAAGGGCCCGCTCATCTGCTAACTTCCATTTGAGAAGCTTGATCATAGACCAGGAGAGCATGATGTTCTCTGTAACACACAAATAACGGAACATCAGTTAGAATAGATAAGCGTTTAATAAAATAGTGGACTTACTAAAGTCATGGCTAAGACTGGTGATTTTAGGGCTAATCGCAGCCCGATACAGGAGTTCTTCACATTAAATTAGGTTGGGGTCGTGGAACTCCATTCTGGCCAAAATACTTCTGTCTCGTTGATACCCTTGATTATGTTGGAAGTCTCCCAAGTTCGGAGGAGAGGGTAAATCTTCTCGCCAGCGAGTCAAGCAGAAGGGACGCTCAGAAAGTTTAATAAAAAAGAAGTGCTCCTTCCATCACTTATGGGAAGAAGGAGGCTTTCAATGAATTTATGGCTGCGATGAGCAGTAAAGCTAAAGGCTCCCCTAGATGCCAGGTTGGGGAGGAAGAAGTAATGGAAAGAACGGGGGGGTCAAGGGTATTCCAAATAGCCTGAACAGGATAAATGCCCTGCCCATATGAGCGAAAGCGTTTGGAGCTATTTGATCCAAGGGAATATTAAAATACTTAGAGATGACCATTAAAAAAAGGAGGAATCGGAAAACGAAGGCCAAACTCTACTTGCTCTAGGAAGAAGTTGTAAACCCCTAAGGGAGGGGGGTTCTACCGGAAACTAGTCTATCCTAGGGGCCCTGACCTCTACCTCCGTCGGAATGTCATAGGCCCCACAAGTGGCCCTCAGAGTTAGGTTTAACCTTCGATGAAGTGGCTTTGTACCACTTCGGATGATACGTCCCTTCCCCTTCAGATCTCTCCTTCTTACCCTGACCTTTCTTTCTCTTTCCTTCCTTGCCCATGATATTGAAGAAGAGAGGAAGATGGAGGTGGATGGGACTTACACGTGAAGGAGAAGCTCTAGCAGACAAAGACGGGAGGCACAAGTTCTAATAGTCGGCGGTGCAAGAAGACGGAAAGCCGCTTTCACCTCCCCTTTTTATAGGGAAGGAGCAGCTCTCGTGCTAAGGAATAAATGCGCAACGCCTGGATGGTGAGAACTATAAATCTCGAGGCATCGCAGTTCATTATAGTCGTTGGTTAATATGACCCGACTAAGCGTATCAGAGGGAAATCATGAAGAAAGGACCCTGCCATGTGGCAGTAATCTATTCACAGGACACTCTCTCGCCATTAAGATATCCCATGCACCCTTAATGGGTGATGGGCAGCCATCATTACAAGGTCTTGGAACTCGTAAAGGCTCTTGGATTAACTTAAAGGACCGCCTTGGGCTAAGTGATGAATGTTTTAATTCCTAGGACTCGACAAGTCGTTAAGAAAGAAGGAATGGTAATATGAACCCCGTAGATATTGCACTTTCCCTCATTGTTCCACCAGCCTATCAGTCAGCTCCACTTCCTTCGATTAGACTTGAAAGGGGGGACTTGTGATAGGGATGAGCAATTAGGGGGGACACGTGGCACGGAAAAGCTACGTGGTAGGGCCCACCAAACTAGTGACCCATGGTTAGACTGGGGATAGAGATCCCGAGACCATCTCGGGAGAATGGAGGAGACCCCTGAGGTCAGACTGGGGATCGGGCTCCCGAGACTATCTCGGAAGAATGGAAGAAGGCCTCAGAGATCAGATCGGGGATCGGGCTCCGAGACTATCTCGGGAACGGAAGTAGGCCCTCGAGGTCAGCCCGGGAGATAAGACTCTGAGACTGACTCGGGAGAGTGGAGCCCAAAGAGCAGCGTAGGGATAAGAAAGCCAAGCTTTAAGTACCTCTCCTCCTTCCAGAACAGGAAAGTCAGTAGGTAATTATTGCTTGCAACGCATGGTAATTAAGGTCTTAATAGTCAATGTGACCGTTATCAGAAGAGAACAGGAGGTGGGGATACGTGGGGGGAGGGCGTCATGTATATAAGATGCTTCGGCACCTAGATAAAAGGGGATAACCTTTCAGAACTCAAATACTCGGATTCCTCACTTTTCCTTGTTAAATCTTACTTGGACGTCGGAGAGGGCTCCACCGGAACTTCTTCCGATGCATTTCCTTTATGCTCGTGTTAACTTTGCAGGCGTTAACATCTTCTTCCTGTGTCGTTATCGTGGGTTGTGCTTTGATGATTCGTTATCTCCGTTGTTCACTTTCGGAATAATTATAAAAACATGTATTAAATTTCTATTATATATTTTTTGCCACATTTAATTTTTTTTTCTTTCCTCATTAAAATTTTTCTCCACTTGTTAAAAAATTCACTGCTCAAAAATTTAAAATTTTAATATTTTTCAAACCACGAGAGTTTTAGAAATTCATTGGTGATATTCGTTAATAAGTATCATTATCTTAAGCCCTATAATATGCTTGTGACAAATTTTATCAAACCTTTATAATTTTAAAAATTTATTATTTTCAATTTATATTATTGAATTCAACTACGAAGACATAAATATATTAAAAAGATTTTCAAATATTACTTTTAATTTGAAGTGATTCAGAATTCTCCAGTTTGATCAGTCAATTTCGAACAAAGCTAACTAATGGATTACATCATTCGCAAAATCAATAGTTTGATATTTTTTAATTAGAGGAATCTTAAAAACTTATTGGGAGTGTTGATTAGTGAGTATCATTATCTTAAGTCTAATTATGAGTTTACGATAAATTTTATCAAATTTTTACACGTATAAAAATTATCATTCACAATTTTATCAAATCTCCTTAATGTATCTATATCATCCTATTTGAATTCAACATTGTAAATTTGAGAATAATAAATTTTTAAATCGGTCGGAAAAATAATATGAAAAAGGATATAATAAAAATATGATATATATTTATTAACTTAAAAAATTAATTATTTACCATAAAACTTTCTCAGGCGGTTTAATAAAATACATCCTAACAATTCGATTTTCCAAAACATCGGACCGAACCGGACCCGACCCGACCATCTTCATCCACGACTCTCGTCCCCTTCAGCTAATTTCGCACCTCTCCCAACAGCAGCGCAGGAGGATAAGCACCGACCCAAATCCCTCTTCCCGTTCCCCCCCTTCCGATTCGCCCCCTTCCCGTTCCTCTTCTCGATCCCTCCCTCTTCGCCGCCGGCCAATCCTTCGCCCACCTGCCGTCGGTTGCCTTAGCTAGGGGTTCCTCTCGTTTGTCCGCCGGTGACGACGCCCCTGATGCCTCCCTTCTCGAGGGCTACTTGATTCGGAAATCGGGGGTGATTGGAAATTGATGGTTCGTGCTTGCGGAGGGATCGAAGGTAACCAAATCGGGGAAGATGCACGGCTATGCATGGGCGGGAAGGTGAGAGGAAAGTGCGGAGGCTCATTCGAGTCGGTCTCCTCGCATGGAGATATAGAAGAAGCATCTCACCTTGATCGCTTGCATCGGAGGTCGTTATCTGCGTCCGAGACGCATGTGGATTCATTCCTGAAGGTACCTCCTTTCTTGGGTCATGGACTTGCTTCTGTATATTTGTTCTCAACTGATTGGGGATTACGGATATTTGGAATATTTTATGAGCTGGCTTTTGTGTGTTGCTTGGACGCTTTCTTATGGTCTTATTTATGAAGTTTGAGTGGTTCTTTTATCTGAGTTTGCCCAATGAAGTTTGTACCTAGTATGATTGCTCGTGCCCTCTAGAATTTAGAACAAGTTGGGAGTCTTCAAATGGCCCAGGTGCGCTGAAAAACTAACAATATAATCTGCACCGAGACCAATACGAAAATAAGTTTCATATAGCTGATGTGAGATGTTGGGACTTGTGGGTTGTTGTTATTGTTTGGAAGCCATCGCAAAGAATATTTCAGGCACTTCGTGTTGTATTAAACTCAACAATTTTTTTGGAAATCGAAGTTGTGTTTCAGGTAAAGTGCACACCATAAAGAAAGAGTAATCTTTGTACATGAGGCTCCTGTGAATATGTTGTTGGGAAAACTTGATTTTCTTAGTGACACTCTTGCATACGTAGCTGAATACTCTGTGATTCAAGCCTTGTATCGTAGGTTGCATTTGAAAAACCTGATCTTTTCAATATGACTCATTCTCATGACTAGTCATTACAACCTGATCTTTTCAATATGACTCATTCTCTTGACTAGTCATTACAAATCGTGAGATTTTTTTTCTCTCTCTCTTTTATTTCACCTGCATTTTAACTTCATCTTACACATCTTAGCTGTAGCAATTTGTGTGTAATTTACACATGCTTTTCAACTGCCCAATGTTTGATTCAAACAACGTAGTTCTTCTCAACAACTTGGATACATTAATCATATCCCGCAAAGTGTACTATGCCCGGTTGTATCACTACTAATATTCAAATTAACTAAATTTCTTCTCTCTCTCTCTCTCTCTCTCTCTCTCTCTCTCTATCTATATATATATATATATATTCCCCATATGAGTTCAATGTTGTATCCTTACTGAAATAAAATATAGATTCAAATTATTACAATTAGATATTTTTTCAAAGTAGAAAATATGATAAATCGAAGAGTCAATTGATTATGTTATAGAAATGTATGTAAAAATTGTAGTTCTTACAAAAATGTAGGCTGACATGATCAAATTGGTCTCACACCCCCATATCATCTATTGGTATTGGTTGACTATTTGCATTATTGTTCAGAACTAGGACTATGACAAACACCAAAAATTGAGATTTAAAAAATTAAAACCGTCAGTACAAACCTGACCATATCTTTTATGTTCTTCACAGGTATGAGAGAGGATGTTTCCAATTCTATCTCACCTTGTTACAAGTTTATTTGGTGGTGCCTTATTTGATCACTCTTTAATAGCCTTTTTATTGTTTATCTATCATTTCTTTTTGTACAAAACTGGAACATCTATAGAATAGATAAATCGAGAAAGAGGAAGACAAGACATCTTACCAAATAAGATATGAATGTAATAGGCTACTAGCTCTTTTTTTTGGTAATGCAATCCGACTAATCCTGGAGGTGACTGGTTCGGCTTCACGAAAATTTTCCATTAACCACTAGGATAAATCGGGAAGTGTTGATGGATCCTGGCAGACGACCCAATGTCATAAGTTTTTCAAACTCCCCAGGTATAATGTGTTGGTGCAATCGTCCTTGATCAGTTTGACTAAGCTCGAGTTGGCTCAAGCTTGAGTTTCGATGTTTGACAATGATATTTGGATAATGTATGAGATAAGTCAAGTAAGTCAAGGTTGACCGGAGATTTGACCAATGAAGCCCTAGTGGGGGAACTAGGTGAAGTCCAAGGTGGGTTAGCTGGGAGTTAAACAGTTGACACGAGAGAAGATCTAGTGGGATTGAGCAGATCTAGTTGGGAACTAGGTGAAGTCCAAGTGGATTTGGGAAGATCGTAAGTCGGCAGGGTGGAAGTCTACCAAGAGACTAGACCTAACTGTGGTTAGGCAAAGGGAAGCCCTAGTGGGACTAGGCAGACATAGCTGGGAACTAGGTAAAGTTCAAGGTGGGTTAGCTGGGAGCTAAACACTTGGCACAAGAAAAGACCTAGTTGGGAACTAGGCAAGGGTAAGTCCAAGTTGGTTAAGAGTTGACCTAAGACTTGGCAAAAATCCTGAAAGGTCAAGGTTGACTGTATGCTAGGCAATGAGAAGTCTCAACAAATCTTGGATGACTTTGGATCAGGCAAAGTAATCCTGTACTTGTGTTAGACAAGTTAGGGTGCCAATCGATCAGGTGATCGATTGGGAGCTATTTCTCACGAAACAGTAAGACTCTTAATCAATTAAGGGGCAGGCTAATCGATCAGCCAATCGATTGGTGATTGTGTTGTCGCAGAATAGATTCAGCTTTAATCGATCAGGTGATCGATTAAGGCACTTCTGTCGCGAAAACAGAAGCAACCCTAATCCATCAGGTGATCGATTAGGGATGCCTTAATCGATTGGCTAATCGATTAAGGTTGTTTTGCGAAGAGCACAGTAAGGTGCTGAATCGGCTGGCTAATCGATTAAGAAGCATTAATCGATTGGTTGAAAAGGAGCTGTTGAACGGCTAGATCTGACGTGATAATCGATTGGGCAATCGATTAGGAACCCTAAGTCGGCACGATATAAAGGATTTTTCATGCAGGTTGAAAATATCTCTTCTCCTTCCTTCTTCGCTTGCTCTTGTGCGGTATTAGAGCGAAATGCTATTACATTTCCAAGCATCAAGGAGTGTTTCCAAGCTAGAAGAAAGCAAGATAAGAAAGGAGCTATTGTTGTAAATCTTGTAAGTCTCATCTTGTATTTGCTTGTATCTTGTGGTATTTCTTGTGAACTTGTATGAGGCTTCTCCGCCTCCACGAAGGAGACGTTCACAGTGGATGTGAGAGTGAGAGAGTGAACCCTTAGATTAGTCACCTCAAGGAGGTGTATACCAAGTAAAGTCAAGAGTGTTAGCATTGCTTAAGTCTTCCGCCATGACAAATCTACATTGAGCAAAGATCGGAGCTAATCACCCCCCTCTAGCTCTCTAAGTGTTCTAACAAGTGGTATCAGAGCAAGGTAGCTCTTCTTTGGACTTATCGCCGAGAGAGTAAGAGCTAAAGGAAGAAGAAGAAGTTGAAGAAGAAGCTTTAATTTTAACAAGTCAAAGGACTCATCATCAAGGGGATTCAACTTCAAGATGAATTTCGCTTATGACATCCGGGCACCTTCACCATTTGAAATGACAAATTTCGATCTTTGGAAAACAAAGATTGAATTTTTTTTTATAATGGAGATAGAGCAATGGTTTGCTCTAATGGAAGGTTTTAAAGCTCCAACAAATAGCAAAGGGAAGCTCCTCAAGAAAAGCAAATGAAGTGAAGAGCAAATTAAGAGATGTGAGGCCAACGATAAAGTAACCAAGTTATTGGTTAATTTATTGCCAAATACCGTTTTGAGCAAAATTGGAGAATTTCAAGATACCAAGGAGTTATGGAGCAAATTGGAAAGATTTTATGAAGGTCCCTCCACTTTGCCTAGTCAAGACAAATCCAAAGAGGGAGATTCATTGAATAGAAAGGATTCGGAGGTTGAGAGATGCTCAACATTCGAAGATGAAATTGTAGAGGCATCCACCTCAAGGGTTGAGGGGGAGCAAAATTTATCATTGACATCGGAACCAAGAAAAGCATCATCATCATCCGAAGTTAATGAAGAAGAAGAGTCAAGTGCCACATTTACAAGAAAAGGTATAGAAATTTTAATTTGTAAAAATAAAGTTCATATTATTTGTTTTGAGTGTAGACAAAAAGGGCACTATAAGAGTAAGTGTCCCAAATTGGCTAAGAAGAAGGTACAAATGACTTCCAAGGCAAAAGAAAAATCAAAGGAAGCCTCAACCGTGATACGCAAAGGCAAGGAACACATTGTGTGTTTCTCTTGCAATTAAAAGGGGCACCACCGCAATTAATGTCCAAAAGGGAAGCTTCTAAGAAAAGCCCAAGGAGAAAACTCAAGTCCAGAGGAAGCTTCCAAGAATACCTCTAAGGTACCATTAGCTAATGGTACTTCTTTTCGTCATGATAAGATGCATGCTAAACATAAATTCTATCATTTTGGTGCTATTTATCATGAGAATAGAAAGCATGACAAACCTAAGGAAAATTGTAAGACATTTAATGCTAGAATTATCACTCCTAAGGTTATAAATAGATTTTATCATCTTGGGGCTGACTATCATGAAAATAAGAGCACAATGAAAATTTTAGGACAGTTAATGATAGACCACCAAAATCTAGGCTTAAAAAGAAGAATGCTCATGACAATCATAGAAAATTAAGTTCTGAGGATTTAAGATAAGAGAATCAAGTTTTCAAATCAAAATTTGATAAATTAGAGAAATCTCTTAAAAGAATAGAAAATTTGTTTAAGGGATCAAAAGGTCAAAATCTAGACTTAGGAGAACAAGGACATGCCAAGAGAGGCTTGTAGTACAAATCTAAGGCTAAGGAAAAACTAAAAAGGGTCATCTTATCAGAGTTCTATATAAATATGGAACTAAGTCTAGATCCAAGAGTCAAGTCAAGGTCACAAGAGAAGTCATCCCTAGAGTTGACCTAGATAAGGCAAACATGACCAAGACTTCGGAAGCCTAGGAAAGTCATTAGGAAGGTATCAAGGGAGGTTATCCCTAGTGAATACCTATAACACCCAAGGAGCACCAATAGGTTTTGGGTTCCTAAGAGTATGTTCTCTACACCTTAGAAGGGTTTAGAAGTGTCAACTCTAATTGGAAGGATAGTTAACTTAACTTTAATGAAGTTGACACTTTGGGATATTTTCAAGATATTGTTACCCTTGAAAATGAAAAATATGATATTTACTCTTGAGGAGTAAAATTGTGCTAAATTAAATTATTGGAAGATTTAAGCTCAATCAAAATTGGCACAAGTAGGCTAGAACTCAAAGAAATGCTAAGTTGGGATTTTGGCATTCTCTTTAGAGAAATGAGGACAAATTGGATTTTTGGCTTAGCGATTAGTTAAAGGTACTTAGATAGAAAATCTAGGTATTTCCTTTGTGCTAAATGCTATGATTTGTGTGTCATATCATATGTCATGACATCATATTTGATTATTTATATTTAATTATGAAAATGTCATATATCATGTCATGCATACATTATTTAACTATGATAGGTTTTTCATTTTGAAAAATACTCATTTAATGTATGTCATGATCATTATCATTTATTATTTCAATTTAGTGAAATTAAAGACATTGACATTAATTGACATCCTAGGTTGGATGCTCAAGGTTTAATATGTTAGTTAGATATGCATGATCCCTTAATTTTAAGGAGAACCTATTTTTACATCTCACAAAAAGTATAAGTTGACTTGTATGAGTATTGTTAGATGCAAGTGAGATGTTAGGTGGACGAACAAAACTCAAGGTGTTGATTTAGTACATCCTATTGAATTTTAGTATTCATCTAAACAAGTGATTAAGTGAACTCCAATCATTGGGAAAGCTAGTGTACAAGTCATGTGCATTTTAGGCCCAAAGAACATGGTTGGAAATTATTTTTAAAAATCATTTCAAAACTATTTTGGAAATCATGGTGAAGTCTATCTTTTGATAGAAGACATTATTGAGTAGTTAGATACAAAATAAAATAAAACATTGAAGTTCCAATGATTTCAAATTTTGTATCAATCTTTGAAAATGGAAGTTATTTTCATAAAAAATATTTTAAAATTATTTTTTCATAATAGAGTATGTCATAAATAATGTCTAATGTAAAGTTTCACTATTTTTAGAATTTTGTAGAATTATTTAGGGATTCTGAAATTCTGTCTAAAATTATTTTCAGAAATCAGAAACTCCCAATCGATCAGGTGATCGATTGGGACATACGACAAATTGATTGGTCGTAATCGATCAGGTGATCGATTAACGAGTAGCTTAATCGATTGAAACCCAACTTTAATCGATTCAGATAGGCTGTAATCGATTGGTAACTGAAACCAATCGATTAGAAACCCTAATTTTGGCAAACTTTGGTTGATTTCAGCCCATTGAGCCAAGTTAAGTCATTTCATTATTCCTAACCCTATGAAATATTTCTATAAGCATTTATAGGTAATTTTTCATGATAAAAATGATGAAGGAATGGTTGAAAAGGACTAGAATGGGGTTAATGGGAGGTTTAAGTTCAAGATTGAATTTTTAAATCTTATAACTTCGTTTTGAGTTTTCTTAAAGATTTAAGAACTCAAAATCACTTGTTGGTGCAATGATAGAAGTTGGAGTATGTTTTGAGGGGAGGTTTTCCTTAAAGATATGATTTATTTTTTTTAATAAGAAGCAACAATGAAGATTGGAGATCTTTATTGTGATAAATGGATTCTCAAAGTTGAGCATAGGAGACAATGAAATGTATGAGACTTTTATTGGACACCTTTAAACAAATTGACTCTCGGGGGGAGAGTTTTTGATATGTGTCAAAGGGGAAGAAAATGTAAGGTTTAAGTTAGAAACCCTCATTGAAAATGAAAGTTGGGCTAAAAGGTTAGCTTACTTAATCATATTGTCAAATATCAAAAAGGGGGAGATTGTTGGTGCAATCGTCCTCTGGTCAAGGTTGACCAGTTTGACCACCTCGAGCTTGAGTTTCGATGTTTGATAATGATTTTTGGATAATGTGTGGGATAAGTCAGGTAGGTTAAGGTTGATTAGAAACTTAACCAGTGAAGCCCTAGTGGGACTAGACAGACCTACTTAGGAACTAGGTGAAGTCCAAGGTGGGTTAGTTGTGAGCTAAACACTTGACACGAGAGAAGACCTAGTGGGGTTGGGCATACCTAGTTGGGAACTAGGTGAAGTCCAAGGTGGGTTAGCTGAGAGCTAAACACTTGGCACTAAAGAAGTCTTAGTGGGACTGGGTAGACCTAGTTGAGAACTAGGTGAAGTCCAAGTGAATATGGGAAGATCACATGTTGGCACGGTGGAAGTCTACCGAGAGACTAGACCTAATTGCGGTTAGGCAAAGGGAAGCCCTAGTGGGGCTAGGTAGACCTAGTTGGGAATTAGGTGAAGTCCAAGATGGGTTAGCTGGGAGCTAGACACTTGGCATGAGAAAACACCTAGTTAGGAATTAGGCAAGGGAAAATCCAAGTTGGTCAAGGGTTGATCTAAGACTTTGCAGGAAATTCTGGCAGGCCATGGTTCACTATATGCTAGGCAACGAGATGTCCTAACAAGTCTTGGAAGGCTTTGGATTGGGCAAAGTAACCCTAGACTTGTGTTAGACAAGTTAGGGTGTCAATCGATCAGGGGAGCTATTTCTCACGAAACAGTAAGACCCTTAATCGATTGGGCAATCCATTAAGGGTAGGTTAATCGATCAGTCGATTGATTGGTGGCTGTGTTGTCTCGAGAACTGATTCAGCTTTAATCGATCAGTGATCGATTAAGGCACTTCTGTCATGAAAATAGAAGCATCCCTAATCGATTAGGTGATCGATTAGGGATGCCTTAATCGATTGGCCACTCGATTAAGCTTGTTTTTGTGAAGAGCATAGTAAGGAGCTGAATTGATTGGCTAATCGATTAAAAAAATTAATCGATTGGGTGGTCGATTAAGCTTTGAAAAAGAGCTGTTGAACTGCTAGATCTGACGTGGTAATCAATTAGGAACCTTATGTCGGTGCGATATAAAGGGTTTTTCACGCAGGTTGAAAATATCTCTTCTCCTTCCTTCTTTGCCTGTTCTTGTGCGATCTTGGAGCGAAGTGCTGTTGCATTTTCAAGCATCAAGGGGCGATTTCAAGATAAAAGAAAGCAAGATAAGCAATGAGCTATTGTTGTAAATCTTGTAAGATTTCTTCTTGTATTTGCTTGTATCTTATGGCGTTTTCTTATGAGCTTGTACAACACTTCTCTGCCTGCACGAAGGAGACTTTTATAGTGGATATGAAAGTGAGGAAGAGTGAATGCTTGGATTAGTCACCTCAAGGAGGTAGATACCAAGTAAAGTCAAGAGCGTTAGCATTATTTAAATTTTCTGCCGAGATAAATCTACATCGAATAAAGATCAGAACTAATCACCCCCTCTAGCTCTCTACATGTCTTAATATACCCTGGGTGAGATTTGAACCCTTGTTACTTAGGGAGTTCGTCCTAGCTCTTACCATCGCACTATAATCCCAGGGCAATAAGCTACTAATGAATAAGGAGGAAATAAAAGAGCGATGGAAGATGTATTTTCATCAAATTTTTAATGAAAGTTTAAGTGACCAATTTAATTTAGTGAGTTTAAGTGGGTTAGAGGAGTATAAAAATTTAATTTTTATTATAGAATTCAAACTTTAGAAGTAGAATAAGCTTTAAATGAGATTCAAAACGGAAAAGTGGTTGGATCAAATGATATTATGATAGAGGTATGAAAGTGTCTAGGGAAGCAGGACATTGAATGACTTACGAAATTATTCAACTTGATATTGAAATGAAAAAAAAATGCTTGATCAGTAGAATAAGTACTCTAGTTCCTTTGTATAAAAATAAAGGAGATGTATAAAATTGTGCGAATTATAGAGATATTAAGCTAATGAGTCATTCTATGAAATGTTAGAAAAGAGTGATAGAAAAAAAGATTAATAAGATTATGATGACCGAAAATCAATTTAGATTGATGCTGGTAAGGTCAACAATAGAAGCTATACATTTTCTCATATAACTAATTGAAAAGTATCGGGAAAAAAAGTCTTACACATGATATTTGTTAACTTAAAAAAAAACTTATGGCAGAGACCTCAGGAAAAGTATGTGGAGATTTTTTTTTAAAAAAATGTGTTAATGTAGCTTATGTTTAAATAATTAATGATATCCATGAGGATCTAATGATACAAGTAAAGACCCAAGTGACTTAACTGAAAAGTTTCCTATAAAAATAGATTACATCAAAGATGAACTCTAAGTCTTTATCATTTTACATGAATTCACTTGATACATCCAAGAACTGTTATCTTGGTGTTTGTTGTTTGTAGATGATATTATTTGGAAAGATGACACACGTGAAAGAGTAAATGTTAATCTTAAATCTTGACGGAAAATACTAAAAGAGAAAAGTTTTAGGCTTTGTAGAATAAAAATATATATGAATACATAGAATTTTTATTTTAAGCAATATTATATGTAGTAAGGTAATTGTTAAGATAGGCGATGATAAGTTATTGTAATTGAGAGTGTAATTTGATAATTGTTATATGATATCAAGAGATACAAAGATTAGTCATATTTATATACAAAAACTAGGACCTTTTCAAAAGGAATAAATCAAATCCTATCTAAGAATAAATCAATACTTATCCCTAATATTTAGGATATTCTAACTCCCTAATATTTAGGATATTCTAACAGAGAGCTTTAAGTATTTAAAATTATTTTTGTAAAAGGATGGCAAGGTTGAAAGATATCTTATATAGAATATAAGCAGGATGATTGAAATGAAAGAGATAGTGTTCTTTGTGATCGTAAAATACTTCTACAACTTAAAGAGAAGTTTTATAAACTATCGATTATGTGGAGCTAAATGTTGAGCTATGACTCAAGCACATGAGTAAGAGATGAAAATCGCAAAGATGAGGAGGTTAAGGTGGATGTGTGGACATATGAGGATGAACATAATAAGAAATGAGAACATTAGAGAGAAAGTTGGAGATGTGTCTATTGAGGGAAAACTCCGAGACACATATAAGATGGTGTAAACATCTACTTAGACCATCAATAAATGTTCTAGTTAGGTAATATAAAACTAGCCAAATATGTACATTATACGAAGAAAAGGAAGACTTGGTCAAACAATTAAATAAGATAAAATTTATTTAAATATATGATGATATAGTAGGGGATAGAATTCAATGGCGTAGGAAGATCCATATAGTTGACTCCATCTAATGGGATAAGGCTTGGTTGTTGGTGTTGTTGTTATACAAAACTGGAATAGTAGTTGATGCTGTGAAATAATCCTATTGATAAGATGGAGCTAAATCCCTTAGTTTGTCATTTTATTTATAGGAATTTTAATTATGAAGCTTCACTCTCAGAAGTACGAAGGTCTAACACATGGTTACATGTATTATAATTTATAAGCTCATAATAGCTTGTAGGTTCACAACAAGTGGGACCTCTACTCTAGTTGTTAACTGTCTGTGGCACAGTAACCATTTCTCTTTATTAAACAGATGGGAGAGGCAATTCTCTTCTAGAGATGTATATTTATTGCAAAATATATTTGTAGGGTACTTTACATAGTTTTTTTCCCCTTGGGTCAGTGTATAGAAATTTGATGTCCGGACTTGCTTACTTTAGGATAACCCTTTCATGTTGCAACCTTGATTCAATGCGCATTTGAAGCTTTTGTATGATATTTTGGTTTTCCATTGTGGTTTGGGTTTTCTTATATCAGTCTTTTTTATTTTTACTACAGGATGGACGAAAAATACATGTTGGTGAATGTGCTCTTTTTCAGGCTCGGAATGCTCCACCTTTCATTGGAATAATTCGACGTTTAATGAAATGCACAGAAGATTCTCCTAAGTTGTGTGTCAACTGGCTTTATCGACCTACTGATCTTAAGCTTGCAAAAGGCATTTTACTTGATGCTGCCCCAAACGAAGTATTTTACTCTTTCCACAAGGATGTGATTCCTGCTGCCTCGTTGCTTCATCTGTGTAAAGTTGCATTTTTACCTAAGAGTGTTGACCTTCCACTGGGAATACCAGCATTTGTGTGTAGGAGAGTATATGACATTACTAACAAACGTTTGTGGTGGTTGACTGATCAGGATTATACCAATGTGAGTTTTTTTACCAGTCAGCCTTTGTTCTGCAGTACAATAATACACCACTTTCTTGTTCTGTTATTCTCTATGAAATTATTGATCTTCCACTGTTCTTCCTCAGGAACGACAGGAAGAAGTTGATCAACTTTTGAACAAGACTCGTCTAGAAATGCATACAGCAGTTCAATCAGATGGGCATTCACCAAAGTCTCTTAACAATACAACAATCAACCAACAGTTAAAATCTGGTTCAGATAATGTGCAAAGCAGTGGCACCTCCACTCCTCAGTCCAAGGGAAAGAAGAGATTGAGGAATGATCAAGGCATGGAGCCAATCAAGGGTGACAAGGGCATAGAACCTATGAAGTTCAACCAGGGTATTGAACCAATCAAGCGACAACATTCTTCCAAACTCAGTGATGGAGGAAGTGTTGTCACCATAAAGACTGAGAACATTAAGGCAGAAATCAATAAAATGGCAGAAAAAGGAGCACTTGTATGCACAGAAGGAGTTGAGAATTTGGTTTGTTTAATGCAACTAGATAAAAAAGAGAAAAAAATAGATTTGGCTGCTCGGATAATGCTTACTGATGTCATTGCAGCCACAGAGATATCTGATTACCTTCATAAGTTTGTGCAACTCAAAGGAGTGCCTGTGCTAGATGATTGGCTCCGGGAGGTTCACAAAGGAAAGAATGATAATGGTAGTAGTCCTCATGAAAGTGAAAATTTAGTTGAGGATTTTCTCTTGTCTCTACTTCGTGCACTTGAAAAGTTGCCTATAAACTTGAATACTCTGCAGACTTGTAACATTGGCAAGTCCGTGAACAATTTGCGCAGTTATAAGAACATGGAAATCCAGAAGAAAGCTAGGGGTCTTGTTGACACTTGGAAGAAACGGGTTGACGCTGAGATGTCAAAAGTAAATGATGGAAGGTCTGTTGGATTTGGCCAACCAGTTTCATTGCCAGGCAAGCCAGGTCATTCTGATGTCAGTCAAACACAACATAAGCACACTGAATCAACTGATGGAACTGCTAAATTGCTGAATACCCGGTCCTCAGCGAGTAAGCTTCTGACTAGCAAGTCTGAAACCTTAGAGTCTACTAAGTCAATTGTACCTGCACCTGTTATTGCAAGCTCAAAGGATCTGCAATGTAAAACAATTGCAAGCAGTGAGGGTTCAGTATTGCCGCCTGTTGCAGTTAATGAGGAAAAGAGCAGTGTTTCCAATCAATCTCATAGCAATAACCAATCTTGTTTTAGTGATCAATCAAAATTGATGCCTTTACAGAAGGAAGAAACAAGGAGTTCAGCCACTGAAGCTATGAATACTAGCAAGCTAGCTAGCAATACTAATCGCAGTCAAAGGTCAAGCAGTGGGCTTCCTGTAACTGACATATCTGGGGATCGGAAGGAAGCTCATTCTGGTTGGTCTGAGCCGGCCAACAAGGTTGTGACAGCAGAAAATGGATTAGAAACTGGACTGACATGCCAAAAGCCACTCAATGTCCCCATTGATCATGGAAATATCAGTAGATTGATTGTTAGGCTTCCTAACCTTGGCCAAAGCCTGGGAAAGAGTGGCTGTCGAGTCTCAGTTGAGGATCCATTGGTAATGGGCAGCAATCAGTTGCCTTCTGGTATGTCAGACAAACAAGATTTGAATGATGGTAGAATGAAGCAGAAGAATGACGTTCCTTTTTATCATATCACTACATATGAAAATGCGGTGTCATGTCAAGGCAATGAGGTTGAAGAAGGATTAGTTGGAAATGGAGAAGTTAGCTCACCAATGGGTTCTGATGAAGAACATAGAAGAAATGATGAAGTAACTGTAAATGTTTCAGATCCTGCTACAATTGCCTATTTGACATCTGGGAATGAAAATGGAGTTTGCTCAACTGAACCAAGGACAATAAATTCTTATAGTTCTATGCATGCCTTGGTAGAAAGCTGTGCCAAATATTCTGAAGCTATCACTCCTTTGGTAGTTGGAGATGATACAGGGATGAATCTACTAGCTACTGTGGCCACTGGGGAAATTTCCCAGTTTAACATAATGACTCAAATTGATTCAAATGGAACTCCACCTGCTGTGGAGGAACAGTGCACCAGAAATGATGAATTTAGGTTATCTTGCCATGACGATATGGTTCAGAGGAATCTCCAATATGATGAACGCGTCAATGCTAATTCTGAGAAGCAAGGGAAGAAAGTTGGTAATACATTTGGTAAAGATCTATCACAAACTGAAGATGCCAAGTTGACAAGTAGCAGTGCTAGTGATTCTCAACTGCAGAATAATAAACTAAATGGCCATCAAGCAACACAAAATACTATTACCTGTATGAGTTTGCTTGATAATTATAATTCTATGAATGTAGAGGAACCACCTGCAGTTCAAAGGATCAACAATGCTGCATATATACCAGCAGAAGTTGAGCAGGGCAATAGGGTTGGAACTGCTTCAATTGAAGATGAACAAACTACTGATGTGCAAGTTTCCGACACTTGTACATACACTGAGCCTGATTTTACGAGCCCATTGAAGGATGAGAATACATCACTTCATGGTGATTATGAAAAGACTGAAGATAACAATAGGTGCACTTCTGATGGTAAATATGATATAGATGCCGCCAATTCTGAGTTGAAATTAGAAGTACCTCTTGTTCAGGAGGATATGCCAAGCCAAGTAGTGGAGAAAGTACCAAGTGCTTCTATCTCAACTGAAAGCCTACAGAAAGCTCCATCCCCAGATGCTGCAGCTGAAAATGCTGATTCCATTGTTTCATTTCCTGATGGTAATATGCCTTCTCCTATGACTATTAACGAGTCCAAGATTTTGTGTTCTGATCACACAAGAATCAACCCTATGGAGTTGTCCCATGAAGCAAAAGAGGACAATAGTATTCCCCCTCATAGCACTGGTGAACCAGTAGTATTAGCTGCTATTTCTTTGGACACTGCTGAAATTGTTAGAGATTTAAAGGAGGTTAATGAGGATGGCCCAGTTAGAACAGCAAGTCATGAAGTGACATCTACTTCTAAAATAAAGGAAACTGAGAATTCTGTGAAGTCCTCTAGAACATCTGGATTTGCTGCAGAAGCTGGGGAGGGGAGTATTATTGCATCATCTGTGAAATGCTCTTCATCGAGTGTTGCTGAACATGTTGCCAATAGATTTGAACTTGATTTGAATGAAGTTATTCCTGCTGTTGAAGGGAATCAAGACCAGCAAGATATCTCCTTGACAATTTGTTCATCAGCAAATCACTTGCCTAGCCTATCTGCCTGTTCGAGTCCCATATCCACTGATTTGCCTGCATCAGTTACTGTAGCTTCACCAGCAAAAGGGCCTTTTATTCCTCATGAAATTTTGTTGAAGACCAAGGGTGAACTTGGATGGAAAGGCTCAGCAGCTACTAGTGCTTTCCGGCCTGCAGAGTCAAATAAAATATCTAAAGTTCCTGATATCATCCCATCTAATGGTGTTGGAAAGAAGAGCTGCTCTCTGCTAGATATCGACCTTAACGTACCTGATGAGGAAGTTCTTGAAGACACACCCTCTCAGAGCTCTATTCAAATGACGAAGACTACAACTGATTATTATTCACCTACAAGAACTGCTGCAGAAGTTGATCTTGATTTAAATAGAGTGAATGAGGGGCTAGAAAATGGTCACTGTTTGGCTAGCACCAGTGGTAGATTAGAGATGCCACTGTTGCCCATGCAACCTGCATCTGGAGGACTACCTGCAGGCAAAGCAAATTTTCTCAGGAACTTTGATCTGAATGACAGACCAGACATTGATGAACATAGTACAGAAACAGCAACTAGGAACCAACAAGATTCAAGGACTGTGCCAAATTTGTCTCATGTTACCAGTCGTACAACAAATTCCAAATCTGGTTATACTTTGCCTTGGTTTGTTCCTAATTCTTATCCAGTTGTTGCTGTACCATCTCTTCTGCTTGATAGAGGTCAATCAAATCCAGTAGTTGCAACTGCAGAATCCCTGATGATTCCTGGGTCATTAAATGGTGTTAATCTCTGTAGCGATATTTATCGCGGTACATCTTTTTCACCATCACCAGCCACACTGGTTACTCCAGCTACATCGTTTCCTTATGCAAACTCATCGTTTCCTCCTTCCACTTTTACACTAGCTCCAATGTCTTTCTCTGGTGGTTCAACATCCTATGTTGATACTTCCTATGGAGGTGGTTCTTGCTCCACTGCTTATTCGTCATTATTTGTTGCTCCTGCTAGTGCTGTTTCATCTAATTATCCAAGTCCCTACATGACAAGCTTTCCAGAAGGTGGCACTGCCGTTTCATCTAGTACTATGAGTAGACAAGTCTTTGATTTGAATACTGGTCCAGGGAGTGCAGATACAGAAGGCAAAGATGAGAAACTGCTTTCTGCATCAAGACAATTTTTAGTCACTACTTCTCAAGCATTCATGGAGGATCAGGTCAGAATGTATGGTCTTCCTGCTGTAGGTTCAAAGAGAAAAGAGCCTGAAGGGAGTTGGGGTGCAGAAAGCACCGCTGAGAGATCTGCTAAGCAAGTGTTGTGGAAGTAAGGAGATGATTGAAGAAACAGTTTCATCTGTAGCTTGACTCTGGTGAGCTACCAATCCATTTTCCTTGTTTATTTATGTTTTCGAAATGGTTGGAAGGTTAAAATTCAAATTATGCTCTATCATGCAGGCACAATCGTATGTGGAATTTCTTTCTTGTATTACTTATTCTCTAGGTTATACATACAAACAAAAGCTCACACTCTAGTGTTTGCGTCAAGCATGACATTGGATCTTTTGGAGGTGATTTCATTCCTTTCTATACTTCTTGTTATTGTTGAGATGCTATTCACTGTTGACATTTTCCGTGTCATCAGGCTTTTCTTAGCATTTTAAGAGATTTCAGGCAAGTTGCTGTTATTTCTGATGGAAAGAAAATAAATCAAGACTTATATAGAATGTTTCTTGTAGAAGTTAATACATTCTATAAACTTTACATTTTCAAAAATACATTTGCCATATCATGTGCTGATACCCTTTACTTATTGGATCTATCAGGGGCATGCCGTCCTCTTTTACCTTTTGAGTCCTGCATTACTTTTTATGTTTTATTTCCTGCAATGTCTTCTAAGATTTCCCGTTAAACCTGCAATACATGGATAAAGTTTAATTTCAAGTCTTTAGTTCATGTTATGTGTCAGATTGATGCTTACCCACGGTAATTTTGCATGACTGTTCCTGATTCTTAACTATGTAACATGGATCAACTTTGGAACCCATTGCTTGGTGCTTGAACATTTCAATATTTTATCTGCTTTCTTATTTATTTCACCAAACACATCTTTAGCTTCTTTTGCTCTTGCAGTGGTATATGTACTTTAAATACTAGAAGATTTTGACCTTGTGCGGATAATTAAAATGTTCGCCTTGACATCTTGAGATTCTTAAAATGTTCTTTGGTATAGAGATGTTACTGATACCATACCTCTTCATGGTAACTTGACACCATTGCTCAGTTGTACCAAGTGATCTATGAAACAAATCTTCGGGAACTACTATTTGTTTTTGTAGGTATTGTACTTTTAATGAGAGTGTAAAAGTAGTGTAACAATTTTTTTAGCTTAAGATCAAACTTCCTTTTACTGCTTTTGGTTGATCTGTCACTTTTGCAACCTTAACTCTAATCTGGTTGCTTCAAATATGTCGATTAAACTTCTTTGGTTATTACTTTAGCAAATCCTAACATCTATTTGTAGTTGGGTTGGAAATCCCTTTAACATCTACTTTGCTGAATGGACACATGAATATGAAGGCCACTGCTGGATGATCAGAAAAGGAAGCACAATGTTCGATTCTGAGCTCCAAGGGCTTGGAAGAGGTTTGGAGCTTCCGAGAAGGGGGGTCATTTCTCAATTACAATGACTCATGTAGTTTCTCCTTTCGACCAAACAACAACAACAACTATGACGACAAACAAAAGTAAAGACAGTGGCACCAACAATTCTATAGTTGTGTTTCTTATTGTCTCTTCTTAAAAGCTAATGCACACTATCGTGCGATAATTTGCTTCTCTTTACTGCATTAGTTTGCATTCAGGAGGTAGGTGATGAGGAAACCTGGCCTCATCTTTGCAGTAATCGTAGTACAAGTAATTCCTCTTCACCATCTCATAAGCTTCCTTCTCATCCGGACTCAGCTCTCTATAGCCCTCCACATTCCACCACAGCTCGCCAGATGAGCAATCCAATCCGCCATCCGGATTGCAACCATCCACATCAAATCCTTGGAACTGAGCCAGAAATGGAGCATAGTTCCAGTTAATCTTCTCTTTGCCACCACCTGTTGCCCAATCCTCACCATTCCAAATGCTGGCCTTTATTCTCATTGGTTGAGTCAGATACTCGACTCCCGCAAAAGACAAGTTTCGAAAAACTCGAACGGGAATATCATCGACATAAAACCTGAAAAAAAAAGGAATTTAACAAGTAGGATCTCTGTTTCCTATTCGAATCGAGGATGCTTACACAGATTGGTAGGAGTTCCAAAGTATTTGGTAGTGATGGAAATCGGCAGTGGGGTCAAACCACAAGTAGAGCCTTTGCTCCCTGTCACCATGGCTGTTAATGAAGACGTTGGTTTGGAGAGTGATAGGCTTCCCTTCTGTGTTGCCCAAGAACTCGAAGTCCAGCTCGGTATGATCTCTCGTGTGAGACGATAACTGGACAAAATGTTTCGGATGGTCAGAAAGGAAGAACGAATGGATATGAACAAGAGTTTCTCACATAAAATGCAGTGACAATTCCAGCAGAGTCTTTGTTTGGCAACTTCATCATTAGATCGAAGAACCCCGAGCTATAGTTCAACTTGGAACCGAATCCAGAACCTGTCGAGAAAAATATCGATCATGGAAAACTTTATGGGTTATGGATAAAAGTATAGAACTACCAGAGGATTTATCCATAGAAAGTTGGATCTGTCTTCCTTGATCCTGGAAGGAGACATGGCTTCTGCCCCATGTAATGGCATAGTTCTCTTCGAATCTAGTGAAGTTTTGATCATTGCATCTCGCAATTGCAAATTCTAACCCACCAAGCCAAACCATTACGAGAGTCGTAACACTCAGTAAACAGTAGTCGGAAAACATGATCTTGCATGCGGATTAAGCCTCTGCAACACAGCTATGTAGGCGTAAACCAAGCTAGAGACTCACACAACTCACATGCTTCATATACCAATGAGTTATGGGATAGTAGTTAGCCCATGCACTTTGAGATGACTAACAATGTGAGCAAGATTTCTTCAATGCTTACGAATTGCTACAAGTTATCTTGCTCTGCGGGTTTAAGTGGTGATGAAGATGAGTCATCACCAAAAGTCTCTTTCCATATGGTCCATGGCCTCCTTTATAGGCTTCGAAATCATGCTCAGGTGTAAAACCAAGCATTGGATTTCATTCGAGTTAGACTTGCAGTTTAATATGTTAGGATCGAAAAGAATTTAGATATCTCCACAATGATATGATATTGTCCACTTTGGGCTTAAGCCCTTATGGTTTTGTTCTTGGGCTCTCCCAAAAGGTCTCATGCCAATTGAGATATATTTTTTCCTTATAAGCCTATGATTTTTCCCATGTGTTTTCGATGTGAGACTATGTCTGCAACCTTGCAATCCCAACAATCTCCCCTCAAACAAAGGACCACAAGCCCCCTTCAAGCGGAAACTTTTTCCGTTTGATGTCCGATCCTCAACCCACCAGGACTTTCTGCCCCTCAGTCCACCCGACTTATTAGACTTCACCGCCTAGCTGCAACTAGGACTTCTCTGTCTGGTGTCTAGTCCTCTTGTTCAAGACACGGGAGCCCACACATCCTTTACTCAAGGCTTAACCTATGTGGTTAGATCTGGATCATGACTCTAATTCGTGCTTCTTCCGGCGGTTAGTCCGTTAAAGAGCAACCTAGCTCGGATACCAATTGTTAGTACCGAAAGGAATTTAGATATCTCCACAATGGTATGATATTGTCCACTTTGGGTCTAAGCCTCATGGTTTTGCTCTTGGCTCTCCCAAAAGGTCTCATGCCAATTGAGATATCTTTTTTCTTATAAACTTATGATCTTTCCATGTGTTTTCGATGTGGACTATGTTTGTAATTTTGTAACCCCAACAAAACGAAGGATGCATCACGTGGGACAACCCCTCTTATACATCTAGTCACACACAACTCGCATGTTTCATCCAACCAATGAGTAGGCTTCGAAATCATGCTCGGAGCTTGCTTCTGTAAGTTGTTGACTAATGAGAATCAAGGTCTCAGGTGTCAAAACAAGCATTGGATTTCATTCGAGTTAGACTCGCATTCTAATGAAGGATGCATCGCGTTGGACAACCGCTCTTATGCATCTAGTCACACACACAACTCGGATAGTAGTTAGCCCTTGCACTTTGAGATGACTAACAACGTGAGCAAGATTTCTTCAATGCTTATGAATTGCTACAAGTTATCTTGCTCTAGGGGTTTAAGTGGCGATGAAGATGAGTTATCACCAAAAGTCTCTTTCCGTATTGTCCATGGCCTCCTTTATAGGCTTTGAAATCATGCTCGGAGCTTGCTTCCGTAAGTTGTTGACTAATGAGAATCAAGGTCTCGGTGTAAAAACAAGCATTGGATTTCATTCAAGTTAGACTCACACTCTAATGAAGGATGCATCGCGTGGGACAACCCCTCTTATGCATGTAGTCACACACACAACTCGCATTTTTCATCCACCAATGAGTTATCGGATAGTAGTTAGCCCTTGCACTTTGAGATGACTAACAACGCGAGCAGGATTTCTTCAATGCTTACGAATTGCTACAAAGTTATCTTGCTCTAGGGGTTCAAGTGGTGATGAAGATGAGTTATCACCTAAAGTCTCTTTCCATATTGTCCATAGCCTCCTTTATAGGCTTTGAAATCATTCGCGAAGCTTGCCTTTGTAAGTTGTTGACTAATGAGAATCAGGGTTTTGGTGAAAAAAAAACAAGCGGATTTCATCTACCTAACTTTGTTTAATGGCACAACTGTTTATAGTCCAAAACATGCTTGAGCATACAAAACTCATGGGAAAATCTAATCACCTTGTTCGAAAGCATTTTACGTCATAAACTTTTTCAAAAGTCCATTTCTTTTGAGCAATACTGAAACTGAAGAAGAAGAAGAATAGATGAACTGCAACAAATTAAAGCCATTGAGTGAACAACAAATGAATTAAGCTATGGAGCTGGAATTGAGAAGAATGATTCCTCCATCAAACTTCACAATGACTCAATGACTTCTGTACAGTTTCTTTGGTTAGGTAGAGGTAGAACTTAGCAGCGATACTCCGGTCGGATCGACAAATGTATCCGTAGAACTATAACATGGGGTTGGCAGA
The DNA here is from genome assembly GCA_024364735.1 of Boesenbergia rotunda. Lineage (NCBI taxonomy): Eukaryota > Viridiplantae > Streptophyta > Magnoliopsida > Zingiberales > Zingiberaceae > Boesenbergia > Boesenbergia rotunda. The sequence goes on along the minus strand of JAGFNQ010000997.1, from coordinate 19,244 downwards.
TTGGAGGAGGTAGTGATGCGCAAAGGCAGCATGCAGTGCTGCTCCAATTGGCATCACATCTTCATCCATGGTGAAGTAAGGGTTGTGTGGAGGATGAACTGAACCTATCCCCTCATTTTTAGTCCCAAGTAGGAGCAATGTCCCTGGCACCTTCTCCAAATAATAAGCGAAATCCTCGCTGCCCATCACTCGCTCAGCGATCTCTGTGTTCTCGTCACCCACAACTTCCTTAGCCACCTGCTGGACATATTCATGGATCCTCGGGTCATTCACGGTCGGAGGGATCTGCAGCAGTTGCTCTGATTCTAAGAACTCAATTGTCGCGATGCACTGGTACACCGTTGCCTGTGCCTTGATCACCTCTTGTATTCTGTTGGTGACTTCATGGAAGGCGGCTTTGCTGAAGACCCTAAAAGTGCCCGATATCGAGACTGAATTTGGGGTGTCGGTGTAGGAATTGCCTCCATCTACTTTAGTCACTGACACCACCTGCAGTATCGAAAAACCTGAGTCTATTGAATCGGATTCAGATTGAATTTCATTGGGGGAACGAACTAAAATACCTGAGGATCGAAAGGATTGGCTTCTCTTGAAACAAGATTCTGTAAACTGATCACAGCTGATGAAGCAGCCAAGATGGTGTTGATCGTTGCTTGTCGAGGTCCGGCATGGCTTATGACGGCCCTAAAATTGCCGCAGCCGGCCAGGAACTCGCCCGCCCTGGAGGACACAACGCCGGAAGGAAGGAAGTAGGCTACATGCATGGCGAAAATGGCCTCCACGTTCTGTAGGGCTCCATCTTGGATCATCTCTGAAGCACCAACTCCCTTCTCCTCCGCCGGCTGAAATATCAGAACCACAGTTCCCTGATTCACCCATGCAACAAAAACAATCAATCTCATGCCATTGGACTCGATCCTCTATTATATAAGAGAGCGAGTGATTTGAAATTTACTCGCAGTGTGTGTCTGAGTTCCTGCAGTATTTTTGCTGCTCCGAGGAGCATGCTGACATGGGCGTCATGGCCGCAAGCATGCATCTTGCCGTCTACCTTGCTCTTGTGCTCCCATTCAACTAGTTCCTGAAACAACAGAACAAGTTCTGATCAATAATTTTTCTCTTTATAGTAAACAAACGAGGGGAGCCTTGATATAACTATAAACTTATATATTGCTAGAGTCATAAAAATAATCTTTTAAAATATACAAAGTAATATTACATATAATTAGAGTGCCAGATTAGTCATACATGTGCTATAGAAAATTTCCAACACAACCGCATCCAAAGTCAGTTACAGGTTAGTGGGACAACTAACAAAAATAAAAAGACATTTATATTTTTTTTCCCTTCCTAACCCACGCGTGAGCCTCATTCGTTTATATTCTCTTTTAAATGGGTTAGAATTTTCAATCCAGCCTACCTAAATTGTTAAATTAGTTAGCGGGCCATACCAGACCGATAGATTCATTCTAAATTGACAGTGTTTGCGTATCATTGGCGGCCCGACCCTTTCCCGAAATGTCACATTGGTTAGTAAACAAATCGATAAGAACACTCCTTGCAATTCGAATCTAATTTAAATTCTATGACTAGAAATATAGTTGATAATTGATGGATTTAGTTACCTGGATCGGCAGGGCGTCCATGTCGGCTCTGAGGGCCACGAAGGGCGGAAGCCCGGTGCCGACGGTGGCGACGACGCCGGTGCCGGCGACGGGGGACCGGTAGGCGACGCCGAGCCGGTCGAGCTCGCGGCGGATGACGGCGCTCGTCCGGAACTCCTCGTGGGAGAGCTCGGGGTACTCGTGGAGCTCCCGCCGCAGCCGCAGCATCCACGCCGCCGTCTCCGGCTGCTGCGCCATCCTCTTAATCTCCGCCGTCGACGAGCGGGCTCCCCCGCCAGGCCTCCCCTCCCACGTGACGTCCCTCGGGAACACGGAGCACTCGTTGTGGCAGCCGGAGCCGCACTGGAGAGCCGTTTGAAAGGCGGCCGCCGTCCCGCCGCCGGCGAGGAGGCAACAGAGGATCACGCAGGAGAAGAATTCCATGCCGCAGAGAAAAATTGATTGATTGACAAAGGAAGAAGAAGACGATGTATTTATAGTCGAGATCGCATTTTTCACCTAATTTATCAATCGATCGATCGGTCGACGATCGGGTGAAGGACGCTACGTTGACTGAAAGATCGGTGTGGAAAGACTCTGGAGTGGACACGGAAGTGGAAGGAATAGATTGCATGGATTCCACGTGATAAATGTGGGTTGTAAGCAGCAAATCTTGGACATTAGTCAGTCGGGAAGCCTGCGGGCGGCCGCATAGATCGTGAATCATGATGAACAATTATTTTCGATCTTTTCAGCCCGACAGCGTTGATGAGGTGTTATTGTCATAAAAGGGCGTCTAAATTATCTAAACCCACTTTTTTTTTTTTTTGAAAATCAGTTTTATTCTAAAAATATTTTTTATTTCAACATTATTGAAATAACTATTTAGTGACTACTTGAACGTTGTTTTTATTAATGGTAAAATCCGTCTTTACTTATGTTAAATATAAAACTATGATGTATTTTTGAACATTTCCTAAACTTAAGTACGTTCTTTAAGAAAATGTCCTCTTCTCATCTTTGGAAAAAATCCTATTACTATTTTTATTGTGTATTTTATTTTCTATTTATGTTATAGCTCGTTCGTATTTTATTCCTGAAACAGAAATAATAGTGGCCCAGTTGGATGGGTTGCTCCGTCGTATCCTTTTCAAACGGAAGCATCGCCAGCATCGTCTACACGTTATTCTCCCTGATCATGTCACGAGACGAGATGGAAGCCCTAAGAGTGAGAAGGTCCCCCGAGCAACATGAGCGGCTAAGGTGACGCCGACCTGGCTCCGACCCGGCGACCACCTGCAAAACAGTGACCGTTAGAAAACTCGCTGGGGAGTTTCCCCGGTCAGACACTCCGACGATTAAGTCAGTATCCGCAGGATGTATGGAAGTATGGGAATATGGTGGAAGAGAGAGTTCGCGCGCATACCTGCGGAATGAGGAGTGGAGGGCTTATATAGCCGGGGGAGCTGACAATCCCCTGCCCATGATGATAGAATAGGGGTGTGACACCTGTCAGCTCGAATGAGAGCACCTAAAAGTATCGCGGCATGGCGCGGGGTGCTGAAGCAGTACGACGGTACTGAATGGACGGGATACTTGCGAGGGGTGTCATAAATGGGCAAGGCGTGTAGTACCGCAACGTCAAGATCGTACCCCGGATGTAATGACATGGGGCGGTGTAAGGACGATTTAGTCCGTTGCCCGAGTGCCAATTGGTGAGTCCAAGTGTCAGGGACTGGGTTGGGGTGATGGCCAGGGAGCGTGGGCCGCCACGCGTCCGACTGGGGAGTTGAGGCGCGGGGTACGCTCTGAGTCGAGAGTCTGTTGGGCTATGTCTGTCTGGTTCAGTCTCGATTCCGTGGGATGTTGGATCCATTGGATGGTGCGTGGGCTGCCATGCGTCTGACTGAATTACCCGCCCCAGGGTCGGATCGGGGTGCGAGTTTGAACGACTGAGTTAGAAGACGCTCGGGATCGATTCGACTGACCCCGCCAGGGGTTGGTCGGCGAGCGCCTTGGGGATTTTCTGGCTCCAGGACTACCCTGGGAGGTCATTGTTGGCCCTTCTGTTGGGCCTTCGTGGCGCTAGGCTGGCTGGTTGTGTGAACCGAGCTACTCGTAAGCAAGGCCGGGGTCATAAGCGTCCCTCTCGAGTCTAGTCGAAGGAGGCGTCAAGTCCGACTGACTGGACTGTTATCTTGTGAAGCGAGCCTGGTGCACCTGAGTGGTCCAACCCTTTCTTGCCGACCCCGGGGGTCGTCTAGGGGCGGGCATCCGGATCGACCGAACCTATCATATCACCTGTCTTTTGGTTCTGGCCCCCCGGGATGTTCGAGCAGATTCGTATCACGTGCATTTACTACTGCACTTAATTGCTACGCCACGTGTCTATTCCCTGAGCGACGAGGCATCAACCGCCTACTCTGCCGAATGATGGACTCACACGTGGGACACTTCGTCTCCAGGGCTTTTCCGGGCCCGATCGAACAGCTGGAGTTCCCCACCGCCTCTTCTTTGGCCCGTCATCGGACAGTCCGAGCTACTCTCGGGGTCCTATAAATAGGATTTTACCTGACGGCTTTTACCACCGCTTTTTTACACCGATACACTGCCCCTCGGTCTTCGGCTAGGGTTCCGGCGAGGCATTTTGTCCCGTCCTTCTTGTCCGGCAACCTCTTCCCGATTAGCTTTCCTCTTTTCGTTTTCTTTCAATGGCGACTTCATCTCCTCCCCCTTCCCCTTGGTATGCCACCATGGTGTTGGTGCTCGATCACCATGACCTCGAGGTGATCCAGACAGCCTACCACATTCCGTCCAACCATTCCATCCTATTGCCCTCACCTTTCGACCAACCTACGAAACCTCCGCCACATTTTATCACCCTTTCTCGAGATCATCTGCAGGCTGGACTCCGTTTTCCGATTCACCCCTACATTTTCGCCGTTTGTCATTACTTCCGTATTAACCTATCTCAATTGTCCCTGAATGTCATCCGCCTCCTCTACGGGTCAATCATCGTCTTCTCTCTATATCAAATTCCTCTTCTCCCTGAAACCTTCTATTACTTCTTTTGCCCAAAAAGGCAAGAACCGGGTTTTTTTTCTTTCAGGCCCGATCGGGCACTTACTTTCTGTCGAAACTCCCGTCCTCCAATAAGGGTTGGAAGGAAAGATATTTCTATATTCGCCCTATCCCGAGCCCGACCTGGCTGGTCGGCTTTCTGCTGAATTTTCCTGCTCCCCCACATCTGCATAAGGACTTCCGATCCTTCCCCTGGTACCAATTCGCCTTCTCCAAGGTCGGGGGTCGGCGCTTCCATGGGGGACAACTATTGTTCGAGGACGTCCTGTTCATGTTCGGGCTCAGCCTGGCCCCACTTCGTCAGCCTTCTTCTTTCGGTGAGACCTTCATCCTCTTCCTTATCCTTTTAGGGCTTTCTGAACATTGCTCCTCTCGCAGTCGACCTGATGCATTCGGCGGCTCTGGAGGAGGGCTACGACCTAGATGATGCAGAGCTAGAGGCTCGGGTGGCCGAGCGGCTAGCTGAGTGGGAGATTAACTCCCCGTCCACTGAAGCGGCGCTCGCCCTTGTTCCTCTTGCACCCGCGCTAGATGATGAGGAAATTTCTTGGTCTAGCTCGATGGATGATCAGCCTCTCGCTCTCCGACGGAAGCGAGCACGTCGAGAGGAGCCCCCGACCTTGACGACTAATCCAGCGACGACATCCTCCAGCCGACCCAGCGGCCGGCGAGAGGGCAAGGAGCCTGCCACTGATTCAGCTATGCTGCCGTCTGCTTCCCCTCAGGCATCCCCGGAGGAGCCTGCTTCCCCCCAGATGGATGGGCTCTCCCCTACTCGACGGGGGGAACCTGCTGTAGAGCGCTTGATGCATCTACTGCCGCTTTTATTGTCCAACCGGTCTATGAGCATGAGGGTGCCGAGCGGATCGGCCCCCATGCGGATGCAGGACGTTTAGCTGCACGACTTGCTAGCGGACCATATTCTATATGGTCTGTGGGAGAGCGACTTCTACGCTCCCAGCATCCGACCGAACAAATTCATGGCGACATCCACCCAGGTATAACAATGCAGTCTCTGTGCTGGCTCTACTCTTTTCTTAGTTGAGACATTAACCGATCCTTGAACCTGGCAGTTCTGGTCCATGAGCTACAGCATGTGCATGCCCCTGCTGTGTCATACAAAGGCTCGATTTCGAGCTGAGCGGCGAGTGGAGTATCTGAAGGCCAGGCTTCGGCACACTCAGTTGGTTTCCAGTGATGCCTCCTTAAACAGCCTGAGGGCGGAAGTGATTGGCCTTCAGGACTTGCTGGACCAGGCGAAGGACGAACTGGAGACTTCTAAGGCCCAGATTGTTACGGCCGATGAGGCGGTAGCCCAAGCGCGATGCCGGGTTGCACAGGCCGAACACACGCAACTTCGCGCTTGGCAAACCAAGGATCGACTACAGGCGACCCTTCAGAAGACTCAGGCCGAGCTCCAGGAGGCGAACCTGGCTGTCGAGCATTTACGTGTGCAACTAGTGGCCAAAGTGCAGGAGGTAGGCTCGTTGACGAGTCAGTTGAGCGCCCAGGCCGAAGAACTGAATTAGCTGCGCGAAAGGCAGGCAACTTGGGAGGCAGCTCAGGCAGAGCTAAATCAGCTGCACGAGCGGCAGGCGACTTGGGAGGCAGCTCAGGCAAAGCTGGCGGAGATGCGAGCATACCAGTCGAAGGAGGCGCCTTGGTGGGATGCTCGGTGGGTGGAGTACGCCAACTCGCCGGGGTTCACTGATCAAGTGTCCGAGCGTCTCCGAGTTGTGCTGTGATGCTAGCAGTCTAGCATCCTGAGGCAGCTTAGGCAGGAGGGACACCTAGCCCGCGACTTGCTTGACTCCGTGGTCACGATGGCGGACATGTCTAAGGACTTGCCCGAGGAGGTTTACCGACCCTTCAAATGTGGGTCGAGCTTTTGCCTTTTCTTTTCTTTTCTGTCTGTCGACCTATAGAGGCTTGCCTCAGTTTTGTACCGAATCACTTTTTATGATATTTCTCTTCTGTGTATCCTCTTCTGTCTGTGCCAAGTATTGCTGACTTGGGCGAGTGTTAATGAGAGCGCGTCAAGCGCATGGGTTATCGGTCCATTCGGCTTCGCGAGTGCCCATTGGAGACAATGGAGCGTAATTGTCTCCAAGTGTCGGCCACTCGGGTGAAAGCGTGACCTGACGATTTAGCCTTGCCAGTGATCATGTGAGATATTGGGGCGCGATGACTGGAGGTGAGGCGCATGGCCGATCGGGATCCAAGGGGCGTGGGTCGCCACACGTCCGCCGGGGGACCGAACCGAGGGTTTTGTTTGGGGAGCATGTGACGGACCCGAGATAGCTAGATTAAATTGTCACGAAATGTGGGTCCAATCAGAATTTAGAATTTATAAATGTGCTGGAAACCCTATTTGCAATCAAAATATGAAAACGTAGTAAATGGGCCACAGGTCGTATTTTTCCTCGGGACTAGTTGAGAGTTTGTTTGATTCGAGCTCGTGTTTTTGTGTCGTTTGTGAATTTCGGGTTTCAAATAAAATTGGGTTTTGTTTCAATTAGAAATGGAAAAGCAATGAAAAGCAAAGCCACTCAATTAAGGGAGCTACACAAGGAGTTGGCACTAAAGAACTCAACGAATGATGGAATTAATCAACCAATGCACAATAACCAGACTTGGAAAACAAATCTTAATTCGATTCACTGAATTCAAATGCAAGGGAATTCTTATGGAGAGCTAAACTGATACAAAAGAGTTACCAAAGCATGCTTGATACGCATAGGAAAACACTTGTGCCAAAACTGCTACTGCGGAAGTACAATGACTGCAAAAGACTGATTTCAAGCTCAAAAGTACACTATAAATTGCATTTGACTTGGCACAAACTACTGCTGAAATTCCATTTGAACATTGTGCAGAATTTGATGTAATCTTGCTACCCAAAATGGATAAAGCTTATGTGCCAAATTAAGATATAGAGTGCCAAGCCAATGCTGACAATTCAGCAATAAAACCAACCGACCAAGCTTGGAATCAAAGCTGTCAGTGAACATGACATACTGAAATAAATGAAGCACTGCCGCAATTAAGCAAGGGACTGATCAATTTAGAACAGAAATTCTAGATGCAGAAATGAATGAAGGCAGGGATGAGATGAAGAACTTCAGAAATCTAATCCAGAATTTCAGAACAATCTGATGCAAAACCAAACAATACAGCTGATATCTAATTCTCCAATCTAAAGATTCATGTAAGGTTCATAAGAGTTGAAATACACGCGATGCAATTGCAGGACAGAATTCAATAGCAAAATTCAGAAATAAGTTAGAAACTTCACAGCAGAAACAGTTTACAGAGATTGCAATCCAATTTAATTGCAGTCAACGATCAAGGCAAGCTGAGTTCAGAGTCTAAGGCACCAAATGAATGATTCAGCAATGATTATGAGCACTAATGTTCACTAACAAGCAACTCGGAAACCTATTAATCAATTCATGCAGAACTGAACTGAAACCTCAGAAATGGATGTGATACGCATACAAGCTGAGCAAACAATTCAGATATAAAACCAAATGAGAAACAACCTCGAATCTCATGCATTGACTTACTAAATGCGATCTTTAGTTGCAGGGAATAAACTAAACATTGATCGAATTGGAACTAAACTGAAATTTCCGAAACTGAGCAGAAATCTGCAAACAGGGCTGATACGCACAGGATACTGAATTCAGAAACGAGATTGTGCAGAAATTCAGCTGAACAAAACTCAGGAACTAAACTACAAAGTGAAACAAACTTTGATCAATCAAATTAACATACTAAAAGTGAAATAAACTGAAGCATTCATAAGCTAAAAGGAATTGCAGAGAAGGAAGCTGATACGCAGCTGAAACAGGGCACGCAAGCTTGAAAGTTGATACGCTGGGAATCAAACAGGAATTAAACTAGAATTAAAGGCAATGTTCCCTAAACAAACTATCTACTAATTAACTTAGAACATTGAAATACTAATTAAGCAAAGACAATTTAGAAAACGTAAATTACAGCAACTAACACAGAAATGCAGAAATGAAATTGCGACAGTAATAAAATTACAGCTAGAACTCGAAATTGCAAATAGAAATCTAAACCCCAATCACTCCATTAGCTCAAGGTCACCTTGTTCGTCACGCAAGGGCTGGCCTCGAACCCTTAAGCTCAGCAATTCACTAAGGAACTGAATCGGTAGTCGAATCTAGCTCAAATCTGTTCAAGAAGGAAATCCCAATCGATTTCTTCAATTCAGCCTTGTCTGATTGAAATGAAGGTGCGGGAATGATCCAAACACTTCAGGGAACCCCTCTGAATAGCTTGGATTGATGAAGAACTTGACAAAACCGAAATCGAAGCTATCAAGTACAGAGCTGCCGAAACCCTCAAACAACCCTGTTCTTGCCCAATTCCGAGCTGAAACTCCACCGATTGCTCTCCCCAGTGACCTCGACTTGATCTAGATGAAGAGATGAGGTGGCCGCGCCCCTTGGATTGAAGAACTAGCTAAAAATAGTGAAGAACAAAACGAAGAGGATGAACAGTGCGGCGGAGACGCGACAAGGAGGAAATGTGGGGATTTTTTGATTAAATACTTAATAATGGACGACCTAGATTGATTTGGATGAATCCAACGGCTGATCTTGCTTTGATTTGATCCAAATTTTGATGATGATGATCTGGGGTCAGGATCTGCCTCGTGGTAGCTCGGATCCTCCAGATGTGCAACGGATAGTCCAGATCAACCCAATCTTTGAATGGACGATCTAGAGCCCTCCGAGCTTGATCCAATGGTTGATTGAGCTCTGATTGGGATGAAACCTTCAGATTTTGATCAGAGTGCTTGATCAACCCTAACCCTAGCTCGGATTGCTTCAGATGGTCCCGGATGGCTCAGATCTAGCCGCTTTTGAATCGGACGGCCCAGATTTAATCATAATCTTGATAACTCGATCCGGGTCACTTCCGACTCAAGTTTGACCCAATATGCCCTAGATCCATGAACCTTTCATGCATACAAAAATAGATCAAGAATTTAGTGGCCAAATAATCCAATTTTATGTAAATTTGCAATTAAGTCCAAAATAAGAGTAAGTTCTAAAACCTAGTGCAATTTCACAATTAAACAATAAAAACATAGGTCAAACATGGATTTTAGCAATTAAAATAATCAATAAAATGGTACTTATCAGCATGCCCACTTGTACCCTGCCATGGTGAGTGCCGAGACACTCGGTCGGGCCATGCCCCTGGAGCGTGGGTCGCCACGCGTCCGAGGGGGAGTCGAGCCGAATGGTCCGTGGAAAGTTGACCCGCTGTTATTCTCCAAAGGTCGGGATCGAGGCAGCCCTTTCTGCCTCGGCCACCTGGTTGGCAGGTGAACTATTTTTTCCTCTGTCCTGTCTGTGGTACGAGATGCTTCGTATCTCCTCTCATGATGTCTGCATTAATGGGCGTGGATACGTGTCCATCGCTGACTGGCTTCTTGGTCATTGAGGGGTCAGTCGCCGGTTATCAGTGCCTCGGGCAGTGAAGCGCCTGCCGCCGAGGATGTGTGCGTCCCATCGAGCCTCAAGATTCCGCGTGGACCTAATCGGAGGGCCCTGATCCACTGCTACTCTTTCCCGCGGTTTTCTTCGGACGGCTAAGATTGGTTGCGGCTACCCTATATATAGGTGCCGACTGCGGCGTTCCTTGTCCTTCGGTACTTCTTCACTGCCATTGTCGAGAGCTCCGGCGCCCTTCGCTTTTCGGCAAACTTCCCCGGCGACCCCTTGTATTCTTTGAGGCAAAATGTTGGCAGCGACCTTGAAGGCAGGATTCCTTCTGGATGATGCCTTTCTTACTGCTCAAGCCGGCGAATCTCAGGCTGTCCCGGCAGTTGATTCTACGGTGACATTTCTACCACGGTGCCCTCTTCGAGCAAGGAGAAGGCGCCGGAGGGGGAGGTACAGGATTCCAATCTTGAGCTCCTAGAGGAAGACGCTTGTCCGCTGGAGACCAGGCGTCGAAGGAGTCGATCAGCCGACCATTCGCCCCCCCTTGGGACCACCACCTCTCCTCCATCCAGGAAGAGGGCCCTAGTTGCGTCCCCTACGGTGACCTCCTCGCCGGCGATTTCTATTCCGCCTGTATCTGCGCCAATTATTCCAGCCCCGTTTGGGCAGGGGCCACTTTTCCTGCGCCCCCTCGACCCAGGCTGGCTCTTCGGGCGTACGGATTGAGAGGCTTTCCCCCTCTCTTCCTGAGGGAACTGCAGGCCCTCGCCCTCTACATCTCGTCCTACCGTCTTGGGTTGACCCCAGCATGGCCTACGAGGCTCTTGTCACCGATCCACACGAGTTGGCTCGGGCAGTTCATCTGTATGGTCCACTTAGCGACCAGTTGCGTTAAGGCCTTCGGGAATCAGTCTATCGGGACCCGATTGACCGAGCTAACGCCCTTCTGTCGGGGGCCAGTCATGTATGGCTTGTTGGCTACTCGCGCTTCCTCCTTTCACACGCTTTTCCTTTGGACTCACAGTCCGTTTTCTCTCTTTGCAGTTCTACGGCTCGATCTATGACACGGCCGCTAGTTTTATAATTCAGGCTCGGGCTCTGCAATAAGCCAAGTACCTGTTAGGATCTTTGCCCTAGCTAGAGGGGGGTGAATAGCTATCTTTCGATTTTTCTTTCCTACAAACACGTTAGCGGAAGCAATGCAAATAGAAATATGAAGGTAGGAAAGAAATCAATACTAACTCACTGATTTTACTTGGTATCCACCTCTTCAAGGTGACTAATCCAAGGATCCACACACACCACACAAAACCCTTCACTATGAACTTCTCCTTCTCAAGATCACACTTGAAGGTGGAGAAACCCTAACACAATGATCTCCCTCCTCTTACAAATGAAATGAAAGCTTGGAGGAGGAGATTGAGAGAGTTGTGAAGCTTGGAGAGCTCTAAAATGATCACACACTTCGTACACAAGGAAAGCTACTTCTTTCTCCAAGATAAAACACTAGGTTTTATATCTTCGTCCGCGACTCCAGTCGACTACTCACTTACCAGTCGACTGGTAGGCTTCAACGGCTAACAAATATGTAATGAGTGCCTCAGCCGCCTTCGCAACGGTCGACCTCCAGTCGACCGGTACAGGACCAGTCAACTGGAGCCAGTCGACTGGAACCAATTCCAGTCGACTGGTAGTCGACTGGTCGACCCTCCTTGGGTCGACCCGATTCTCTGTGTGTTGTGGTCCCAGTCGACTGACAACTTACCAGTCGACTGATGATGCTGAGAAATCATCCCTTTTCATCCCTTAGTCTTGACTCACGCCTTCACACACCTTCCACAAGCCTTGTGCCTCTCTTGGATGCTTCCGAGTCCACGACTCCTCATCCTTGCACTTGCTTGAAGTGTTTCCATCGGCTTCGTCATACTAAGTCTCCCTTTTGCCAAGAGGTCACACCTCCGGGACTTCCTTTGCCAAGACTCTCTTCTTGGACTTCCCTTGCCAAGTCTTCCACCTGGACTTTCCTGCTTACTCAAAGCACACAAGTTAGAACACAAAACATTGCCTAACTTAAACTTGTTTAGCCAAACATGAAAACCATAATTACTTGGAGCAAGATTGCACCAACAATCTCCCCCTTTTTGATGTTTGGCAAAACTCATTTAAGTTAGGTCTTTAAATATCACAACATGCTTTAAGTATAATGATACATGAACATGAGGCATATAAAGATAGGCATATGAATATAATCATGCAACATTTCATGTAATCTAAAACACATAATCACGATTAAGAGCTAACTTAATCTATTTCTCCCCCTTTTTGACAAAAATCACAAAAGGGAGTGACAACACTCAAGCGAGGAATGAGCCATGAGATAAGTCAAGATAGATCCTAGTAATTCTCCTCCTTGGATAATGGAATCTACCATCCCTTGATAGACATGTACCCGTTAAAGGCTTGCTCCCCCTACAGCCTTGCTCCCCTTGGATCATTGCTCCAATAATGTCCTTGATTCATTTTGAAGGCAACACCAACAATTCTTAGCCATCAATACAGATTAAAAAGAATCCGAGCCTCTTCCCATAACATAACAACCTTGCGTGTCAACTTGAATCCAATGACTCTCTTGACCAATCCTATTATCCAAGATAAGATTACATGCAGGCCATATCACTTCCAATTGATACAAGGTATCAGAGAACTCACAGGGTTCAAAGGACGGACAAAACTTCAATTTCAGCACAAAACAGAGTCACCCGGTCGACCTCTGGTCGACTGCTACCAGTCGACTGGTACAGTACCAGTCGACTGGTAGCTGATAAATGCAGTTTTCAGCTCCCGAAATTCAGAAATGCAGAAATAAATGTACAGTGATCGAAAAATTCTGAAATTTCACCCCAACATTTCTTAAGTTACCCACTATTCATGAAAAATATTTTGAAAAATATATGCACCTTGAAATAGTGGTTTGATACAAAGTTTGAAAAGTCCAGAAATAACTTGATACTCATGAAACTATGTATCAATCTAGGCACCAACTATAGCCATCAATGAAAGACCTATGCTATGCCATTCTATGGGGATTAGGAAATGTGTTCAAGGCAAATTTAAGAGTCATGATCAATGATTACCAAGAATACATGGATATGGCCATAAATAAGACTCTTGTTCTTAACCAACAAGGAGACTCCCCCTTAATCCATTATGCCATTAAAAATTCATACTGATCATAAATAGGGCTGATGGCAGCAAGAAAAATAAGAGTATAGATTTTACACTGCCAAGGTGAATATAGTATCAAACATAATCCAAACCAACTCATATGATCACCAACCCAAAATGACGAGACTACTTCATAACTGCAAATAGAGTTTTTACATAACTAAAAACACATAAACAGAAGTGAAATCAACCATAGCCAGGTAAATAAAGTGCCATCCAAATACATCAACCAGAAAGACCTGCGTCCGAGATACAATATATGGACTAATAAAACAAGGCTCGACGCCAGGAAATGCCAAAAGGCAACTCAATCTACTCGTCGGCAGGCGGAGGAGGTGGAGTATACTGATGAGAGATCTGCATAGCACGTAGCATCTCATACATCTCCAGCTGACGCTGGTCATAGATGATGTGACGCTGATCCTCCACGGTCCACCGGTCATATGTCGCCTGACGAAAGTCACGAAACTCCTGAAAGCCCTGGCCGACCATCTCCTCCAAATGTGTAACCCGCTCAACAAGAGAGTCGGGGTACTGAGCATCAGGCATAGGAGCATCTCCAGGGGCATCCTCAGCTCCAGCGGCATCCGCAGCCCCAGCGGCATCCGCAGGTACAGCAGGGGCGTCCTCCTCGGCTGCTAAATCATCATGACGAGGAACCTGAGCCTTCCACATCATGACTCCCCCATGACAGACAATCTTGGCGAGTTTAAGATGCAGTTCCCCTAGTTGACTATATTGAGGGGATAGTTTCTTAATCTCACCCCTAGATGTATCAATTCCTTTGGATGCAAAGTACTCTGTCAAAATGTGGCCAAAAGGCAGATAGAGTTTTCCCTGGATCGGACCTGAAAAGTGTAGGATGGAAAGAAAGACATGCAGGGCAACGTCTATGTCAAAATGCTGCTCAAGAGCATACATCATAACAAGATGCGGAAGTCGAATGACAGACCGTCCCCGGGTGACAAGAGGGAGAATGCAGTCTAGAATGATGCGATACCATATGTACTGGACTACCCCCATGTTTGTATGCTCAAAGATGTTCGACGTGATGGGTCGAGGACGGCCAAAATAGTGGCGATGAATAAGATCGATGGTGACATGAGAGAAAGAACCCGTAATGCGGCCAGGCATGGTCGGAAAGCATGTAAATGGGTTGGCCGACTCACGACACTGTAGAAAGTGACGAAGACTGTCAGGATTGAACTCAATCACTACTCCCCCTACAGTAGACTCAAAGTTGTGCTCATGACCACCTATGGAATGTAAATTTACAAAAAATTCCTTAAGGAGTGTGACATTGATATCGGTTTTGCATCCAGTCAATTTGTTTAGGTGGTAGTAGTCAATTATTTCAATGAGATGTGGGGTTCTCTCTTGAAAATATGAACGATTTAGATACCGGCAATCCATCAAATGGAACTCGGTATCTTCAAACGTTCTTTGAGCGGCCGCAGAGTAGAACCTAGGCACACGCAGCCTCGGTCTAGGAGGAGAGGGTTGCTGGGAGCTTCCCTCTCCTTGACGACGAGGTGGTGGAGGGGATTGCTGGGAGCTACTCTTACCCTTTTTGGATGCAACACGTTTTTGCCTAACCCTAAATGCATGAATGAAAAGCATGAATGTCATGGGTGAACCAATGAAGAGCACACAACACCAAAAAATTTGATTAGTTGATAAACATGATGGAAAACAAGTGCTAACCAGAGAAGTAGGAAAGGAGAAAGCCATTACCTTCGTTCCATGATGGTTGAGAGTAGGAAGGTATAGCAAAATCGTCCAAAAGCCAATAGGTGCCCAAGCAACACCTTTACAAACCCTAATCTCACTCAAAAGGGATGGAGAAGATGGAGTAGGAGCAAAACCTAAGGCTTGGAGGGGTTGGGGAAGTTCGGCAAGCTCAAAGAGAGAAGGGGCGTCGAAGAGGAGAAGTAGATCTAGGGTTTTAGGCGACCGGTCGAGCGCCCCTTTATATAGGAAATCGCCAGCCCAGTCGACTGGGACGGTCCCAGTCGACTGGCTCCAGTCGACTGGGGTATTCCCAGTCGACTGCCCTTCAGTTTTTCTTGCGTACAGAGATCCCGGTCGACCTCCCAGGCGACCCCCAGTCGCCTGCCACCAGTCGACTGGTATCTGAGCCAGTCGACTGGTGGCTGAATTTCAGCCCTCATTGGTGAATTTCAGAAATGTCGTAGAAATTCCAGAAAATTCGAAAAATCTTGAAATTTTGCAGACATCTTTCCTACACCATGTATGATCAAGGAAAAATAGTGCAACATGAAAATTCAAGATAGTTTAGGAGTTTGGTACAAACTCGAGAAGTGAACTTATTTGATACACTTTGTACCAAACTCAAGATCTGATTTGAATTCTTATAGAGGTTGATTACACACTAGCATGAATACACCCCAGAAATGGTTTTACGCCATTGAAAATGTCCAACCATGATCGATGGGCAAGATATCCATAAATTGAACATTTGCTTTCCCCATGGTTGGTATTTTAACATTCAATATTGATACACATGATATTTCATCAACATGCCACAAGCACAAGTGAAATATGAGCATCATCCCCTAGCATCCCACAATATAGCAAAGTGAAAACACAATCAAGCCAACCTATAGTCCTTGTGAGATGTATTTAAGTGTCTCCATGCTAAGGGATCAAGTAATACTAAATTCCTAGAATTCCACAAAGCACATACCAAGTTCCCTCCGAAGTGGTGAATTCGGCCTCGGGTAGGGGTTTGGTAAAGATGTCGGCAAGATTCGATTTAGATTCAATATAATGTAATTCAATATCTCCTCTTGCCACATGATCTCTAATGAAATGATGCTTTATCTCAATGTGCTTGGTCCTAGAGTGGTGTACCGGATTTTTTGTCAAGTTGATGGTACTCATATTGTCACATAAGATTTTAACCTTGAAGTAGTGAAGCTCATAATCTTCTAAGGTGTGCATCATCCATAATAATTGAGCCACACATCCTCCTAAGGCTACATATTCGGCTTCGGTAGTAGATAAAGCAACACATGGTTGCTTCCTACTACACCAACTTACTAGGGAGGATCCAAGGAATTGGCAACCACCACTAGTACTTTTCCTATCTAACTTACACCCGGCATAGTCCGAGTCGGTATATCCTATTAGGTCAAAGTTTTGATTCCTAGGATACCAAAGTCCTACATTTAGGGTGCCCTTTACATATCTCAAGATCCTCTTGACCACCACTAAATGGGATTCTTTGGCACAAGATTGATACCTAGCACACATTCCTACCGCAAAAAGTATATCCGGTCTACTAGCGGTTAGATATAGTAAGCTACCAATCATACTCCTATATTGTTTAGGATCAACTATTTTCCCTTCAAGGTCACTATCAATTTTAGCATTTGTACTTATTGGAGTAGATGCCACCTTAGCATTTTCCATACCAAATTTGGAAATCATTTCTTTAGCATATTTTGTTTGATATACATGAGTTCCTTCATGTGTTTGTTTGACTTGAAGACCTAAGAAAAATTTTAACTCCCCAACCAAACTCATTTCAAATTCATTTTCCATATGTTTAATAAATTCTTGAAGAAAATCATCATTTGTTGACCCAAAAATGATATCATCAACATAAACTTGGGCAACAAATAAATCATTTTCTCTAGATTTAATAAACAAAGTTGGGTCAATTGTTCCTCTCCAAATCCCTTAGACACTAGGAAGGATGAGAGTCTTTCATACCAAGCCCTAGGAGCTTGTTTTAACCCATATAGAGCCTTTTAAGCTTATAAACATGGTTTGGATAGTCTTGACTCTCAAATCCGGGTGGTTGCTCTACATAGACTTCTTCCTTAATGACTCCATTTAGGAAAGCCGATTTTACATCCATTTGGTAAAGTTTGAAACCCATGTAAGCGGCATATCCTAATAGGATTCTAATAGACTCTAATCTAGCTACCGGGGCATATGTTTCATCATAATCGAGCCCCTCACTTGATTGAAGCCTCTAGCAACCAATCTAGCCTTATTTCTAGTGACCTTGCCTTGCTCATCTAGCTTGTTCCTAAACACCCATTTTGTTGTTACAATTGTATTTCCATCGGGTCTAGGAACCAAATCCCATACTTTACTCCTTTCAAATTGATTTAGCTCTTCTTGCATTGCCAAAATCCAATCATTATCACCTAGGGCTTCATTAATTGATTTCGGTTCAAAGCTAGAAATTAGAGCTATTTGACTAGCATGTTCCCTAAAGTAGGATCTAGTTCTCACTCCTTGGTCAATATCTCCAACTACTTGATCAATGGGGTGATTGTGGTGATTCCTCAACGGTCTAGAATGAGTGACATCAACATTTTCACAATCATCATTTCTCCTTTCATCTCCGATTCTCCTCTTCCTCCCCCTTGATCATTGCTTTCCAATTGTAAGTTTTGAAAAACTTGGGTTATCTCCTTTTGTCTAGTTTCTATGTCCTTATCAATAGGAGATTTTCTAGGGTAAGTGTTAGAGGATTCATCAAATTCAACATTTGATGATTCCTCAACTACTTGGGTTCTTTTATTGTACACCCTATACCCCTTACTAGTGAGTGAGTACCCAACAAAAATGCCTTCATCCGCCTTAGCATCAAATTTTCTCAAGTCATCCTTTGTGTTTAGGATGTAAGCCTTACAACCAAACACCCTAAAGTAGTGAATTTTGGGAATTTTCCCATTCCATAATTCAAAAGGTGTTTTTCCTAAGAATCTATGAATTACAACCCTATTTTGAATGTAGCAAGCGGTGTTAACCGCCTCCGCCCATAGATACGTGGGAAGAGAGTATGCATTCAACATAGTTTTAGCCGCTTCTTGTAGAGCCCTATTTTTCCTCTCAACCACTCCATTTTGTTGGGGAGTCCTAGGGCATGAAAATTCATGCTTGTATCCCATTTCTAAGCAAAAATTAGAGAAGTTTGAATTCTCAAACTCTCCACCATGATCACTCCTAATCCTATTGATTTTCAAGGTTCTTTCATTTTCTACCCGTTTGGCAAAGCTTATGAGAATTGCTAAGGTATCATCCTTATGTTTCAAAAATAAACCCATGTATATCTAGAGTAATCATCAATGATAACTAAGCAATATTTATTTCCCATCAATGAAGGAGTACTATGACAATCAAAAAGATCTAAATGCAATAATTCCAAAGGTAATTTAGTGCTTACTAAGTTTTACCTTTGTGTGAAGACTTTGATTGCTTACCTTTTGGCATGCATCACACATCTTATCTTTGACAAACTTCACTTTAGGTAAGCCTTTTACCAATTCCATTTTAGCAACCTTGGCTATATTCTTCATGTTGGTGTGTCCAAGTCTTCTATGCCATAGCCATCCTTCATCTTCTTTTGACATGAAACACTCAATAGATGGGTTAGAAGCATAAGGAGAGATTTATGTAATAAAGATTTTGCCTCCTAAACCCTTCCAAGACAACATTTTTCAACCCTAATTGTCTAACCAAGCACTTATTGGTATGGAATTCTACTTGATACCCGGAATCACATAATTGACTCACACTAAGCAAGTTAAACTCCATATCCTTGACTAGAAGAACTTTATGAATTGTGATAGTAGAAGATACCTCAATTGTACCTCTACCTATAATTTTGAGCTTTCCACTATTTCCAAAGGACACCTTCCCTTTCTTTGTGTATTTGATTTTTGAAAACTTGCTCACATCCCCGGTCATGTGGCTTGAACATCCGCTATCCAAGATCCACATGCTTGTGTCCTTCTTTCTTTTACCTAGACAACATAAAACACATCACTCTTAGGTACCCAAAGTTTGAGTCACTAACATTTTTGAG